>CAJGYO010000014.1:37863881-38378404 GCA_904845875.1 Miscanthus lutarioriparius | reverse complement strand
CTTGCCAAGCGACTACCCCGGATCCTTACGTGAGGAACAAGCACAGTGCGAGTAAGGTTCAGAGGACCATACCCTGTCTTGTGCGTCTGCGAATCTGCGTGAGGATCACGATGGGGACCCAGGTGCTTTAAGCCCTTCCAGAACATACTTGTACCCAACCAGTGTTGCCTGAGGCATGCCGACTTTTTGTCCCCGCATAGTGTGGTAGATTGCGCCTTCAACCCTCGGGGCGTGGATGCTAACACGGGCATGCTAACAACCACACTACAATCCAAGGAAGAACTCACATCATCTCACGGTGTGAGACATATAGTCATTTCCCGTCTACCCCCATAGAGTCATGGCTCGGCGCCACGACACCCCGCATACAGGGAGGCCGGGGAGGTAACCACTCACTCAGAGAAAGGCGAGGCAGCCTGGCCTGTGGGATCGTGAGGACACGCTATCCACACCATAATACGCACGCCAACCCGATTAAGAGCAGGCTCAAAGGGAAAAGGAAAAGCTTATGGCACCTCGAAGAGCGACGACTCACATGGGTTTTCCTCTTTCCCCGGCTATAAACTCCACAACTCCCCTGTGGTCTACTATAAAAGGAGGCGAGACACCTGAAGGAGGATGGAGTTCGACACACAACACATCAATGTGCATACATCACGGCGACGACCAAGCTCTTGGCGTCCTTTTCGACCATTCCATCAGAGACTGGGGACCTCTCCCTCTCTCGTGGATTTGTACCCCCTACCTCTGAAGACCTTTTACAGATCTGCCCGACATGGGCGGCGGCCAGTGGATGGCAAGGGACATTGAGCTGAGAACCGATGCAAACCTTGTGTCCTTTAGTGCACCATCGGGACTACTTTACAATAATTACTCGAAATTCACTAAGCCCAGAGTTAACTTGTTAAAACACCAACACCCATTGTTTGAAATATCTCGAACACTTTTGTGTCCATTTTTCTCTTCTCTTTTTTCTTCTTTTATGAATAACTTTTGCATAGCCCATGTCTCTTTTTCTGCAACAAAACTTTAGAGAGATAGCAACAAGAACTTGGAGCATTTATTTTAAATGGAAACCCTAACAAGCATGTTTTTGTGTTCACCCCAGGTGTAAGAATACAAAAAACATTTTTAGATTGGATCTAAATGGAAAGCATGTTTTTTGTGCTTACCCCTGAATAATAGGAGTAGTGCAAATTTCAGGTTGGTGTCATACGTTGATCTTGTTTTTATTTTTGGAGTAATTTTTTATATCAAAACAATCTTATCCAAAACTCGGGAGGAATTCATGGCTAAAAACTAGGTACACAGAAGGGAATTACAACAGAGCAACTATTCATCATTTTCTATTTAAGAGATTGATTCAGAGTCCTCTTTATTTATTTGTAACAACTCTTAAAACAAACTACTACATACACTCTTTTTTAGTTTACTACTGAGGATAACTATTTATTTTGTTTTTCATTCATCATTTTTGACTATTTAAAAGAAACAAAAAAAAATAAAGGAGAAAGAATGCTTACCCTGGATACACAAGGAGTTGCTTCTCCCCCAAAGCTAGCTCTTTCAGTGAGGGTTCGGTGTTGTAAGTCCTTGAGAGCTGGACTTCTCCTTGTGAAGTTCATTCTGAGAGCACCTTGGTTTGCTCTAAAAATGAGGGATTCTTGTGGTGGGGCGCATCTGAGTGGTGATTTCACCTTTTTACTGCATAAACCCATCTTGGTTACGAGTTTTATTCTGGTTTGACAAGTTCACAACTTTCCACTTGCTAGAAATTTGGGGAATCGAGCTAACTCCCCCATAGTTTGAAGTGTGTCCTACTCATAAGACAAAGTGAACGGCATCAAGTGCATGGGCTTTGCATTGGTGGGAGAAACACCATGAGAACCAAAACTTCATTATTCTTCTCTATCCTTAGGCCCACTAAACAAGATGAAGTTGATGTTATGTGCTTTGTTCAACTATAACATGGGTGATAAGATTGAGCATGAATGTAGCATTTAAATACATTTGGCAAAAAATGGTTGATTGCTTAACCCATGGAAGGATTGTCTATTTCTACTAATGTATCAATCTTTACATAATTATGACCATAATCTTCGAGGAGATAAATGTGCACTTTTTTAGCTCATTTGGTCAAGACTATGAGACCAAGAAAGTGGTAATAGGAACAAGCTTAAGAACTAAACATGTTGAGTTAATGGGGTTGGATCACATAAGTTATAACTTTCAGACATGTTTGTTTCTTGTTATGTGCCTACGAGAATCAAGGAAAATTCTTTAAATAATGACCATTTACCTTAGGATGTTACTTTTTTCATTAGATTATTGATGACACTGTATGACAAAAGGTAGATGACTCGTGATAGTCCTTCCCTTTTTTGCTTGAAGTTTTCCAGCATTTAAGCTGACCCTACATCTTGAAATTATATTCACAGAGCTTCTTATACTCCTAGATTGCACTGCCTACTTTTTTCGTTCTTTTGTCATGCCATCTCTTTGCTCTTTGATCATTGACATTCATTTGGACCTTCTGCCTCCATAATTTCATTTGTTTTACACCTCGGATCTTGATTTTGCTTCTATCAATGATCTCCCTGTTGAGTGAGGGCTTTTCCAGAATACATTGATTTGCTTATCCACTTCCTGTGGTGAAATGCTTTGATTGTATGTCTTGTTTTGCTGGCACTTTCGTCTTCTTCCTCTTTGTTCCATAGCTTCTGATGTGGTGGCTCATGTTTGCAGATTTATGCCAAACCATGGACATAAATATCTCATATTAATTCCATCTAAGATTCTTCATGAGTAGGCTGTCTTGCTTCAACTTTAATTTGAATTCATCTCATGACTTACCCAAATTGAATTGAGAGTAACTTTTGTAGAGGTTAGTCTAACAAAAAAATCAACATCTACTAAAGCATACTATCGGCTCAAAAATCAACCCCTGAACTTTCACGTCTAATTTGATTTAGGAAGGCATTTTAACCCCTAAGCACCATGTTTAATTTAAAAACCTTTGGAAGTAAAATCAGCACACCTTTTGGTTCAATAATCAAAACTAGACATCTTATCCTAATTTAATTTAGGAAAATAGTTTAAACTAAGCACCATGCCTAATTTAAAAGATGTATGAACATACTAAGACCTTAGCATACTATAGCAAACAAGGTAGCATGAAAGCATATAAAATTTTTCAAATTGAGATGAAAAGAGCATGATTGTTATTTAGCCAGATTGAGCATGTCTTAAAGATAGAGACAACCAAGATAATTTGCAACATAGCCTTGAGATGTTTTAAGGAAGTCTACCCCTGACTTGAATTTTGTATGCAAAATAAAGTTTGGATGGATGTGATTTAATGTTCCATGATGATTGGTTGGTCATACCTTTAATTTATCATCCTTCATTCTTTTTGCTTCAAATTTGCAATGGTTAGTGACAAAAATATCCAGGAATATTCTCTGAAATTATATTTCTATGCTCATTTCACAAGGAGCATTACACAAAAGTAAAAACTCATGTTTATCTCAAAGAAGTGCATGTTTTTAGGACAAAAGCTAGTCCTTGGGAACCTTCAAATTGTGCTTCAAGTTGGTGAAATTAGTTTCCCCTCAAACACCAACAACTTGTGTACCCATCTCAAGATTCATACCCAACATATAATGAGGATACGCAATGTTATTTATGATAAGCAAGCGCATCTAGAACCACCATTTCAAAATCTTTATGAATAGGAAGTATGAGGGAGGTTACTGAAGATCTACGTGTGTTGTAGTAGAGAGAGACCAATTGATTAGGGAGAGATTTCTCATACGTGCACGAGGGTTTGATGAAGTGTTCATGAAGTGGCTTCCATGCTCATTGATGTCATCTTCCTTTTCAAGCTCCAAGGTTGATTCTTCTTAAAGTCAAAATTTCACTCGGGTTGGTGACTCTCGGGTTGATCTTGTCTAAGGCCTTCTCCAAACTTGGATGAGTCATGTTTATTAAGGAGATTGACTTGAGCTCACCATTAGGATCTAAACTAGGTTAGATTCTACCCATATGATTGGCCTTGTCCATCATTTTCAGTGACATATGGATTCTTAATATCCTTGTTGGCATTTCTTAAGTGTCCTGCTAGGAATGTAATCGACAACGGCACTAGAAAGTTTGTTGGTATTTATTAGCATGAAATGAAATCCATAGCGCCACGAGATCTGTTGTAGCTTTCACCGGGGAGTATTCTAGGGTATATAGTATTTATCCTCGGGGAAGCAATGTTTAAAGAACTTGATAATTGGTGTCATGTATCCACTAATTAGAATACCAACTAGACTAATGTGGGGGTAAGTGATAAGATAGGAGTGTTTGTATAATGACACATAAGAGAACTCCATGGTAAGATAAAAGAGTAGATAGACTAAAATTTGGGAGGACAGCAGGTGAGTTGAGGTTCCTATTTACTTCTCCATTACTATGGTTCTATTCTCATGCGGAGACCAAAGGGATTAACTAAGCAAAGGCCGGGACATAGCGATCACACTTAACACTTGAAGCGATTAGTACCTTTAAGATCCCTTGAAAAGCTAGGAAGGGGTGATCGAGGAAGGATGCCAGCTCTACGAAAACACCAACCCCATTACATGGTGGACTACAAAAGCCTGGTCGAGGCTATCACCTCTAGGGCTACCACAACTGTCACCGTGGGTTTGAGGCATAGCTTCGAGGTAACTTTGTGAAGTCTAGACACCCGTCTATACTATCGATTACTACTCCCACATATAATAACTTCGGCCTTTTCGGTCAAAATGGAGATCCATGCCAAGGTGTAAACACAATACTAACCGTACTTGGCTAAGCCACTAAGGCATGAACTAGATAACTATGAAAGATATTCAAGTAATTGGAAGATAAATATATGAAATACTTGCCGGGTCTTACAAAGGAACAATACACAAGATTATGCCCAGACCTCAGGGGACTCTCACAGAACTTTAGCACCTCTCCCTAACTACCTTAGCTAGCTAGTACTACTATTACATCTTGAAACATGGTAGAGGGAGAACCCTTGTAGTGTGTCTTACAAGTGTAGAGGGGTCCTTGTTGAGAAATATATTTTAAGCATACCTGAGATAAAATCCACAAGCACCACAGATAATGTTGAAGCTTTCCTTACAGGTATTCTAGAGTATAAGTATTTATCACTTAGAAACAATGGTTAAAGAAGTTGATAATTCACCATCATGTATCTACTAACTAGTATACTAACTAAACTAAAGAGTAGAGGTAAGGTATTTGTTTATGATAAGAGTTATGAATAATGACTCACACTTAAGAGAATTACATAATAAATGAGTAGTCTAGCTAAGTTGAGAGGACAAGCGGGTGAACTCAAGGTTCCTAAATACTTCTCTATTACTTTGGTTCTATAGGGTTATAACTAATCATTGGTAAATATAGCGATCATACACAATAACACTTTGAACAGCAGTGCATTTCCAACTCTCGGGAGGGGATGAGAAAGCGTAGTTGGGGGAAGCTACCTAAAGCTCTCTGAACATCAATCATAACATGGTGGATTACAACCCTAGGGCTACCATAATAACTAACCATAGGATTGGCGCAATCTTACGGTAACCTATAGTCTAGAACACCATGTCTATACTCTGATTACTACTCTGATCACATGTGATAGCTAAAGCACTCAATGCAGCCGGAGATCCCATGCTAAAGGTATGATAACTATACTAACCATACACATGAAAGGCATAAAGTAGATAGAGAAGATAAATATATTAAAACATAAGTCTTGCAAAGGTTGAGATACAAAGATATACAGACCTCCAAAGATTTCTTGAACACGAGAATGGCTCAACTCTCCTAACTCTAAACTAGAAGACTATTCTACTTCTAGATCTTGAGAGCTAGCTCACGATCGACAAGGATTGAGCGGGATGACTACTGCCGAAAGCAGACACTATGTCAACTAGTGCGTAAAAGTCTGCCAGCCTTTGGGTATGTTTCCATTGTTAAGCTATCCGATGAGTTTTTGGATCCATATCTTCTTTGGTTAGTATCATCTACATGCTATTCATGCTTAGATCACACATGCACATATATAGCGTCTAGAAACATATTGTTTATCATTTTTCTTGATTAAATTGCTACTAAATTTGCCTAAATTTCTAACAATCCAAAACATGATAGGCATTTTTTTTGTCTTTTGCGAGTATCTTGAGAAATCAAATGTTTTTTGAGGCACACATTTGACACAGAGGTGGCATCAAAGATGCATATTATGGTTGATATTTATGCATTGCTACTTTGTTCTTGCTGAACCTAGATCGGTTGGACCGCATACTCACGAGGAGGGCATGTGCATTCAAGGCGTTGATACTACATTCAAGGGGCAATGATTAGCATAACTAGAACTCCATAGTAGATGCATATGTGACTCTACAAACTAGTAAAGAGATGTGGGATGCACTTGAGGCCAAATATGGAGTGTCGATCTTGGTAGTGAGTTGTATGTCATGGAGCAATTTATGACTACATGATGGTTGATGATCGTTTTTAATGGGTGAACAAGCACATGAGAGACAAACAACAGCAAAAGACCTCGAGAATTTTGAGTCTTGTCTTTTGCCCAGGACAAGTTTGTGTGGTTTGCATTATTGC
Organism: Miscanthus lutarioriparius; assembly: GCA_904845875.1. Lineage (NCBI taxonomy): Eukaryota > Viridiplantae > Streptophyta > Magnoliopsida > Poales > Poaceae > Miscanthus > Miscanthus lutarioriparius. Next base: position 38,371,744 of record CAJGYO010000014.1, on the reverse strand, counting down.
TAAGCTACTACAGGCTTGGGCGGACTTTACTACTTCTCACGAAATATATAAGAGGCAAGAGTTTGGCATTGATAGCGTCATTGGCCCTTTAGATGTTGAAGAGAGTCTAGGGAAGCTAAGGATGTCTGCTGATGAAAATTGTTGAGGGGGAAGTTCTAGTGGCCATGTGGTTGTGAAAAAATCCTCAAAATTCCCACAAGAAGAAATTCCGGCAAAGAGCACAAATAAAAGAACACTACATCTTTTAAGAAGATGAAAGAAAGACAAGGAAAAAATTGTACTTCACACAGCCAGCAGCTAGGGCATTATCTTTGAGGGGGTATAAGGAGAGCAAATGGAAGCCCAAAAATCTGCAAAAACATGGTTGAAAATTTGAAGGAGGAACATCGGGGTTTGGTAATTTTTTACACACAGTGCTTCTGGTTTGTCATACACCTAATTGGTGGGTTGACACAGGGGCTAATGTTAGGGTGTGTCTTTGATATTTCTTTGTTTTTTCTTCTTATTGGGTTAGTGGAACTTCCTCCTTCTTTGGCAATGGGGGAATAGGCGTGTCATTTATTGCATTAGTGTTAGTCGTGCAGTCGAAACTAGACTTAGTTAAGGAAAATGTGCAACTAAAAATGTCTGACATGTGTCCCTCAATAAGGAAGAATTTAATTAGTGGTTCTATGTTATGTAAAGATGGTTTTTAAACTTGTATATTTGAATCTAATAAGTGCATACTTTCTAAGTATGGAATATTTGTGGGTAAAGGCTATGAGAGCGGAGCTTGTTCACTTGTCTTTAAGCACGATGCATGTTTTAATTTACGTGAGCCTTGTGACTGTGATATTGAATGAATGTTTGGCATTCATGACTATGTCACATAAATTTTGGCTACATGACTCACTTAGTTGGTTTGAATTTAATCCTGGAATTTGATTTGGTCAAAGGTTCTAAATGCCATGTCTGCATGCAATCGAAGCAACCTCCTTGGAGAATGTGTGAAGAAACTTAACACCATTAGAACTAATTCATTACGATTTTATCTTGAAAATGAATGGTGAGTTGGCCAAGGTGGCAAAAGATATTTTCGCTTGACATTTATAGATGATTGTACTAGATTTTGCTATGTGTGCTCTGTTAAAATCAAAAGATGAAGCGTTGCATTATTTTTAAGATATATAAAGGAGTTGAAGTGTAGAAAACCAACTTGAGAAGAAAATTAAAAAAAGCGGTTCACGAGTACGATCACGGGGAGAGAATATTTCTTAAATGAGTTTTTGAGTTTGGCGTGGAACATGGTATTATTCATGAGAGGACACCACATTACTCACCACAATCCAATAGGATTAGAGGAAGAAAAGAACCACCTCTAAGCAGGTTGGTCAATGCCATGTTAGAGATTGCGGGACTATCTAAGGAATGGTGGGGTGAGGCAATTTTGACAGTGTGTCATGTCCTGAATAGGATGCCCACAAAGAATAAAGAAATTACACTATTCGAGAAATGGGAGAAGAGATTAAATCTTTCTCTTACATGCGAACATGGGGTTGTTTGGCAAAGGTGAATGTGCCAATTAACAAGAAGTGAAAGCTTGGACCCAAAACCATTGATTGTGTCTTTCTCGGTTATGCTATTCACGGTTGTGGGTTATAGATTTTTTAATAGTAAATTCTGAAATTGCACGATGTGAATATTGGTACTATTATGGAATCTAGAGATGCTACATTTTTTTAGAGTGAATTTCCTAGTTGCATGAACCAAGTTAGAACACGTGACTGATGTTGAAACCCATGTGGAAAATCATGAGGGGAGGATAATAATATAGTCACTTTCGAAAGAGTAAAAGACGGAGGGGCCTACAAAGTTCTTTGGTGAAGACTATATTATATACCCTCGTTGATGACACTCCTAAGACCACCGAAGAGGCATATTCATCTCCTCGGACCACGACTTATGGAAGGAAGATGTTCAGAGTGAGATGGACTTCTATTATGTCTAATGGAACTTGGAGGTTGTTGATCGTCCTTGACGAGTGCAACCTCAGGATGTAAATGTGTGTTCAAAGAAAAAGCTTAGGCCTAATGGTACTATTGGGAAGTAAAGGTGAGGCTTGTGGCTAAGGGTTATACCTAGAAAGAAGCGAAGATTATTTCGATACTTATTCACCGGTTGCCCTTCCGGCGACTATAAGAGTGTTACTTTCCTTGGTCGCCTCACATGGTCTTCTCTTCATCGGATGGGCGTTAAGACGCTTTCTTGAATGGAGAGCTTGAGGAAGAGATCTATATGGATCTGCTTAGGATGGATTTGTAGCTAATGGTCAAGAGGAAAAAGTGTGTAAATTATTGAAATCTTTGTATGTCCTAAAGCAAGCACCTAAGCAGTGGCATAAGAAGTTCGACAAAACTTTGACATTAGTCGGCTTTGCTATGAATGAATCTGATAAGTGTGTCTATTATCGGTATAGTGGGGGAGATGGTGTGATCTTGTGCTTGTATATGGATGATATATTAATTTTTGGAAATAATATTAATGTGATCAAGGAAGTAGAAGACTTCTTGTCAAGTAACTTTGAAATGAAAGATTTGGGAGAAGTCGATGTTATTCTTAACATAAAGCTACTCGTAGAAGGAAATGGTGGGGTAACTCTTGTGCAATCCCACTATGTTGAAAAGGTGTTGAGTCGCTTTGGATATAGTGACTGCACACCGGCTCCAACTCCTAAAGACCCAAGTGTGCTATTAAGGAAAAACCATAGAATAGCACGGGATCAATTGAGATATTCTCAACTTATTGGCTCGCTTATGTATTTAGCTAGTGCAACGAGGCCTAACATCTCATTCGCTATGAGCAAACTCAAGCCGGTTTGTTTCAAACCCGAGAGATGATAATTGGCATGCTCTTGAGAGGGTATTGCGCTATCTAAAAGGGATCAGTGAGCTATGGCATTTACTATACCAGGTATCCGAGGGTACTAGAGGGTTATTGTGATGCAAATAGGATATCTGATGCTGATGAGATTTATGCCACAAGTGGATATGTGTTCTCACTTGGAGGTGGCACAATTTCATGGAAGTCTTGCAAGGCATGAAACGTCTTAACAATGTCAATAATGGAAGCAGAACTGTCGTAGCATTAGATACCGCCATACTTTGGAGGCATGAGGAGTGGCTTCGTGTGACCTCCTTATGGATTTACGGTGGTTGAAAAACTAATACAAGCTATTTACATGAATTATGATAATCGAGACTATGATAATCAAAGTGAACAAGTTATAGGGATAACATGAAGTCTACAAGGCATGTGAAGAGGCGGTTAAAATATGTCAAAAAACTAAGAAACTCTGAGTAATAGCGTTGGACTATCTCCATACATATAAGAATCATGGCGATCGGTTTTTATGAATCGAAGCGTCATGCAATCGATAGATGGTCCATTGAGGAGATGGGCTTGAGACCCACTTGAAGTCATTTCATAGTGGTAACCTATCCTATGTGATCGGAGATCCCGTGAAGTAGAATGGTGAAACAAGCTAGTGGTTGACTATGATGGAGAGACACCTATAATAAAGTCCAGATTGTTTGAGATGCACGTTTCTCCTATGCTGTAAGGTAGGATGGTTTATACCTTAACATGATCTGAGTAGCTTATTTATTAAGCAGGGATGTTATCCTACAGAACATCCTAGAAGGAACACACACTACTACTGATTAACTTATCACTATCGCCACTTTCACTTTGCCATATAATCGATAAAAGCGTCGGTGTGGATACTTCCACCGTCGGTTGGACCGATAGGGAGGCCTTATAAGGAAGGAACCGGTAGTTGATCGAAAACCATCAATGTGGTGGTGGTAGTGGGGTTGAATTCCACCGTCGTTTGGAACACCGAGCCGACTGGGATAGGCGTTATGGCCGCTAGCCCTACACGACCGTTTGGTGTACTGGCGGTAGTAAATTCAGCATGAGTTGTTTCCCCATTTCCCAACTACCCACAACACAGTTGAATCACCATTAATTTCCTACGGAGTATGCCTCGTCTTCCCTTATGCTTATATGAACTGCTCCTCTCTGCTTCTCCATCTTCAAGGTTGGCCTATTTAAGTTGGGGCTAGATGCGCTTCTTGGCAATCCACACACTCCTTCCTCCTTATGGAGTAGATACTGTGATAGATATAGACAAAGCTCTTTGACACTACTAAATTTTTGACTCTGTTGCACGGTCAATTTTTGATGTTATAGGTCTAAAATAGATGCACGATAGTTCGGCTTAGCATCAATTTCTCGTTTGATGCCAGCCGATGCAAGTGGTCTTGATGCAACAGCCTTTTCGCATCGGTTACTTTGTGGTTGATGCTAGACGGCTATTACATCGTCCATCTGTTGTCTCTTGCATCAAAATTGAGAGATGCAATAGCTTATTGCATCCAAATCATGTTGATGCAATACATCTATTTGCAACGGCTATTGTTCGATGCAATAGACTATATTGCATCCATATTAGGTTCGATGCTATATAATCTATTGCATCACCATTTTGATTCGATGCAAGAGGTTCTATTGCATCATCATTTTGGTTCGATGCAATAGGAACTATTGCATCGACGTTATGTTCGATGCAATTCGAACTATTGCATCGACATGAGGTTAGATGCAATACAAACTATCACATCGACATGAGCTTGGATGCAATACAAACTATTGCATCGACATGAGATTTGAAGGGCAACCAATTATTGCATCAAATTCATTGCACAGAAATTCATAAAATTACAAAATTCAATTGCACAAAAAGGCAATCATATTAATAACTTGGATCATAAGCATTCAATAGTTTGTACAATGTAAGGAAGTCAAATGCCTTCCTATTTCCAAATAGATAATTGCAAAGTTGATGCGCATTACAAACCACTAACTTATGCTACAAATAGGCAATCATAAACAAAAATACATGTCTCTTACGTGATCAACATGACATCTTTCTCGTTGCATAATATTTGATTCATTTCAGGTTGCCAAAGACTCCCTCAAGGGTGATCTTCACGAAAAAGTCAAAATGACATGCATTAGTAATATATATAGTTGATCACATAGTTGGAATCAAACATAGACAACACATGATAGACAACAATATTTTTGGGTTTAACAAATAGAATGAATCTTTGAAGCCTAACTATAAACACATAAGGCATGAACTCCTCGATTGCTCATGTTAAGTGAATAAACATACATGTATAAGTGAACAAAGTTCATGTTAATAATCTAGACAACAACTTAAAATGACACTGATTGCTCATACCTTTCCTCCTTTCTTCTTTTACGCATTGTAGTGTTTGTGATGTAATAAATGTCACCGTCCTCATTACTATCTTTATCATTTGGGAAAAGTGATGCATTGGTATGACTGCGCGAGTGAGGCGACTAGGTTGGATACTCTTACATTTGCTCAACAATACACTATCCGGTACGATACCAGAAAAACCGGAAGATTGGAAGGAGCAATCACCACTTAGCAATTCTAAGAATACATTCAACTACAAGTGATAATTTTAAGTATATTACACATACACATGTTCTCGATCCTTGGATGGGAGTCGAAACAACAAAGGGTTCATTATGTGTGGGCGAGGCGATTCTGTACCAGACCTTCATATTTTAAAAAAGATTCACACATTATGTCGGATTAAATGTAGGTATCAATTACATCACAGTTTTGCATTTATCAAAAAATAATACTTGTGCTAAATCTGCACCTTCATTTCCACTAACCATATTTTCTGCGCGGCTAAGAAATTTGTTATGGTTGGTGCAACATTCTTCATTGGAGTTATAAGGAGAAACATTAGCAATCAAGCTTTACTAAAATCAATGATGTTGGTAACAATTAAGAAGTAGTATTATTACTAAAGTTACGGTGCTTGATTGTGTTGTTTGATTAGTGAAAAAACTCTTGCCTTAGTTCTTCTCTAATCTTGCTACTTGTACTCTCCGAGTTGATGTTGCAATTTGCTGAATTTTTTCCTTGTCGCTCTCCCTCTTAGCGGCTTGAATGGTAAGCTTTTCTTTTAACTTCTCTACCTCAGCCTTGCATCTCACTATTCTTACATTGAGCTCTTTCTTTAAAGTAATGCGGATGCACGCTTGCTTGCTCTTCAATTCGTTCATTCATAAGTTGGCTTGGGTGGGATACTTTGCCAAGTATCCATGTCTAGGACCTTTCCTCGCCTCCTGCATCCAATTGTGGTTTCCTTGTAGGTTTCATGAAGAATGTGCCTTTCTTGTTCTTTTAAAATCACGAAGCTTCCAACTCAATTCTCTCGCAATTTTTGGAGAAGGCGCTTTCCTAAATTTAAGAACACAATTAGTGTTTTCAACTTTAGCAAGTGGCAATAGCGCAGTTCAGTTCAAGTATAATAAAATTAGGTAAAATGGATACTTTAGAAATCAAATTGTATCGATTAGATTCATGTAATGATTACTTCCTCAAAAAACCAAGTCCATGTTAATCATGCAAATATGATTCCTACCAAAGCATGTTGAGAGGTAAAAAGCAATGGACAGTTGAACTCTAGCATTTCAAAGATATGTATGACATTGAGATAAATGAATAAAACATGTTATGAGAACATACATCACTTGGACACTCATTTACGAGTAGCCCAGCTCTATTCAAATCACTTTAAAGAACATAATTAACTACATAAAGCATCTAACATAAGCAACTTGCTTTCCTAGCAAGTTCCCAGAAATCTGGGAATGCAACAGCTGTATAGAAAAATAAATTATATCTGGAGATATACAAGTCCAAATGACTTGCAAGAGGACATTATGGAAAGCTTATAAAATTCTCGAGATTTCATCTTCATACATCAAAGCATGATTCAGAACTTAACTACTTCCTAAATAGCAGAATTACAGAAACTACTCTGCTGAAACAGAGTACCCAAAACTGGGAGGTAACTTCAAACAGCTGTAACTTTCAAACCATGGGCCAAATGACCTCAAATTTGAACAACGGCTAGATATGACAATTATCTTCGACTACACAAGGTATTCACAAGTTTCCCAGGAAACCAACTTTCAAGGTGAACTTCTCTAAGTCCCCAGATCTGTCCAGATGGGACCAACATCTCACTTAAAGAATTAACAATGTTCCAAACTTACATTTGGACCATACCAACCATATCATGGCAACATACATAACTCATGGACACCAGAAAATATGATGGCCATCATAAAATAAAATTATTTGATGCCTTTCTAAATTTAAATAGATACAAGGATGCATAAAAGACCATATACAAGACTTGCATAGAAAATTCTACAAAAATTACAGCAGCTACCATATGCTATCAGAAGACCACAGAAAAAGTTTGGAAGCATTTGGCTCATCCAAACTTGCTATACCAAAAAGAACAGGTGGCACAGCTGAAAATAACATAAATAAGAAACTAAAGATAGGATTGCCAAACCCAACACAAGGACAAGGAGATGATGACCTTTTATCACCCAATCAGGGCATGTACAACCATCAATATAATAATTATGTTATATATAATTGCAACATCACTAAGTACTAATGAACAAAGTAGCACTTACTGTATCTAGGGAAGTCTTGTGTGCCTTCAACAGAATGCGCTAGCAAATAAGTCTTTCAAACTTTGGAGTACCTACTGTATCTAAGATTAAAAAGATCACTAAGTGCAGGTGAAAAAGAAAAAGATGATTCCATGTACTGTGAGAAGAAGCTGTAGCACCAAATGTTTCTTTGGTGCACATACTGGACCCGTTTGATAAACCTCACCAGTCACCGGTAGCTGAGTTTTGCACCTATGAGAAATAAATTATTTTTTGGTTATCCAAAAGTAATATCGACCAGAAAAAAAAAACCCAATTATTGGTGCCACAATCTAGAGTCAAACATGCCATGAATTCACCAAAACTAACTTTACAGTAAAAACAATTTCTAACTAGTCACTTTGTAAAACTCACGTTGCATGAATCTCATCCCAAGTATCAGGAATACTTTCTAAACCCTGTAGGGCCATAATACCATTCTATAATTCTTAGAGCTGAATAACTTGCCATAGAAAACTGGAGACGTTTTCATTATCTCAGAGCTGAGTTACTAACCATTTCATAACTAGATGAATTCCTAGTGCATTGCTGTAGGGAATCTGAGACAATAATTATATAGACGGACCCGACAAATGAAGCAAAGGTACAAAGAGTAGAAGTATCAGGATATTTAATTAGGGGTATGGAAGTAGGAGTTAGCAATCTGTTGGAAAAATTTGAGGGAATAGGTTGGGAAATTTGGTACAGATCCTTACCCCTTACATTTCCATGTAAATTATGATAAAAGTAACATAGAAGGTAGACTCAGCTCTTGTAAATTATTTAAAGAAAATACCTAGTTTGCTAAGGAAAGAACAAATGAATAAGATACACCAGTGAAATTTTATCAATCATTATATATGCCTCGATTAAGAGGTGAACTCTTGTAGGCAATATGGCCTTAAGTACACAATTTACCACATCTCATTTGCTTAGTGCTACTAGAAATTGCATACTGCCACTGACACTGACAATGTTCAGTATTGTTCAGTGCTGTGAAACCTGAATCGGAGCAAACATAATTAGTATTCCCTACATATTTTCTAGTACTAAAAGGCCATATGAAATGAATTGCTACTAAATATTAGATACCAAATATTACTATTACAATGTTTCAGGCACAAAGTAATGCTGCTATCCTCTCACAACTTTTAAAGTTGCACTTGCACACCGTAACATGATGATGGAACAAGGATAGCATAAAATTATTGAAGTTGACAAGAAAGCGTTACTGCACCAGTAAACGGCTGCACATTTTCTGGACGGTCCCTTTCTAGACTAATAACATGCCTCATTGTTGACTGAGATGCACTTATATTAAATCCAGCACCTAAATTTATCCAACCTGTTACAAGTGGCAAGTGACACTAATGCATACAGAAATGGAGAAACAGGAACATGACGGAGGAAGAGAGATGGGGGCCTTCACCTTGCTGAGGTCTCAACGCAACATGAGCCCTACACACACCACGGCCATCCCCCACGTCTTCTGCAGTGAGAGGAAGGTGGGATGTCGTTCGTCATGGATCCGTTGCCGCTGGTCGTGGATCCATAGTAGCCGGCCATGGATCCGCCACCGCCGCCTGTGGATGGCCCTCGGTCTCCACCAGTCACAGTGGCGCCCGAGCCTGTGCATAGTAAGAGAGTTCGGGGAAAGGGAAAGGAGGGCGTGGACGAGCCGGCTGGTAGGCCGGGTCCGGTAACGTGGGATGCGGTGCTCTAGAGAGCAGCCGCCGCAGTGGGGAATTTTAAGGAGCGAGGAGCTAGCAGCCAGCTAGGTATTGCCAAAGGTAACTGACGCGGGGGATATGTTATTTGGCCTGGGCCGGCGGCAACTCAACGCGGGACTGGAAAATTCGGATTTAGCTAGCGCCAAAGTTCTAAGCCGAAAATAACTTATCTTTTCAAATGATATGAGTTATAATCTAATCCTCAAAAAAATTAATTAAAAAAATGCTATGAGTTATAATCTAAACCTCAAAAAGAATTTTCAATTCCGATGTGAGCGCCCCTCACGAATAGGCGTCGAATATTAAAAATAAGTACTAAAATTGATTTTTTTTTCAAATAATATCGGATAGAGAAATGATCAAAATAAAAGTTGTAGATCTCGAAAACTTATAGAACCTTGCTGTTTACAACTTTTTTATTTGAAATCATTTCTTTGCTTGAAAATGTTGTTAGAAATTTAATTTTTAAATTATTGAAAAACTCTGATTTCTCTTTTTAATCTACTGCTAAAACTACGACTAGTCTTTCTCTCTCGTACTAAATTTAAATTTGATGATTTTTTTCTTAATTTTTCTAAAATCATGCTTTATCAATTTATTGTGTTCTTACAAATTATTATTTTGATCATCTTTTCATGTGACCTGTTTTATCAATTTGAAATTTGAATTTCAAAATGGCAAATTCAAATGTTATTTTTGAAATATTAAATGATTTCAATGAAAAGTCATGAACATAAAAATTGTAGAATCGATCAAGATCTATAACTTTTATTTTGGTCATTTGTTTATCCGACAAAAGTTGTAGTAACATTGTTCACAAATCTTACATATCTCTCGTATAAACTATAAGAGGGGTATGTAAGATTTATGAGCAATGTTATTACCTATGTTGGATGAACAAATGGTCAAAAATAAAAGTTGTAGAATCTCGAAAAGTTATAAAAGTTTATAGTTGACAACCTTTTGACTTGAAATCATTTTGTAAGGAAAAACTACGCTTTGAATTTCTCAAAAAAATAACTTTCGGTCCCGCCTTCGTATCTCTCAGATATGTGACCCGAACTCATATGACTCATGCTCATACGAGTTAGAATAACTTTCGCTCTAACGACGATAGTGTGATTCCTATGTATAAGGTCCCATTTTACAACGCATTTTTACATGTTTGCTAATATAGACATAAGTGATTGTGAGAATGCGGTGGAAGAGTAGGAAAATGCGACGTGTGAGGGGGAGGTTGGGTTTGAATCTCTGCCGCTTGCTACTTGCATATTTTTTGGGCCTGGATTTGTGAATTTGGGTGGGTGGTCAATTGGCCGATGGGGGCCTCCTCAAATTAGAAAGAAATTTTTGCTATTTTTGGCCCTGCATTCATGAATTTTGGGTGGGTGGTCTGACCGTGAGGGGCCTCCTCTAATTAAAAAAAAGAAAATTTTGTTATTTATTGAGTTTGGATTAGTGAATTTTATAAATGGATTTGTAGGTGTCTTCGTATCCATTAAATCCCTATAAATAATGAACCATTTTTACAAATTAGATTTGTATAGCGATTTGTAGCAACCGTGCACGTTCTTTTTTTCTTTTTTCGTTCTCGGTACCCACCAGTCAGACACCCATTTAACATGCCCGGTGAAAGAGAAACTTTCGCGCTGCATGCCCGCACCTAATGGCCAAAGTATTTTTTCCCCTCTATAGCGTGCGCTGGAATTTGGCGTGCACCTAATTGCTGGGAAGGCCCACGTCTCAGAGACAGCACGGCACAGCGCGAGGTAAAAAGCGGGGCGCGGGCTGCGGGGTCACCGGGATCAATCCGACGCCAGCTTCTCAGGTTCCCCTCGTCCATCTTCTCTTCTCTCCTGCTCACAGTTCGCTCAGCAAATCCGCCACACCACGACCTCTCTATCAGCAGCCACCGGAGTCTGTAGTCGGCTGCGACCGAGCTGCTTTCGCCGCCTCCTGAAATCCCACTGCCCCCGCCGCTCGGCATCTCTTCCGTCACCGCCGCCGGGCATCTCTTCAGCCGCCGCCGCCGGGCATTTTCCACCGCCGCATCCAGAGCCCCTGCAGGTTCTTCATCCGTCCTAGCTACTTTTGTCACCCACCATCAACCCCGCTGCTCAAATCTTGCCCCTTCTCTCTGAACCCGATGCCCCAACTGTCGAAGATCTGAGTGCCAAGATTGTACATGTGTTCTGCCATCAAGTAAATTTCTACGAAATGTTGGCCTTGAGCCAGCATCTCCCAAGAGAAGCGCTACTCCTGCACTTGTAGAATTTTTGTATCTTTGAAAAGAATATTTGGATATAAATTTTGCTGTATCTGTAACAGGTAAAATTGGTTAAAAGGCATGTACATGATGTGACACTATTGTAACCGGACTAGATAGTTGTGAGGTAATCTAGCTCGGGGATTACTTGAACTCGAGACTCCGGCCACCGCCAGGAGGTCGCCGCCGACGCCAACCGGCTCGGTTCGATAACGTGTTCAAGCTTGCGTTCATCTTCGCCAGCAAGACATTACATAGGAGCCGTTCGGTACCTTGGCGTCGGTGACAACTATATGGGACATCTTGACATACCACAAGGTACAGGCAATTATCTCATCATATCAAGCACCTCATTTTAGAATTGGTTGTGGTATGTAATTTGCAGTGAACTATGAATTTTTTAGTTCTCCAACAACACATGCTTGTCCATCTCTTACTGCTGCTGTTTGATTGAACACATCGTTGGGCCCAGCAACGAGCAGGGTGCACCTCTCACTCCCTGGCGAACCCTTCCTCTGGCAAGCCTCCCTGCCCGGCGACCCTCCGTGCACATCATGCCTCCTGCAGGTTGAAAATGGGGAGGAAGCAAACGACAACCAGCAGGTAAGGTTGCCCTGGATTTGCTTCTGCTGCTTGACATCAACTATCCAAGCTCATGGTTCCTTTTATGCATTATCAAAATTAAATGGACTGTTCTATACCTGAAGCTATTTTGTTGTTTCATTTCTTGCTCTAGGTGTCTAGTTCTAAAACTGCAGTGTAGTTAATCTTTGCTCTTAATGTTACTTCTTGTCCAATGTACAGTTCCTTTATAGCTGAACTTAGATGATAGTTTACTGCAAAAGATATCACTTGTCCCATTCCAAATAGCATTCTAGAATATCTATATGTATATCTATGTACCTCACTGATTTGTTTTCTACATGATCCAGAATTTTCTGGATGAAACATAAATTGTGGAATTTGATGGACCAAACCATTAACGATCAAATTATTGTCAATAGGATATCTTTTGCAGGTGGCTGGAATTAATCCTATGAACCTGAAACAAAACTTTTAGGAACATAAAAGTAATGTTAAGGGAAGAAATATATTGAATCACATAGTTGTGACCTTTTGCGAAAATCTGCACCTACAGAACTATATATAGTGCAAGGAGAGAAGTATAAAATCTGCACCTCCTTGTGAAAATCTGCACATATAGAACTAATATATAGTGCAAGGAGTCAGTATAAAATCTGCAGCTCCTTTTGTAAAAATCTGCACCTACAGAACAAATATATAGTGCAAGGAGTAGAGTATAAAATCTGCACCTCCTTTTTGAACATCTGCACCTACAGAACTGACATATAGTGCAAGGAGTACATAACTAACCAATCGAGGTGCACATGTGCCACCACTGCACATCCAAGAGCAACTACTGTTGTCCGTCATATATTATGTACTTGTGAATTTTAATTTACTGTGAGACTTGTGACTTGTCAAATTTTCAATATATGACCTGAAAATGAAGCCCTTATAGAACAATTATACTGCTGGTATTTCACATCTACAAGCAATGATTAAATTATCCATACTGATTCCAGCTTGTTTTTGGCATCAAATGTAGTATGTTTTTCTAATAAGTCAGCCATTGCTTAAATTTTTTGAACATTTGCATACTAATGCAAACTATTTTTCTTATCATGTTAGGCTCAAATGGACGCCGCCATGACTTAGCCTACACCAGAAGGGGAACAACCAATGAATCCTGCTCAAGTTGTTGCTCATGTTCTGCCATCAAGTAAATTTCTACGAAATGTTGGCCTTGAGCCAGCATCTCCCAAGAGAAGCGCTACTCCTGCACTTGTACAAGAGTGGGAGGTTGAAGTTGGTAATGACTTGGACATGTGAGATTCATGTATTTTGGGTTGAGTTTGACATGTGACAATTATTTGGACATGTAATTATGAATGAATCTGATTTGCCAAGTGATAATGAATGTGCCATTTTCAATTTGTTTGTTGGTTGTAAATTGTTTTTGTGGGCTGCAATATATAGAGTGGGCAACAATATATGAAATTGCATAAACATCCATGGCAAATAGTATGTGATGTTTTCTTCGCTTGATAAGGAAGATAATAAGTATGAACGACACAATAACTATATGTATACTATGACCAATCTTTGCTAATATGTCCTAGCATCTTGCAATGTAAAACTTTTGATGCAATAGTGACAATGTACCACATCAGAACATTCCTAAACCGATGATATAAAAATCACATATTGCATCAGAGTTTTGCACTATCAATCTGATGCAATAGTACTTCCTAATTGCACCCATATTCTAAGCTGGTGCAATACCACCTACTTATTGCATCAAAAATCAACAGTAACGCAACTAAATTTGTCTGATGCAATAATTTGTACCTATTGCATCTCTTCTTCGAAATCGGTGCGATAGATCATACCTGTTGCATCGACATGAATTACTATCGCATCAAATGCCTTCTCGATGCAATAATGACCACCTATTGCATCAGATTTGCTAAATTGATGCAATAGCACCCACCTATTGCATCAAATTTGTGTTTGATGCAAGGCGAAGCGATGCGATAGGGTCAAAAATTAGTAGTGAGCCAGCCAGCTATATTTTCTTCATCGCCATGGCGCTCCTTCACCAACTCCTTTGGTGGTAGCAGCAACGTTGGGAGAAGGCCTTCAAGATTGGGTACTACCGACATCTAGGCGCAACGGGGGCTGCTCGATCTAGGTGCTAGTGGAAGTTTTGTGATTAAAGGGGTTCGCTTATTTGGGCAAGCCAAGGGGTACTCAATGCACTTTGGTATCCCTGGTTTGCCCTGTGCATTTCTTGTGCCGATTCACCATCCGGTGCCCTAGCGATCCTCCTTCATCTAGAGCAGCAGCGACGACGGCGGCACTTCTCTTCCCCGCCTGGCCGCCTCCTCTTCTTCAATGCCTCTATCTCCCTCGCGCTCGCAACCATGAGAGGTGCAGCAGGGAAGGCAATGCACCTCACTGAGATGCTCCTCTTCTGTTCTCTATCTCTCATGCTCACCACCATGAGAGGTGCAAGCAGGGGAAGCTAAAGCACCTAAATAAGATGATGGTGGAAGCTTTTATGCGGTGTCGTCTCATCCTTAGCTTGCAATCGCCTTCGTCTCCAACTTCGACTATGGGATGTACCTGTACTCGATAGGTCTTTGTTGTACACCCAGTAGTCCTCAATAGGTCTTTGTTATTGTACATCTATGGAATGTAACTAAAGTTATCAACGAAATTGCTAAGATGATTGTTATTGTGTCGTTTATATATAGTTTTTGCCTTAGAAACAATTAATAACTGAATGGCTATGATGCTTGTTACTACATTTTTTGAAGTGTCGTAGTATTTGCCTTGGTTACACAGACGTGAGCTAAAGCACCTTACTGAGATGGTGCTAGGGTGGAATTATTTGCCTTGGTTTATTTGCAAATTGGTTTGATGTGTTTGCAAATTGTCATTATTGCAGCTCCCATCGCCGTTTCATACGGTGATTCAGCATTAGTGTTAGATTACAAAGTATAGGGAATCAAATGGTCTGTGTCATCTTCCCTGCTCCATCGCCCGTGACTCATGTGGGTGGCCGTGGATGTCATGGACCTTGACTGTTGCCTTCCCCGCTCATGTTTATTAGTGGAGATGACTTAAATAACTTGTATTAAGAAATTGGAAACATGTGCAAGGGAATCTGGACCGCATCATACGAGAAGGAAGGTAACTGTAATGAGTTTAGAAAGGAATCATACTTGCATATCATTGTATTAAGGAGAATAAAGAGTTTATCATACAAATCCCCGTCATCTAGATATATACATATCAACATTGATCTACATAGAATCTACTACATTGATCTGAAGAACCTATCGCACTCATTGCGCATCCTACACTCCTCGCTGCAGAACATAGCCCACTCCTCCCAACCTTCCCATCCCATGTGGATGCCACAGCCTCCGCCTCCACACTGATGTCCGTCCTAGCGACACATCGGCATGGCCAGAGGAGGCAGAGGACTAGACTCACTCGGCGCTGGCTGCCCAGCTAGGTCCTGCAACACAAACATGACATGTCGGAGGCGCTGTGTACATATCTTGTTCTTCCATGTCATGTTTGCCGCCAGGCCCACATCATCACCTTCGACCTTCCTCTACCACCACCAGGTAATGTTGTTGTTGCCAGCACCGCTACTGGACCTGTGGAGCACAAGGGAGGGAACAAATACAGCAACATCATGGCCTACCATGGCAAAGCGCTCAAGCAAGTCAAGTCACAGCATGAGCACGATGCGGTCTTCCATGAAGACGGTGCGCATCCCAGCGTAGAAGCAGGCCTCCGGGTTGCCGACGCTAGCAAGACTGGCGATGAGCATGGCGTGGTACTCGTGGTCATAGAATCGGCTCTAGGTCCCGAGTTGTATCCCACGCAGCAGCACCCGCCGCAGTGGTATGCTCGGTCCCACTACGGCGTCGCCGCACACCTATGCATCTATGAACAGGTTGCCTACAGGCTACCAGGATCTTCCATGGGATCCGCTGTAGCCACAGCGATGCGGCTAGCAATCTCAACAGCCATATCCATCGGGAGCTTCTCCATACAACAAGTACACATGTGGCGGCTGCAAAAGATGGATCCTTGTGTCGGGGAGCGACGTCATGGCAGAGCAGAGCACTGGGGTGGGGGATCGGAGTGGAGCAACGCCATCCACCACTACTAGAAATATCCACTTCTATGATGAAAATCTTAATGATAAATCCTAAACCATCATAGAAGATCGCTTTTTATGACAAAATTTTTGGTTTCATCATAGATCAGTGGTGACGATACTCCAACCCTCCCTATCTATGATGAAATCAAGCATCGTCACAAAAAACATCATAGAAGAGCATAGGGTTTCGTCATAGATCACTCGCGCGACTCATCTGTGATGATCTCCTTTAATACTATGACGAACAGGGCTTCGTCATTGAACTAATTTCACATCTGTGACGAACAATATTCGATCTGTAATGAACGGCGCTTCACCATAGATCTACACATGGTACTTTCTCTATCTGATGTGTACCTGTGGGACCTGTAGTTACTTATTTGTAACGCTTGCAATTCATCATAAAAGTCTCCGCTCGATCCTTTCTCCATGCGATGTGTACCTATGGGACCCTTCTCCATCCGACGTGTATGGTGGGACCTGTAGTTACTCATCCATGACACTTGCAATTCATCATAAAAGTCTCCGCTCAGTCCTTTCTCCATCACATGTGTACCTATGGGACCCTTCAGCATCCGACCTGTGGGACCCGATGGCTTATGTGTCACGTGTACTTGTGGGACCATTCTCCATCTTCATCCAACCTATGGAACTCAACGACTTGCGTGTCATGTGTACCTATGAGACCATCCGACCTATGGGACCTAATAGCTCATGTGTCACATGTACCTGTGGGACCTTTCTCCATCTCCATCTGACCTATGGGACCCGACGGCTTGTGTGTCACTTGTACCTTTTGTGCCGCCAGGGTCTAATAAATTCAAAAAAAAACCTCAATGTCTGGGAGTCGAACCTAGTACCCGGAGGAAGGAATGCATGGTCTTTACCATTACGCTAGATGGCTAGTTGTATTGACATGTCTTTGGAGTCGTTATAGTATTATATTCTTTGTGTGGATACCCTACAGGTTGACCCATATTGGATATTTTCCCTTCAAGTGGAAATAAATCTGGGCCTGTTAGACCAGCGGCGGTGGCAGCGAAGGATCCCCGGTGTGTAGTGGTGGCTCCGGCATCCCTTTGGAGGCTAGGCGGTGGGGCTTGCCGGTGAAGCGCGGTGGCATTGGCATCATTGTCCATTGTGTGCCATGGTAGAGGCGACAGATCTGATCTGCAGGTCTCCTTTCTCGCCTTTTCCTATTCGCTTCACTGTTTTCATCCCTGCTTGAACATGAGGTATACAAAAAATATTCTAGCGTTGGAGATCTGGTAAGGCCAATGATATGATGATGAAAACAACTAGGAGGTGGCGCTGGTTGGTTTTCTGCTGATGTCTTGGTTTTCTGCATATGTTTAATTTTGTTACTATAAATGCCTGTGTGCAACTAGGCCTGTTAATTGTCAAGTGCTTGCTTGATTATACCTATTTGCCGATGCAAATAAACAGGCCCGTTGCTTCTACCTTCAAAACTGTTGTAATTGTCGTCCTCTTAATCTTTGTCTGTCTCCTATGGAAGAAGCTCTGAGCTCATGTAATAATTGTAAGTGTGATGGATAGACTTGATTTAGCTAGAATTGTAATGGTTATAGCTCCATTAACTGCTACTCTAGTTTGAGTTATATATATCTATGTGGTGCTACTCTAAATTTGTTTGAGGTTGTATCATAAAAATTGTTAATGGTTGTTAAAGTTGCACTTTGGTATGAGTTGTGGACTTCACTGTTGGATCTTTGTTGGATTATTTTCCTCTTCAGTGATCTCATTACAGACAAAATGGAGGAGGCCCCCAATAAGAGGAACGCACTGGCCAGCCTCATGGACGATGCCGTTGGTGAGATCCTCCGTCGCCTCCCCGACCGCTCCTTGTTCTGCTGCAAATGTGTCTGTCGCTCCTAGAACTGCCTCATCAAGGACTACAACACCCATAAGGTGCTGCCCCAGAATTTGGCAAGCTTCTTCTATGACACTGACCAAGGCTATCGATGCTACACCAGAGTCACCGGTGAACACCCCTCCTTGTCCTTCTTGCCCTTCACCTTGGCCAATGTAGTTGTCTTAGATATATGCAACGACCTCATCCTATGCTGGTGCCGAAGGGCTGATGGATCATACTGCTATGTTATGTGCAATTCGGCAACCAAGGAGTTCAAGGAACTGCCACCTAGCATCCATTCTGTTGGTGAGGCTCGATTGGGGTTCAATCCGAAAGCCTCCTCATACTTCCATGTGATTGAATATATATAGGAGTCGCCGTTTGATTAGTGCAAGGGTGTGGACATCAACTCATCTAAAGCTACAGCATGGATCTATAAGGAATCTAAATGGGGCAGGAATACATCTGTGATTATTGAGAGATTAGATAGGAGATCATCAGAAACTGTGTATCTTAATGGTTGTCTGCACATTATGGGGTACTCGTGGGGCTGTCAGATACTTACTGCGGAGATGGAGGGAGAGACATGGAGGAAAATTCCTTGGCCGCGTGGTTCTGAAGGTTCCATCCATCAAGCTCAGGGTCACTTGTGTGTTGTACTCTTCGTGGTCGCGATATGCCCAAGCTTAACATCTAGATCCTTGAAGACTATGGTACTAATAAATGGACATTGAACCATATTGTCAGCACTCTGGATGTGTGTGCGAAGACTAACATTGAATTTGGTTGCTAGGATGTTGATCAGTACTACTCAATGGTTCATTTGATGTATCTCACGTTGCATTTGATGTATCTTCCTTATGTTGGGAGTACGAAGGGAGTACATGTTGTTACTCTTTCCTTATGTTGTTACTCTTCCTTATGTATCTTCCCTTGCATTTTATATCGGACGCGTTCAAATGTACAGAGGTTTTGATTTGTGAAGTCTTATTTGCATGTCTGTGTTTACTATATTGTTGAACTTTGTATTAATTAGGTGGGTTAAACTCTATTGACCATGGTGTAGATCTGACCGGGCAAGTTTTAATGCACACGCAAGAAAGTCCGAGCATCGTAAATCTGACTGGGCCGGACACATCTCACGTTACACAAGGAAACCTGTTTTGTATGAATACATTCATTGAATTCCTAAAGAAACAAATAAAATTGGAACTAGTTACATGTCCGGCCCATTCAAATTTATGTTGCTCAGACTATCAAGCGAGCATACGGTTTACAAGAAACAGGTAAACGTTATTTTGACGAATATACTAGAGGGACGTGATCAGAGAAAAAGTTGTGATCGTTTGTTGTAGAGTGTCTCTATATATATTTGGTCAAAATTCAGAATCTTTGAGGGAAGGGGGACGCTCCTCCCATATAGACCTTGCGTGGTTGCCGAGAGTGAAGTGAATGTGCTGAAAAGCTGAACACAAGAAGTGCATCTTAGAAGAAGAGCTTTTGACCACCATGACACGCTTGAGACTTGAAAGCCTTATGCGGTTGTCAAGAGGACTCACAAAGCAATGAGGGGCAATCAGGCGATCGACTAGCTAGAGATGGCTATACAATGGGAGTGAGGCCAGGCTTTGTACACACAGGAATGCTAGGGCTAGAACAGGCTTCTGACGTGACCGCACGACGTTCATCACTACTAGTATCCTAGTAGTGAATATTTTAGATGGTCGAACATTCTGTCATCCAGCGAAGTATACAGTGCACTCCAATCCAAGCAGTCGTAGGCTCGTAGTAGCCGGGGTAGCGACTAGCTAGAGATGGCCGTGATAGTTTCATAGGTTCTAATCGACTACACTCCCCTGGTCATGGTTGACGCTGCCGCTTTATTAGGTGCCCGCAGTTTTAGAAAAAGTCCATATTATTAGGCGCATCCTAGAAACAAGGCTGCAATTAACTCCCGATGAAAGCCGAGCTCGTCTCTGGTTCGTTCCAATTAAAGGCTACATGCATACATGCATGGAAGCTAGGGAGATGGCTCCGATAGAGGCTTGGACATGATATTTTTAATTAATGCAATTTCACAGTCTTCCTCCATTCCTTGGTATCTAAAATTTCATCCCGTGCACCTAACAAACCGGCCCAGAGGGAGTATGAACAAATGCACTCAATTTGCTATGACTTTCAAATGTACAGACGATACTATATACTATCCTATGAGATGAAATGTACAGCGGGCAGACTTTCTTACGTGTGCAGTAAAAAATGTGAACAGAAAGAAACGTGTAGATCAGAAAGAAAACCAGAAAACTCCGCATTTACCGGTAATCTGACCGTCTCGTCCGCCCAGTCGCCCAGTAATTTGAACCGTGTCATCGTTGGAATTCCCACGCCAGTTCGCAGACGGTATTTAAAACTCCTACTGTAACCCTCGCTCAGTCGCCTCCCCCGCTTCCTCAATCAATGTAAGTCGATCATGCCACGTTGCCTCTCCAGCGCTCTGTCTCGCCGACGTTCACATGTCATAGCTCCATCCATGCACACGCCGTAGCTCCATCCACGCCGCCATGTGAGCCCTCGGTTGGCCTCCTCATGCTCCGCATCATGCGATGTCGACACCGGTAATCATGGCGGCAAGGCGGCAAACCACGTCATTGTTGCTGGCGCTCCCTGATGAGCTGGTGATTGAGATCGCCAGCCACCTCACTACGACCTTGGAGCGGCCCATGGACAACCTCCGTAGCCAATGGGCGACTTGCTTGTCCATGCACTGCATTTGCGGCAACTCCATTGTCGGTCGGCGTGTGGTAGTGGACCAGTGCAGACACAGGCTGGGGTGGGACGATGTCGGCAACTACGACACCCTCCTTTCTAGCCTGACCCAACTAGGCAACCCGAAGGCTTGCTTGCTCACTAGGATACTAATGGTATTCGAGGAAACCCACAGGCACCGGCCATGCCTCGATGATTTTGCCCATGCCACTAATGGCGACGCAATCTGGCAGCCTATCTGGTCGCCATATTGCTCTATAGGCAAAATGGCGATGCCCGCAATGACAACACTACAAGGCAGTACATGAGATGGGTCAAGGGCGAGGAAGAATTGCGGGTGGTGGCAGTGGACCAACGAGTAGGTGGCTACGCAACAAGGGGTGTGTGCTATGCCACCGCGAGGTGGCCGCCGAGGTGATCCAAGAAACGAGGTGGGCCTGGGGCAAGTTCTCGCTGCCGCCGCCAGCACAGGTGCACGATGATCTTCCGTGCGTAGGCGGTGCTTGCGGTGATGCAAATGGATGGGAAGGAAGGGTTGTGTATTGCAGCGAGGACCGTAGGCTTCGTCGCAAATTTGAGTTGTTCACATGGGAACTTGGAATAAGAAACTAGTAGTTCACTCTTTACATGTGAGCGTGAATTACTCCCTCTATTCTAAAATATATTGTATTCTGGCTTCAAAAGTACTTTTCGTTGAAACTTGGCTTACGCTGATTTGTTATGAGAGGAAAACACTGTGCGTTTGCTGAAAAGTACTGCTGAAGTAGTTCGAGCTCCTCAAATATAGTCTATTCTGTAGCTTTTGATTTTCTATTGTTTTGTTTCAATTTTATTTATTTCCTTTAGGGATTCAACGAAAGCACTCGTACAAAATAGGTTTCCCTATATAACGTGAGATGTGTCCGGCCTGGTCAGATTTATTATGCTCGGATTTTCTTGCGTGTGCAGTAAAATTTGAATTGCTACGTGGCTCCTCCTTTAGGAATTTGATCGACGCGAGACTTGATCAGATGAATTCCATTATGCATGTTTACCATACTATAGATCAGAAAAAGAACCAGAAAGAAACCTACAGGCAAAACCAACCAACAGGGGCTAGAAACTGGCTACCAAATAACCAAAGGACATTATCTACACCATGCTCAACAGAGTTTAACCCACCTAATACAAAGTTGAACAAAAGTAAACACAGACATGCAGAGGGCCAAAAAAGACACCCATGTCCCTCAATACTACGGCAGCAGCCAGGATCCTATGCAATTAATATGGGCGTTCTGGTCTTTTTTTAACTATTTTAAGCTCTTTTAGTCACCTAAACCAAACACCCTAGGATCTTTCCTGTTAAACTTTAGTCCTATGTTCCCTTGTTCTCACAGTCATTAGCAGAGGAGTAAATAAAATTCTATTTGATGTTATGTCATGTTGCATTTGATTTATCTTCCTTATGTTGGGAGTTTCTTACGTGTCAGACGCGTCCAAACATGGAAAAAACTATGGAGGATACTGTCAGACACGACTAAATGTACATAGGTCAGACTTTCTTACGTGTGCAATAACATTTCAACACCAATGTCTACTCAGCTCTCCATTAGACTAAGGCGAGACTTGCTCCTCGCTGCAAGGTTCTTGCATGTTCAACAAAGATTGACAAAGACACTAAGGCAACAAAAAAAATAAACAAAAACCAAACGACCAGAGCTACACCACGCTCAATAGAGTTCAACCCACCTAATACAAAGTACTACCCCACGACCAACGAGCAATGAGAAGTTTGCAAGTTTGCATGGTTTGGTGGTGTAGCTTGGCTACTTCACGTCAATGCAATAGGCCACGAGGTGATGTCCCTGCTACAATAGGCTTCTAATGCCACCCATGCGCACGCATCTACGCAGGAATGTAGGAGCACGCAAACAGTCACGACAGTCGAGGGGCAGACTAAAGGCTGAAGACTGATGAGTTACAGACTGAAGACTAAAGTAGTCATGAAAATAAGACGAGTTGGGTTCAACATAGATCAAAGCCACTCGTGACTACTACTACTAAACCAGGGGTCATTTGGTATCTGGTTTTGAGCCCCTGTAGGTTAGTTTTTCTTGTAGGTTTCTTCTCGGTTCTCTTTCTGATCTGTAGTGTGGTAAATATGCATAACAGAATTTATCCGATCCAGTCTCGCGTCGATCTAGTGCCTAACGGAGGAGCCACATAGCTATTGAAATTTTACTCACACGCAATAAAGTCTAAGCATTGTAAATCTGACCGGGCCAGACACATCTCATGTTATACAGGGAAACAAATATAATTAAAACAAAACAATAGAAAAGCAAAAGCAATAGGAAATCAAAAGATGCAGAATATACTATATTTGAGGACAAATTTCAAATGCCAGAATACACTACATTTCAGGATGGAGGGAGTAATTCACTCTCGCATGAAAAGAGTGAATTACTAGTCTCTTATTCCAAATTCCCATTCAAAAAATGGATTTCTTGACGAAGCCTACAGTCCTCGTTGCAATACACAGCCCTTCCTTCCCATCTGTCTGCATCACCGCACGCGCTGCCTGCGCAAGGAAGATCGCCGTGCACCTACGCCGGCAAGGGCAGTGACAATCGTCCCCACATCGTATTATAGATCACCTTGACAATCAGGCAGCGGCACAGCACACACCCCTTGTTGCTTAGCCACCTACTCGTTGGTCCGCCGCCGCCTCCACCCATGATTCTGCCTCACCCTCAACCCATCTCATGTACCGCCTCATAGTGTCGTTGTCGTTGGCACCACCATTGTGCCTATAGAGCAATATGGTGACCAGATAGGCCACCAGATTATGCCCACCATTGGCGGTGCGGACGAGATCGTCGACGCATGGCTGGGGGCTACGCTTTTCCATGAAGACGGTCCATATCCTAGTGAGGAAGCAAGCCTCTAGGTTCTCAACTTGGGTCAAGCTAGCAAGGAGGGCATAGTAGTTGATGGGGTCAGCCCCCGTCCTCCCGCGTCTAAACTAATCTAGTGCCAGACGTTGATCGACGGTGGGGTCATCACAGATGCGTCGCATGGACGAGTAGGTCACCCGTAGGCTATGGAGGTCATCCTTGGGCTGATCTTAGGTCACAGCGAGGTGGGCAGTGATCTCAATTTGCACGTCGGTAGGGAGCGCCATCAGCGACATGATTGCTGGCATGGATGGAGCTACAACATGTGGATGGCAGCGAGACAGAGGGCTAGAGAGGTGGAGCGGAGGGATCAACTTTGGATGATTGAGGAGGAGGTGGGGGAGGCGGTCGAGTGGGGGTTATAGTAGGAGTTCTTAAACACACTAAGCGAACTGGTGTGGGACCTCACAACGATGACACGGTTCAGATTACCGGGTGGATTGAATGTACATTGTTTCCAAACCCAGGAGTCAAAACATGAAATGGGGGATGCCAACCAACCACGAAGCCTCGAGCGTCGCATCTTGTGGGAGAGCAACCGCTCGGCTCTCCTCTTTAAAATGACCAGTAGGATGTAGAGAGCACCACTAACTAGGGTATTCTCTCATACGTACTCAACTTACTAGTCCATCACATCACCTCCTCCGATCCCTACTCACCGGTAGCCACTACAGCATAGAGCGAGCAATGGGACATTGGTCATCTGGCAAGTATTCCACCGACTACAAAGACAAGGATGGTGAGGAGGTGAATCAACCGACACTGAGCCCCGAGTGCGAGGAGTATCCGTTGCCGGTGCTGATATTTCTTAATGACTATTGGAGGATTCCACAAGCGCATAAAACTATCATGTAGCACTTCGCTCGATGAGTACCGAATGTCGAATTTATATTTTTCCCATAGAAAGGTGGAAGGCTAGAATTTATAAGTGAACTAGGATTTGCTAGAGGAAGGCTTGAGTTGATCCTAGGTAGGTGAATGATAGTGAAGGATGAGTGTGAACTACCTAAACTAACAACTACTAACAAGCTAACCAGAGATAGCTAGGTGGGAGAGCGAGCAATATAACTTTCTAGTAACTAAGGGTAAATAAATAACTAGGAGAAATGCGATAGTACTTTGGGGCATAGCCCGCCTACCAACTAGGAGAGTTAAATAGACAAGGTCTGCCACGAGCCCTACGATTTAATAACTAGACCTATCGTGGTGAAATACAGAGGATGGACAAGGCTGTCACCACTTGCCACCTACAACAATCTATCCGGAGGCCTATCCGTATCCATAGGTAATCTATAGCCTAAGCACCATGCTTAATCTATAGGCTTACTACTTCGATCTGAGCTCTGATGAAATGAGTTCAAAGCACCCTAACTAGATAGTGGAACCGGTACTAACAAAAGACTACTAATGATAAGATAACCTATGCTACTAATGCCAAACAACAAGCACCTAAGCTCACTAATGATGAACACTAATGACTAAGTACTTAAAGTAAAGCAAGCAATACTAGAATAAAGTACTAAAATAAATATTGAATAAAGTAATGCAGAAATGCAAGAATTACAAAGGAGCTATACCATACCCAGAAGACTCTTCCGGACTCTGAGAAGCTCCGCTCTTGCTCTACTCCACGACTAGACTACTACTCTATAGCTAAAGCTAAGCTAGAAAGCTAAGAGAAGCTTGGAGAGCTTGGAAATGAATGGGGGACTTGTCCACCGAGCTCCACACCCACTATTTATAGTGTATAGTAATAGGAGGGGTATTTGTAGGCAGTGGCAAGATCGGTGGCCACCCTAGGGCACCGGGCGGCGATAGTAGGGCGTCGGGCGGCCCTTGGATGCACCACCTCTGGTTGGCTCCCAATGGCGGTTGTGAAGCCAGCATGTGGTGAAATTTGAAA
The DNA here is from genome assembly GCA_904845875.1 of Miscanthus lutarioriparius. Lineage (NCBI taxonomy): Eukaryota > Viridiplantae > Streptophyta > Magnoliopsida > Poales > Poaceae > Miscanthus > Miscanthus lutarioriparius. The sequence goes on along the minus strand of CAJGYO010000014.1, from coordinate 38,345,918 downwards.
GTACGTCAGTTGGTAAGTCAGTGGAGAGCTCCCAAGTCAATGACAATGGACCCATGAATCCACCGTGAACAAATCTTGTCCGTTGATCAAACCGACTTGAATGGAGGCTTGTGATTGGCTTAGAAGCAACTCCCATGGATCAGTGACGTGGCAGGTGCCAAGGGGCACCGGGCGGCACCCATGTGGGGCCTGCTAGCACTGGCCTATGGGCCCAAGTGGCCCTGCCACGTCCACTTGCTCCCTTGGTCCATGTTTGTCACCATTTTGGCCAAATTTTGCTATATTTCCTACATACAAATAATTCTACAAGCACAAGTGGAACTAGGTGAATTATAAACAAAATTCTACACATGTGATGATGATTTACCTTACTTTACTATGCTTTTGGGTGGAATGTTGATTGTCAAAATGGGTGTTAGTGACCGTCAACAGCCGACCGAAGAGCCCGTCGAAGATGACAAGGAGCCCATCGACGACGACGAGGAGGAGGTGCTGGCGGTGGCAAAGGAGGAGGGGGAGGAAGAGGAGGAGGCATCGGCGAAGGAGGTGGACAACATCATCGAGACCATTCTGGCAGGGTTCGCCCCCATGCCGCGCTACAAGAAGCGTAGGCCTAACCCTCCATCCCCCAACATGATCGTGGTGGACAAGGATGACTCCTCGTCAGAGTAGGGCGATGAGGAGGGCGGCCACAACGGCAATGGCAGGAGCAGTGGCGTCGATCAGTAGGTGTTGATTAGTACACTAGCAGTAGGTGTAGTAGGAACTAGTAGTAATACAATGGTGGGTGCGTTGTAGTGCACTTTTGGTCTATTTTGAATGGCCTCATGTACCAAGATAGTAAATATTAGGAATCAATATAATGGCGGTTTGAACTATTTTTTAGTGCTTTTCATGTATTTTGGAATGTGATTTTGATGAGGGCGCACAGGTAATGGCTTTCTTTGAATAGTGAACACCACTGTGACGAAATGAACAAACAGATATAAACACTGAACCAACACTGAATAAACAAGCGCACTGCCAATTACACATTGAGATACATCAGCATTATTGACATCCAGATACATACCACAATTAACTAAGTTCAAACCATCGCCTAACTCATCTTGTTGCCCTTCCACTTCTACACCCTTTTTGGCATGTCTGGCCTATGGCAAAATGAGAGGGGATGATTGTCCTTTGGTTATTGATTTTGCATGTCCAATATAAAAGAGCTGGCCGGACACCTAATATATGGTCTGGCGTCATCTAATACATGGCCGGACTGTGCTTTGGTGGCATAAAAGATTAGGCACCTATTCCTGGGTCTTGGTTGGTTTTGCAGAGCTAGGAATGGCTACATGCATAATAAGAGGAGAGCAGTGCTACTAGAAATATAACATAACATCAAACCAGACTTCATATATATGTGGAGTACAGCAACGATACGAGTTTAGACTACATAACCATGCCTTCATCAACCATAATAAGAGAAGAAACGTGCCACACTACACAAAATCATACAACTACTACATAAACATACTAGTTCTAACTATAAATGATTAACATGACTTCATAGTAGTAATGAGCATTAGACAGTGTACTCGTCCTAACTACAAATATTTACATGACTTGATACTGCTAATTAATTTAATGAGCTATGCCATCCCACAGCTCTAAGCAACAAGGGTACAAAAAGGCACGATCAAAATCCAATGCCTGCAAAGCTAAACCTGCCTAGGTTGAAACCAGCAACCTCTCCGCCACGTCAAACGAAAGGATCATTTCACCCGCTCCCGCCGTGGTGCGCCTGGAGTGGATCCGGTGAAGGCGAGCTGGACCACGATGGGGCCACCACTATAGAGCCCTCGGACATGTCCTCGGTAGATGGCGAGTGGGAATATGATGTTGTAGGAGGCCCTCTCCCGCCATGGGGCACTGGGAGCAGATCCGGCAATGGCAAGCTCGACCACGACGGGGCCACCGACGATGGCGAGGCGGACCACACCGGGAGCAGTGGTGGCAAGCGAACCACCAGTGTCGGTGGTGTCAACATCGTCATAGTGGGTGACGAGGAGACCAATGCCAACCTAGGGGATAGCGTGCGGGACCACGACAATGCTGACGACAACGACGAGGTGGACCGCACTAGGAGTGGTGGTGGCGAGCGAACCACCGGTGCCGATGGCGTCAACGTCGTCATTGTGGGCGATGGGGAGACCAATGCTAGCCTAGGAGACGGCGTGCGGGACCGCAATGGGGCCTATGACAATGATGAGGTGGACCGCACCGGGAGCGGTGGTGGCGAGGGAACTAATGGTCCTAGAAGCATCAATGGTGTCATCGTGGGTGATGGGGAGACAAATGGCAACCTAGGAGATGACGTGCGGGAGCGCGATGGGTACCAGCAGTCAAGAAGGATACGAGCAGGCATTGAAGCAGGGTGCGCCAACGCATTGGAGGAAGCGTGGACCGAAGCCTAGCCAAGGTTCCTCGAGGAGGACCTAGAGTGCTTCATGGGGACGACCTTCATGGGAACCGATGGAGAGGCGGAGGTGGGGACTTTGTGAGACATTGGGAGGCGAAGGCTTTCACGCAATGCAAGGGGGAGTGAAACAATGGGAGTGAGGTGACCATAAAAAAACAATGGGAGTGAGAATAGGCTTTGTACACACAGGGACGCTAGGGCTGCAACAGGCTTCTGACGCGAGCGCACCACATTCAGCATTACTAGTATCCGAGTAGTGAATATTTTAGATGGTCGGACCATCTGTCATCCAGTGAAGTACAGTGCAGTCCAATCCAAGCAGTCGCATGCTCGCAGCAGCCGAGGGGCAGCAGCTAGCTAGAGATGGCTACATGGTTTCATAGGTTCTGATCGACTGCCCTCCCTTGGCTGTGTTTGAAGCTGGCGCTTTAGAAATCCAACTACTCCTACCTTACTACTTCATGCATGCAGCCACAGACGGTGCAGCTCCTATTTGTAGCACAGCTGATCAGGCAAAAGTTTTACTCATAGCTGAGTACAAGAGTTACATGTCTGGCCCGTTCAAGTTTATGCTGCTCGGACTATCAGGCGAACATACGTTTTACAAGAAACAGGTAAACGTCATTTCGTCTAATATCATATAGGGACGTGGTCGGGGGAAAAGTTATGATCGTTTATTGTTGAGTAAACATCCATGGTATGGTAACTAGTTGCCATCTGTAAGCATGATTTCGGTTAGAATAAATGTCAATCGAGATCCTTAAACCAGCATGGAATGCAATAATAAGTTCATACAAATAGTACGGTTTGATATAAAGCACATTACCTTTATTCAGATCCTCAAACCAGCATCGAACGCAGTTGGGAAAATGCAAACGGGTGAGGAGGGGAGCCAGAAGGTAGGCGATTGATGCAATGCTATCAGATGTGGGAAAGGGGATGCTCCTTTCGTATAGGCCTTGCATGGCTGATGAGAGTGAAGCGAATGCGGCAGAAAAGCTAGACACAAGAAGTGAATCTAGAGAAAGAGCTTTTGACCACCATGACACGCTTGACACCTGAATGACTGGTGCGGTTGTGATAGGTCTTTTATGTACTTATTTCACTCCAATCCAAGCAGTCACGTCAGTTGAGGGGCAGACTAATTGCTACTCCGTATGACACTTTATTCTATCCTACGAGATCAAATACTCAGCGGGCGGACTTTCTTGTGTTCGCAGTAAAAGTCAACAGCTATGGCTCCTTTGTTCTTCATTAGATCGAGGCGAGACTTGTTTAGATAAACTCCTCGCTTCAAGGTTCTTTCAAGGTGAACAAAATTTATCGAAGATAGGAGTTGGCTTCAACAGTGATCAAAGGCACTCATGAATGTTTAGCATATTATAGATCAAATCAAAGACAACTAGAAAGAAATCTGTAGCAAAAAGAAACCCATAGGGGCTAGAAACCAGCTACAAAATGATCAAAGGACCTAAGCTATAGCATGCTCAATGTTGGTATATTTTAATGCACATCGATAAATCTGCAAGCGCACGGATACTGCTGTAGCTTTCATCCGGAAGTATTCCAAGTATCGTATCCATAGGAAAACGTGTGAGACTAACTAGGTCTAACTTAACTAAGAGTAGCAACAAGGTTTGGATAAATAGGAGCATAGAGAGGAAAATGAAGGTTCTCTAATTATGACTTGGGTAAGCTATGTCTTCTACTATTCAACTGGGGATATTACTAGGGAAAGACACCAGCAGAGGATGCTTTCCTTCGCAACCGCATCCTACGTGCCCTTACAAACGTGAGGTGGACTACAGAGGATTCAACGAGGCTATAAGAGTCACCCTCATGAGCTACCACCAATCTGGAATGCAGGATGCATCTACGATTAACCTAAGTCTAAGCGCCATGCTTACACCTATGATTAATACTTTACTCCCCCTAGGAAGAGAATAAAGCACTCAAAAGAGTCGCGAACCTGATGAACAATATAAACAAGATGCTTACTTGGATTAGAAGTTGATTACCAGAGAAATCTCAGAGGCAAGTTCAGATAGAACTTGAATCCACCAAGGTACAAGCCGTAGAGAGAGCACCGATAGGCTGATAGGCTGGCACCTCCTCTAAACTCTTTCCTCACTCTCTATCTCACTATTATTTACAAGACTAGATCCTAAAGAGGACTAATCTTCTCTTGATAGCTGGCTCTGATCCTGATAAGGAGAATATGAATTAGGGTTTCAGGATGGCTTCAGGGAGGGGGGCAGGGGCTGGTATATATAGGCTGGAGCATCAATTTTGGACCCTCGGATCAAACCGACTTGAAAGAATGGCGTAGATGCAATGTAGGAGGCGGTGGGAAATCGACATTCGAAGGTGGGGGGCTGGCCGACCCCACATGGCAGCCACCTACCCTCCACTTTGGTAGTTTGCCTTCTGGAGTCTTCTAGAGTCTTCCCACATCGGTTTCGCTGTGGATAAACATGATTTGCTTTGACGAATAGGTCCTCCTTGCCGGTTTTCTGATTAAATCCTGCTAAAAACACAAATTCACCAAAACTCGTGGAATTTATTAGTTTAAACCCCTAAACCTATGTTGGTGATCCTTTTTATGCATTCATATAAGTTATGTCGACGGTTTATAATTGATGTTAACGACCGTCAACACTCAACAGAGTTTAACCCACCTAATACAAAGTTCAACAAAAGTTAACACCAACATGCAAATAAGAGTTCACATATTTGCAAGGGCGTCCAACAGATCAAACCTATTCATGACTACTAATACTATTGATATGTCCCATAGATCAAGGATTGAGGTTGGTAGGCAGGATCAGCTCCACGTCCACCTTTGGTAAAATGGCGTTGGCGGTCGGCTCAAAACTCTTGATCAGATCAGCGATGTCATCATCCGTCGAACCCGGTGAAAAACCCTGCTCCACCACCCGAACGTTCACCGCTGCGCCAATCTGAAGCTGGGCAGCAGCCAGCGCTGTGGCAGCCCCATGACGAATGGCTGCGGGCCGGTAGAGCTCGGAGGTGCTCCTCTGCGGCGATCGGATTTGTCCACTATTTCCATGGGAAAGGCCGCGTCACAGGCATCTTTTCATATACAGCTGTAGGGCCTAGACCCACGTCCTCAGTTCCACAACTAGGGATGGCGCCATCATGCGGCAACGGGACAACTCTCTGGCAACACCGGGTGGAAGCCCCATGACCGGGGATGGCACCGTCATGGAGAAAGTGCTGTAGAATGCAAGCCAAGTTCAAGCCCATATAGGATAAGGGGGAGAGCAATCGGATTGAGAATGCAAATGACTTACCGAACTGACCGGCGCAGCATGGCATGGAATCATGGGTGGCTGCCCCCATCGGGGGATGCCTCGTGGGGACGCTTTCCGAGTGCGACGACGGACGAAGAACTAGGCTCTAGGGCCAACGAGGCTCGGAGCACCATCACGCCCATGTTCACCTATTGAGAAAGTAGGCAAATTCCAAATACTAGTTAAATTAAACAGCATGAACACATACTAGCTAGTGTGAGCATTGCTCGCATATTCAGTTAAATGAAGATAAACAACATGAAGAGTGGTACAGTGATGATCCACCTTCGAAGGGGAACTAGTGGTGGGTGAGAGACCACGCCGATGAGAGGTCCATCTATCGGAGGAGGATTGTCGGCATGGAAGGCAAGCGGGGCCTCCCTAGCACCATGATCTAGCGTGGACCCAACCGCAACACGACACGTGTGCCAATACAAAATTGACATGTGGAACAACAGGGGCCCGGCACGTGGTCCATTAGCACCTGAAACGTGCAAGAACCAGAGATGGCCACGTTATCCAATAACAAGGTGACACATACAAGAACCATTTCTAATGCAACCGGCTATAGTAGGTACACATGGAAAGCATCTGCAATGGAAGCAACCACCAGCGTGGATGCCCCTTGTCACGCATGCCAAAGCAGTTCTATGACAGTCAATTTTCATCATAGATCTATCCACATCTATGACGAATTTCTAGAATCGTCATAGAAGTTAAGGAATGACGCGACTTCTATGACAAACCGTTTTCCATCATAAACTCATCATAAAACTGAAATTATGATGAATTTGGCTCCTTCAGTGATGAAAGCTATTCATCATAGAAGTGGATATTCCTAGTAGTGCACGTGCTTTCACCTCCTGCGCCTGTGGGGATGACCCTGGCAGACTGCCTCCGCACCGTGCCACCATGGGTCCTAGAGGTGGCCACGTACTGCATTCACCTAGGGGCCACTTCGGCCATGGCCACTGTAATGACCTCACCCGGTACCCCACATCTTGGAGAAGCCCATGAGTGAGCACACAACCGCAGGCCTCTAGGGAGAGCAACTTGAGGGCATATGTCGCAGAGCGGGCGGCGTTGTAGGTGCGTGTGCGCAAGGGAGGGGGACCGGTGGTCGAAGGAAAGAAAGTGACATGTCCAGGTGGCTGTCGTCCTATATATAGTATGATCCTTATCGGACAGTCCACGAGGACCACAGAGCGTCCACCAAGTTGGTAAACACACCGGTTAAAATTCATGCTAGTGGAACACCGGAGAGTCCATGATGACAATCGGATCGTCGGTCAGGCTAACAAAAATCTCCAAAAACAAGGATTCAAAGTATGGAGGTTTGATTGTTTGGCAACGTGTTAACTTTATCGTCAGCACGTGATCCAACCCTACGAGTCTCCAATCCTTTACGCCCAAACCTAATGACTACCAAAATTTTGGAGAAGGACCTCAATGGAACTCTAGCCAACCCCTTGACAAGCTTAGGGACGAGCTTGAATTCAAGTGGGGGAGGATTGCAACGACCCAAGATTCGTTACACCATAAACTCCACCTTTTGGTCAACCAGGGCCAACCAATCAACCAACAAAGAGGAATATCACTCGAAGGGCCCAACTTCAGACATTGTGATCATCAAGAATAACTATAGCCATTATGGACTCCAACACGACCTTAAGATTGAAGAGATCAAGTTTATGGACTTGGAGTCGCAGGACAGCAACCAACCAAATGGTCCGCCGTGATTACTAGATCATCCAATAAAACTGCAGTGACTTCAGGAAGAGTAGGAGATGAGCTATCACCCATTATTGTGCTATGGCCCACATGTCAGCATGAAGTGGAGACATATCCCAGCGGCTGACCCTCAGCTCCACTCACTTTCCCACTCTGCCCATTTCCCTCATTCCTCTCTCTCTAGAATGGATGGCAAGAAGGAGAAAGCAAGAACTAGAGTGAGAAAGTGGAAAGGATGGAGAAGAGGTGGATCTAGTTTATCATGGACAGCAAGAGCAGCTATGGATCAAGATCATGGACTTCAACCATCTTTCATCCCATGGTTAGATCAAGAGCTCTCTCTTTCTACCATCTTGAGGTCAATCCTGAAACCCTAACCCAAGTCTCTTCTCTTGCATGGATGGATCATGGGTTTTGCTTGGTAAGAGACACCTCAAGGATGACAAGCAAGTATGTTGCAGCTCAATCTCCCTTCTCTATCGAGGTTTCTCTTGGAATAGTAAGTCACAAGTTGTACTAGCTAACCAAAGCCTTAACCCTAAGTATCCTAAGCCTAGCAGGTCACCTAAGCTACACTAGAGATGTCTAGCACATGCATGCAAGCCACTACTAAGGATCCAGATATGAATCCTCAAGCCCTTACTCGAGAACCCAAGAGCATAGGTTATGTCACCCAATTGACGGAGTGTCCGTCGGTAGGACAGAGTGTCCGTTGAACTAGAGATTTAGCCACCAATAGCCTAAATACCTTTTGGGGACACAACGGAGTATCTGACGATCGATCGGAGTACCCGCTGAATTATAAAGACTCAATCTCCCCCTTTTGGTGATTGATGACAACACGACCAAAGCAAGCAAATAATAAAAATTTTGAAATTTAAAAACTATTTACTTGCTAGGATGCAATGCAAAGGGCAAGGTTATATGATTCTAAAAGATACCACATGTAAACATCTTTGAAAACTTATCTTGCCCTTGCAAATGTCCCTATGTGGCATTATGGATTTAAGCCTCCCCCTAACTCCATAATCCACTATCCTCCCTTTCTTAGACCATTACCACTTGTAAATTATTATGACCAGGCTTGCTTTTGGTCCTACAAATTCTCCCCCTTGGGAATCAAACACCAAAAAGGAAGACATTAGTAGTACAAGGGAGGGTCAAACTTTGTGATCCTTTGTATGTGGAGTGAAATAGGTCACAAAATTTGACTCTCACATTACATAGACTAAGCTCCCCCTAAATATATGCATACATATGATGGAGAATGTAGTTTATGCATAATTGACAAATTAATGCTCAAGGGAGTTTAATCCATATAATGCATGGAGAAAGCATATAAATACCAAAGTGAAATCAACATGATGATATCGGTTTAGAAATACCACATGTGGAAACCAAATTGATTTTTACCACTTGCAATAGGCGGTGGATATTTGAAGTATGATGCTTAACTCCGGGGACTCCATTTTCCTTGCAATGAGACTACTACACACATGATAAGCTTGAAAAGGTGTTAGTCTCAAAGCATCCAACTTGTAGAGTAACCTCCCCCTAAATTTGTGCACACAAGTATGGAATACTTGTAGGAGACATGCACATTGATTTTAGAATAAAAAATACCACTTGAAAGATGACATCACATGAATGTGAGAATCATTTTCAAAAGTGATATTCGGGAGAAATTATCTACAATTTGGACTTTGGCACATATTAGATGAACAATTGTAAAACAAGCTATGTGCCGTGCTCCTAAACAATTTAAACCATGTAGGTTTGCTCCAAGGGTTAAGAGTGAAACCGAGCAAGCCTACAATAAGATATACCTAGTGTATGCAAGACAAAACATGCAAATGCAAATCTAGGCATGAAAAGGAACTAGATGCTAATTGAAATTGCAAGAAATTAAATCTAGTTATATAACATGACAAGGGGAATTTAGGTCCATAGTATTCACTAACCCACTTGGCAATTACCTTGCCCATAATGATGCACCCCATGAAATGCACCCATACTTTGCCAAGTCTCCAAATTCCCCGAAGTCCATCAGACTTCTCACTTCCCTTTCGGGATCCAAACCTTCTTGGTCCTCTTCATGTTGGAAATGATCTCCTTTGGCACCCAAATGCGTTTGGCCCCATTGTTGGCTTGCTTGTTCACCTTGATGGCCACCACCGTGTCATTTTTCTTCTTCTTCAAGAGATAAGGTGTGGAGGCCTTTTTGTCCACCTTGTTGGTGTAGGTGTTGGAGAGCTTGCTTGTTTTTTTGTTTTTCTCTTTCTTCTTATCTCCTCCCCCATTCTTCACCTTGCACTCATAGGACTTGTGGCCTTCCTTGTGGCACACATAGCAAACAACGGTTTGTCCTTCATCAAGCTTCTTCACTCCCTTAACGGTGTTATCTTGATGATGTTGAAGCTTCTTCACTCCCTTAACGATGTTATCTTGATGATGTTGGGCTTGCTCCATTTTGCCTTTTACTTGAGTCAAGTCCTTGGTAAGGCAAGCCACTTCTTGCTTGAGTTGCTCATTCTCTATTGCGGCCTCTTGTGTGCATGTATCTACAATAACTTTCTCAACACAAAATTGGTTGCGCAAGGGTGAGTCTAAACATAAATCATTGCAAGAAGTAGAAGCATCCTTTTTAGGAATATCAAAGATAGAACTTTTCTTTTTAGGTGCCTTGGTGAGGGTTGTACCAACGGCTTCAAGATTAGCAACTTTATTAGTTAGCTCATCACAATGTTTGCACATGGTTTCTATTTTAGCAAGCAAACTTTTATAAGCATCTTGTGAGCTAGCTAACTTTTCTTTTAATTTATCATTTTTCTTTACAAGTTGCTCATCATTGATTGTGCATGCATTTGTTGTTGCACTAGCCTCAAGTTGCTCCATTTTAGTAGATAGTTCAATATTGAGATTTGCAAATGTCTCATATTGCTCAAGCAAGGTTTTATATGCTTCTTGTGAACTATCTAGCTTTTCTTGCAACATTTTTAGCTTCTTTTGTTGGCTAGTGCAAGCCTTAGCATATTTAAGATTTTCTTGCACAAGTTCATTAAGAGAAGGCATTTCATCACTATCACTCTCACTAGAGGATGAGCTTTCGTTACCTCATGCCATAAGGCACACACGAGAAGAGCTTGATGATGAGTGCTTGTGGCCTCGCCTCTTGTGATGGTCTTCTTCTTCACTTGAAGAATCATCCCATGACCTTATTGATGTAAGGGCTTTGTCCTTGCACGCCTTCTTCTTTGTCTTGGGTGTGGGCTTGTTTGGACAAACTTCCACAAAGTGTCCCAACTTGCCGCATCCATAGCATCCTTTATTTCTTTGCTCATTTCTTTGATTGGTGAAGATGAAATCTTGAATTTGGATGGGCACACCCTTGACATTGAGCCTTTGGATCATCTTCTCCACCTTGTTGATAAGTTTGATTGATTCTTCATCAAGATCGGAGGTGGAGGAGGAAAGTTGATCATCATCACTTGAATCTTCCTCATCATCATCTTCATCTTCACTTGAGGAGCTTGAGCTTGTCTCAACTTGCTTGCCCTTCATCTTCTTTTTATCACTACATGCGAGAGCTTTGCCATTGCTTGATGATGAGGCTTCTTCTTGACCCATGTTCTGTGACATTTCAAATGCCACTATCTTGCCAACGACTATGGTCGGGGTCATGGTGCTCAAGTCCTCCATGTTGTGAAGGATGATGATGATGCTTGAATATTTCTTTTGTGGTAGCATGGAGATGATCTTTCTCATGATGTCCACATCATCTAGCTTCATTAATCCTATTGAATGGAGCTCATTGATAATTAGATTCAAACGAGAATATATATCACGAATAAGCTCATCATCATTCATTTTAAAGGAATCATAATTTTGTTTAGCTAGACAAAGTTTTTGCTCACGGACATTAGTTGTGCCGTGATGGAGCTCTTGAGTTTTAACCAAATTTCATGTGCCGTATTTAAAGTGAACACTTGGTTAAACACATCCATGCTAAAAGATTCAAACAAACAATTTTTAGCTCTAGCATTGAAATGAATTTTTTTCTTCACTCTTTGTGGGTTTATCGGGATTCTTAATGGGTTTCATCCCATCACGAGTGACTCTCCAAACACCCAAATCTACCGCCTCAAGGTGACAAGTCATTCTAGCTTTATAGTAGGGGGAAGTTAGTGCCATCAAAGTATGGAGGCCTAGAGGTATCCATCCCAACCACTCTAAATAGCGTCGGCTCAACGACGGTGAAATCAAAGGTCCAAATTGAGCCAATCGGCTCTGATACCACTTGTAACGGACCGTGATGCCTAAGAGGGGGGTGAATTAGGCAACTTAAAATTCTAACTCTAAACTATGGCATCTTTTTATTCTTAGCAAAAAAATTATACAAAAGATAAACTATCTAAATGTGCAACTACGGTTTTGCTAGTGTGTTGCTATCTCTATCACAAAAAGGAGTTATGCAACCTAGGTTCCAAACCTATCAACTAGCCTATCACTAAGCTAGGAAAGTAAAGCCCAAACCAAGATTGCAATGTAAATGCAGAAGCAAAAGAGTAAGGTAGAGATACGCAAACTCCCATCGACGACTGTGGTATTTTTACCGAGGTATCGAGAAGCGCGCAAGCTTCCCCCTAGTCCTCGTTAGAGCCCCTCGCAAGAAATCCCTCGCAAGGGCCAAGCTCCTAGTCGGGTAACTCCGTGGATAGCCCTAGGCCTTCCCCACATGCAAGTGAGTCTCCGGTGTGCCTTTTGGCAAGCCTCTGCAGGACCGCTCCCCGCCGTCTTCACTATCAAGCTTCCGGCCAAACTGCCGTGGGATTTGTTCCCTTCGGTACACGGTGGTGGCTACACCACAAACACGGTTGGTGTGATCTCACAAGACTACAAGTCCCTCTGATGTACAACAATGGTGCGTGCAAGCACCGAGTGGTAAGAGGTGTGCAAACCTCACTAAACACTAGGCCTAAACCTAGAGCAAGCGCATAAGCAGTGGTCTAACTAATCTAAGCACTTCGCAAAGCACCTACGCTAATCACCGAATGTATCACTAAGCACTATGTAAGTGGAGACCACTAAAATGGTGTATCAATATCCTTGGTATGTTTCCTCAGCTCTCCACCCCTCAAATGGCGGGTTGGGATTTATAAATCCCATGGAGAAAGTAGCCGTTGGGGACGAAACCCAGCTTTCTACCATTGTCCGAACGCGCAGATCATCCTAATCGGACGCGTCCGATCGTCCCAACCGTTGAAGCTGACCGTTGGTGCTCACTATTGATCAGACTCTCTGGCGAGTCTGGTCGCTTACCATCTGACGCGTCCAGTCGATGTTTTGCCGTTCTGGAACCTCTCTGGACTCAATCGAACGCCACTGCCTGGCGCGTCCGGTCGTCCACAGCTGTTGCGTCCGGTCCTCACTGAGTTGTTGCTATGATGATGAACAGTGAAGTCCGTGCGTCCGGTCACTGCCTCGCTCAGAGTCTGGTCGCTACTGCTGACACCTGTTGTTGCCGAGCAACTGATCGGACACATCCGGTCCTCATAGGGCCACATCTGGTCACCTCTGTCGAGCTTGTTTCTTCGTGATCTTGCGTCCGGCTTGGTTCCCATCTTTGTGCTTGGACTTTGCTTGATATCTTGGGTCTTTTCTTGTGCTTCTAGGGTCTTTTTTATGGTGTTGATCATGGGATCATCATGTCACCTTCATCCAAGTCATGTCTTGCACCCTATTGAACTACAAAACAATTACTTGCAAATTTATTAGTCCAATTTGGTTGTGTTGGTCATCAAACACCAAAATCCAAAGTAAATGGGCCTAGGGTCCATTTTCCTTATAGTCGCCATTGACGACCTCACCTCAGACACCAAGCACGTCATGATCGCCACCGGCAAGTCGTATCTCAAACGCAAGTTAGACAAACTCCAGTCCTCCAAAGCTCCGGAGATCATCCTGACTGTATCAGACAGCCTGCTTTCGGCTCCACCCCCATCACCAGAGCCACCATTGGCGCCGCTGTTCCCTCCACGGGGGAACCCCCAGTCATCCGGGCGAATACTCACCAAGATCTGCATGACAACAACCCGAAGCCTAGAACAGCGCCAATCGTGTCTATGCCAGCGACACACCACCAACAGTTGGCCATCCGCTAGCAGGAGCCACAGCCGCGCACGACACCGGTGGCAACACCACCAGCAGTTCAGCGTCAACCACCGCCTATGCAAGTAGCCAACCGACTACCAGCTGGCCCGACAGCCGTACAGCACGCCACGACGCCACCATAGCAGCAGCCGGCCACCTAGCTACCGACGTGGAAGGATGACGTGCGCCGACCACCACTACCTCAGACGACAATGCCAAAACCACCTCAACGACATGTCCCTATCAAGACACAACTCACAACTCCAACATATGATGGCTCGATGGATCCCAGGCCATGGCTCTCATGCATACAACAAATTTCCAACTTATACCATCTGCCGGAGACACAACAAACCGGTTACATAGCTTTTCATCTGACAGGTGAAGCACACCAGTGGTACATGCGCGCAACGAAGGATACACCCATGACAAAGTGGGCGTACTTCACCGAGAGCATCATCCGCAATTTTGGCCCTAACTGCAACACCACCAGCGACCTCGCACCACCTCGTCATATTAGCCCTGTGAACGACTACATCAACAACTTCATCGCCTATGCTCTACACATTGGCATCACTAGTGAACAACACCAAGTCAGCCTCTTCGTCAATGGCCTTCAACATGCACTCCGAGAGGCGGTCGTACATCATCATCCGTGCTCCATGGAGACGGCCATCGACCTCGCCCGTACCCTGGAGACCCCGGTGCCTATGACCGCCAAGGCGAGCGTTCACCCCGACTAACGGCAACCGCCCTGACATCATGCCACAAGGAAACACCAGCAGCTCCAACAGCGGGTCGGCTGAGGAACCACCACACCGGCCTTCCACGGAAGCCACGACATCGGCAAACACCCCAGCACGCATCCCATCAATCGACACCAACACCAGAGTGGCTGCCCGCGTTGAGCCAGATCTAGAGATCCTCGCTCAACTCGGCATTGCCGCTTCAGATGAACGCTAACTCCAGATCATCTCCGCCACCATTGAAGTCTAGGCGGCGGCATCAGCCTAGTCCCTCCAACATGGCATTGTCCATTACAACTAACGATACTACATCCCGGTAACTTCACCTATGTTACAGGACTTGCTCGAGTCGCTCGGAACTTCAACTCCGCATCTCCTGGCGATTGGCCTCCACACAGCGACATTTTCACCGACAACACAAGCTTTCCCCTCGAGTATTCTACTCCTTGTGGCATGGCCACACCGCATACTTCCATCGGCAATGATCATCTTCTTCGACAACAACGGCCAACAATTCCTTTGCATCGAGGACACCTACATCGGCAGGCAGCGCGCCAACGGTCCTCCACAGATCTCACTGGCAAACGACAACACCGGTGACCTCCTCTTCGGCACGCTACAGCACTTCACCACGATACCACCAACCATCATCGCCACAACGTTGTGCCGATGCATAAGGGGTCAAGTTGATGTCGGCCAGGTACACTCGCTTCCACGACCGCCACGGGAGATGCAGACACTACACTTTCCGAGAACGCTTCCCGGCGCCGCCATCTACGCAGCTCGCTGCGTCCATGAACCAATGGATGGCTCGGGAACCAACAACTACTACATCTCCGGCTACTTTGGCTCCTGCAGCTACTACTTCTAGTTCACCGACTACCACATCAACACCAACCACTTCAATGATACCTTGGGTCAACTAACTGTTCAGATTGCAGAGCTAGCCGCGGACACCAGCCCGCCGCCAGAGACTGTCAAAGATTGGACAATGATTTAGCGTGAGGAGGCACTGATCGGAGAAGGGGGAGAGTGATGTCATACGCCTGATGGGGGCTACAGGCCCATCTGGCCTAGCCGGTCCGAACGCCAGCAGCAGCAGCGCTGCCGCCTAGGGCAGTAGCGGCACCGACTAGGGGGAGGCGCGCACAAGCAAGAGCGGGTCCCCGCCATTCCACTATCCATATCTGGAGGATCTCCAATAGGAATAGGATTAGCTAAGATAGGAAGGAGTCCATATCTATAAGGACTTCCCTTATTAGATTACTTAGGATGCAAGTCTTCCCAGCACTATAAGTAGAGGGGTTATGTAATCATTGCAATCAAGAAAGAATAGCCTAGGGGCTTCCCTATCCCTCTCCCCTCTCCCCCTCTCTCTCCAGTGTCTTCCTCTCCTCTCTCTCTGCGCCATCTCCTTCTCCTCTCTCCCCAAACCTTAGCCGCTACCGCTCCTCCACCATAGCCGCCGCCCCTAACCCTAGCCGCCGCACCCCTAGGCCCCCCCTCCCAACAGGGCTCTTACATATTCAGTTCAGTTTTTTGTTTGCAGGTTCTAGCGATAAAAAGAGTAAGTTCTATCCTGATGATCTAAAGATTGCCATTTACCTAGAATTGTATGCAAGAACAGATCCTCCTACTCTTCTTCATGGAGTTTCAAAAGCAGTTTCAGAGAAGTTTGATGTACCTCTGTGGGTTGTACAATCCATTTGGAAAAACCGTCAAAGTAGTGGAATAAATCAAATCGTGAACAAGTATTTTAGGAATTGTGGCCGGACACGAATAGAAGTAGATTTAGAGGTGATATAAGACATCCCTATTAGGCAGCGCATAGCCTTTCGAGATCTTGCTAGTGCATCAGGTGTTAAGAAGAGCACACTTCATAATCGTTTCAGAGAAGGATATTTTCGTTGTCACACTAACGATCTCATGTTCAGTTTGACCGATGAAAACAAAAAAGCACGCATCAAGTATTGTTTGTCAATGATGAACGACTTATCCTTCCAACCAATGTACAATGTTTGGATGCACGCCGAGCCTGACTGTTAAAATGAAAAATATATATTTCATTTTTTTCCGGCCTAGACGGCATGGTGCAGAGAGCGTGCATGCGTGGCACAGACATAGAGAGTAGCGATGCGGGACGAGCGGGAACCAAACAACTTCTCTCATGGATTTGGCTACAGTGAAGCAAGCAACGAAACGGATCTAACTCGCATGCGTTGACCCTGTGCCGACGAGACTGGCTGATGGATGCAAGCCAGACTGAGCCTGAAGCGGACCAATCGCGCCCTAGGTGTAGTAGGAGTCGTGAGCCCCCGTTCAAATTTGGCTGTGTTGCATTCGCGGAGGCTGTCACACGACTGGTCCACTGCGGCATGTTTAGCGCGATTATCACGACCTCCAACCAAGAAGCCACTTGAGGATCTGTTTAGAACGTAGAAATTTTATAGCAATTATATAAGAATTTTATAGAAAAAAAACACATGTGCAGAGAAATTTTCATGCATTCCAAACAAGCCCTAAAATTGGAGATCTATACTTTGTACTCGGTCTCTACTCGTGCTCTGAGACTGAGAGTCTGAGGCTCGGAGTAACAAGCTCATTTGTTGTTCCAACTTAGTACTCCCATTGTTCCCAAAAAATATAATTCTTATTTTTAAGAAGTCAAATAATATTAAATTTGAATAAATCTAAAATGCATTAACAATCCTCTTTATGATATTGAATAAGTATTAGTGAATTACTTATAGAATATATTTTATAGCAAACCTATTTGGAGACATATATATATATATATATATATATACATTCCTCTTTATGATATTGAAAAACGCTTAAAGTTTGAATAATTAAACATTTGGTCTGCTGGGAAGCGAGCGTCCCCCTGCCCGGACGCTCCATTGGTGGGCCGCGCGACGCTAGCTCAAGACCCCCTGATCCTCCGTTTCTAAATAAAAAAATCATGTCGTCCACGTACTCGTTCCTATTCGCTCGTCTGCCGCCTCTAGTGCTCGGTCGCTGGCCCAGCAAGGCGCGGCGTGCAGTCGCCTCTGAATCGCGATGCTTGGCTACCAGCCCTGACAGGCGCGGCGCGCGGCTGCCTCTCCCAGTCATGCGGCCGCTGCCTCCCACCACGTCGCACGGCCGATGCCTCTCTTCCATGTCATGCAACCGCCGCGGGCGGCCCGCTGCCTACAAGCGTCACCAGGCCGCTGGCTCCGGTGAACTCCACATGTCGACGAGCCTCCATTCTCTCAAGCAGCAAGGAGATGTTGCGCTGAAAGCGCATGTTGCAAGCATACGTTTTAATTGTTTTAGATGTTTCACAGTTATGTTGCAAGTATTTTAAATGGATGTTGCAAAAGTAGATCGGGATGTTGCACATGTTGTAGTGGTTGTGCATGTATGTTGCAAGTATCTGTTCCAAATGTTTCATATATTTTTTCAGATGTACATTGCAAGTGTGTTTGTTTGGATGTTGCATATGTTTCACACCTATGTTGCAAATGTTTTATGTGGATGTTGCATATGTTTTGTAATGGTTTTTTCAAGTGTTTTCATGTGTTTTTTAAGTGTTTCAGACGCATGTTTCAAGTGTTTTATCTGTCTTCAAACGTATGTTGCAAATGTATCATATGGGCGTTTCAAAAATAGATCGAGTGTCACTGCTGGGGACTCACCTGCCGCAGCCGCCTGCTGCAGGGTGCCGCCGAGCGGGCGCGGACGTCCAGCCGGGGAAGTGGAGGGGGCGCGAGCGGTCCCCACGTGGTATCGGCAGTGCGAGCGACGTCGAGTGGCGCGGGCCTGCATGGGCGCGCAAAACGAAGTGTAGGCGCGGGCGTTAGGACATGCGCGTCCGTCCTAACATCCGGACGCTAGTATTGCCATTAAATATTCTTTTTAGGGTGGAGCAGAGGTCAGTGGGCGATGAGTACCTTGTTTTGGTTTCATTTTAGAGCTAGTCATGGTAAAGTGCCTTTTTCACGTATCTCTGTTCATTGAATAACACATGCATAGTTTTGCTCTGCCACGACTACTTGGATATCGCAAGTCGCTTTTGGGCTCCTGCGGATCAATCAATCATACCATCGGCGCTCATGTTGCGGTGCTGTGTCTGATTGACTTGTCAAGAACACGCACATTTTACCTGCTAGCAGGAAAATATCTCTTGTAGCATTTACTCATAAAAATAGACAAGTTGTGCGTGTGTACGAATTAAAAAACATTCATTAAATGTTGACGACGAGGAAAGCTTAATAATTTGACAGGTTTGGAGTCAAATCAAAGTGGTACACTACGCTGAGCTGTACGTCTGGATCAAATAAAGTCTCGGCAATGACACAAATAATGGCCCTTATTGCATAGGTTTTGCATGGAAGCAATGCAAGCCGATGGATTTGAACAAACAAACACCTCCAAGGATCCATTCGACGGCAAAAGAAAACCTAAGATACTGAAGAGATGAAGCCAAAACAAAGAGAAGAATAATTGGACTTGTCCTAGCTAGAATTTGAATTTGCCAGCGACATTTCATTTTGTCAACATGTGTTGCTCTTCAAACCCTTTTAAAGAATCAAAATATCACTAAAATCGGAGTTCAAAGAAAAAAATTATGGGTGAAGTATAAAAAGTCATGGGTTATGCAAATAGCCGCATGATCTAGCGACGCACATCGCTACATATATAGTGCATTTTGAACTTTTTTCCAAGACCAAATCTTCCCGTCCACCCACAATAAAAATGGCAAAGCAATTCGTAAGATTTGTAAAAGGTCCAAAATCAACAAAACCTGAGTGCAGACCAAGAATTACAGTCGAAATACAAAGGATGTGTGCTCAATAGAACCTAGACTAATTCTAAATCACCTTAACCCTTACAAAACTTTCTCTCTATCTCTCTCTCCACCCTCTCTCCCGTGCACTTCCTCACCTGGAACCCTGTCTTCTTTCTATTTTTCCCACACTTCCTCCTTGACATACGCATAGCACCAACATGGAGAGGGGAACGGTTGATTCATCAAGTGCAGGGCACACCAGTGGCAAGGGGCAAGCCGGCGAGCTGCGCTAGGCCTATGCTCCCTCGGGGCTGGTTGTGGCTTGACTAAAAGAAGCTCTGATCCTGAGATGCTAGAGATGCTACATGAAAATACAGACGACCTGAAATATTATCTTTCATTTTGCCACACGTTGTACAATCATTGCTCATTTGCAACTAGGAGCTCTGATCCTGACCGGCTTGTGTGCCATGAACAGGAGCAGGAACCGGAGATGGAGCGTGATGCCGAGGGTGGTGCAGAGCGTGCGCTAGCTGGTCAGCGTGGACCGGCGATGGTGTTGGGGCATGATTGTGGTGGGCGTGATGGCCACGATGGTCCGGCGCTGGCGCTTGGGCATGATGGCTATGATGACTGTGATGGTCGTTGTGGCCATGGCGACCTGGCTCCGGTGCTGATGTATGGCGACCGTGGTGACCATGATGACCTGGCGCCAGTGCATGGTCAGCACCAGTACCACCATTGCTAGGAGAACTTGCTGACTGCGTAGGCACTGGTGCAGGTGCCGGGGCGTGATGGCCATGGTGGTGATGATGCTTCAGCGCAGCAGCGTGGTGTTGCGGCCCTGGAGCATGGGGCGGCAGGTGATGGTTGTAGTGTGCCACCGACGATGTGGCCATCAGCAGCATCGCCATTATCACAGCCATCGGTGCGATTGGCATGGCCATGGCGAGATGCTAGAGGAAAATTGGTACCTGGTGGGTGGTGTCTTACAATTGTGGGCAAGAGCGTATATATTTGGAGTCTTGAACCAAAGGTTTGGCTATCATTGATTAGAAAAAAAAAGATTAATAATGTCTTCACGAGGGAATAGCCTGACCAAACGACAGATGAGGATATGATTTATTTGCTACATCAATGCCTTCTTTCTTTTGTCTCGCAAAAAAATGCCTTCCTTTTTTATCAACCAATGCATATCAACCCAAAAAATCACATAATTACTTTTCAATAAATACGAGATCTACATATTTATGATATTCCTTTTTTTATAAAAGAGCTTAAGTGTTTTTGCCTCTGTTTTGTAGCGAAATGATGATTTTGCCCTCGGTTTTTAACTTTGTGATTTTACCTCTACGTCCTTAAAATGAAGGGAGAGTTTGCCCTTGTTCTGTGAAGTGTTCTTAACGGTTTTAAGTTTTGGACAAAAAGACAAATTTATCCATGTGATTTTGCCCCTGTTTTATTTTTCTCTTTGTGTTTTACCCCTAGTTTTTAATCAACGGTTTGATAACTTTGATATGGATTAGGCAATAGTAGACGGTATATATACCAAGCATTCATCTTGGCTGCCCCCGTCACTCCTTTCATGAAGGACCTCAGATCAAGTACTCTGGACATAAAGGGATCTCAAAGCACATCCAATCCAACTTCTGTCCGCCATGTACAAATTGTAAGAAAAAATCATTTTATTTAAAACTTAATTACCTTGATTGCGTGATTAAGTATGTATACTACCAGGCAAATCATTTATAGAACTACAATAGATCCATGGGATCGCACTAGTTGAAGACACGTATAACGATGACGAGTATACTAACAACTCAGGTAAATAAAACGAGTAGTATGCTGCAATCAACAAGTTGAAGACACCAGCGCCAGATGCCGTGGAGACGTGGAGGAAGCACCGCGGGAAAATATGATCGTCGGGCAACGCCGGATAGATCATAGATGCCGTTGAGCTGGTGTGGAATTGGCTGCGAATCGAGGCCAGCAATCTTTATTCTTTAGATATCCTCGGCATCCGGATTGTGCTCGCTTTCTTTCAGGAATCTGGTTCACTGCTGGCGGAGCTCCGCTATCCATTTCACGCGCTAGCTACCGTAGGCCGCTCCCACAGCAACCTTCCCTGCCATTTCTCGTGGTCACTGTTGATGCCAGGCTGTCCTGCACAAGTAAACAACTAGCTTACCAGCACATACACTCACTCACTATGGCTAAAGGTAAAAGAAGAGATTGAAAACAGCGCATACACACACTTAGCACAAGCATCAGCGTTGACCGAACCCCTGCCCTTTGGTTTGTGGCAACTGAACTAAGTATTTCATTGCCCTTTGAATGGAATATATACAACTCTAACTATACCTCTACCAGGTACATAGTTGTTGGCTAACTACCTACTCCTGAGTACAAGAATACACCAAATACCTACTCCTAAGGTATAGGGTACACCAACTGCCTACTCCTAAGGTACAGAGTATACCAATTACTCCTAGCAGTATAAAGCTTATCTCAGCCCACTACCAAGACATGGTTGATGTAATAGCTACCAACTAATATACTAGAGGTGACCTATTGTAATACTGCTACAGCTACAAAAACTGGTCGGCAGAGCCGATCAGTCCCCAACTCCCAACAGGGAGTCGTCGGCCGAGCCGACCAGTCTCCAACCAAGGAGAGAATGGGGAGCAACAGATTATGTCTAAAAATTCTTCCCCTAATCCTGCTACTAGCCCGATGCCTTGACCTCATCCATGTCAATCATCTTTCTCAGCTCCATTAACCGCAGGCGTTCGAGTGATTTGGTGAGGATGTCAGCGAGCTGTCTGCTGGTCTCGACAAACTCGATGACGATCTGCCCTGTATCGATGCAGTCCCGGAGGAAGTGAAACTTGATGTCGATATGCTTGCTCCAGTCGTGGAGGACAGGGTTCTTAGCGAGGGCGATGGCGGACTGGTTGTCCACCATCAGAGCTGGCGGGTGAGCTTACTCGCCGGTCAGCTCGCCCAGCAGCCGGCGCAGCCATACAGCCTGACACGCCGCCGTGGCCGCTGCGACGTACTCCGCCTCACACGTCGATAGCGCCATGATCTTTTGCTTGCGTCCATGCCAAGCCTCAAATGGCATCTTGCCCTTCAGGGACTTGGTGGGCGCGCGGTTGAGGATAAACACCGCCGTGGTCACCGCCTCTCCCCAGAACTCCGCCGGCATCTTCTTAGCCTTCATCATGAATCGAGCCATGCCAGCCACCGTCTGGTTCCACCGCTCCACCACGCCATTCTGCTGTGCCGAGTACGGTGCGGTATGGTGTTGCACCATGCCCTAATCCGCGCAGTACACAGCGAATTCCATCGAAGTGAATTCGCCACCGCGATCAGTCCACAGCACGCATAGCTTCTTGCCGCTCTCCGTCTCCGCGCGCGCCTTGAACTTCTTGACCGCTTCCACCGCCTCGGTCTTGCTGGTCAGAAGCTGCAGCCACATGTACCGGCTATAGTCATCCACCAGCAAGATGAAGTACTTACGCCCGCCGGGCGTCGTCGGCGTGATCGGCCCGCAGAGGTCACCATGGACCAACTCGAGGGTCTCTATCGCGTGGTACTTCGCCGTCTTCGGGAACGGCAGCCTTCTTTGCTTCCCGGTCAGGCAGCTGTCACACAGCTCGCCTGCGTGCTCGATGTGAGGCAACCCAGTCACCATCTTCTCCAGTCGACCAAGAGCGTCAAAGCTAAGATGTCCATACCGGGCATGCCACAGCCACGGCTCCTCCGTGCGCCGTGCAGCTAAGCAGATGGGCTGCTCCACCTTGAGGTCAAGCAGGTACAGCCAATTTCGGGACCTCTTGACCTTGGCAAGAAGCCTCTGCTCCCAGTCCCTGATCCTGAGGACGCGTCCTTGATCAGTACTTCGCTGCCGCGCTCATCCAGTTGGCCAATGCTGATGATGCTTAAACGCAGCTGCGGGATGTAATATACATCCGTTAGTGCCCGGTGCTCGCCGTTCTGGCACCTAAAGATGATGGTGCCGCCCTAGGATCGCCACCCTTGAGCCGTCACTGAAATTCACCGTGCTGGTCACGTCGTCGTCGACCTCAGAGAAGGCTGCCTTGGAGCCCGTCATGTGGTTGCTGGCGCCGGAGTCAAGTGTGGCAGAACCTCCTAAATTATAGGGCCCACATGCATCTGTCACTGTCCAATGACCTTTGACATCTATGCATACGTTCCCGGTAACTTAAGAAGACTGTCGGGTGTCCTCGGGGAACCCCGAATCATCCACGATTTCCGAGCAGGATCACATTACAGAGTCATTGCAGTATTACAACAGTTTATTCAAATAGATACATCAGAGTAAATATAGCGGAAGACTTACAATAACATAGTTTACAAACCATTTGTTTCAAACTATACAACTAAGTTCGATTAATAATACAAAACAAAGTAGTGGAGTGGCATTATAATATATTACAAAACACACAATTAAAGTTGCCCTGCCCAAGGGCCACACATTTACATAACGTCATCACAAGAAACAACCGTCATGCAGCACGATCCAAAACAGATCTGCTCATGAGCCTCACCTGCAACAAGGGTCAACGAACCCTGAGTACAAAAGTACTCAACAAGACTTAACCGAAATAAAACTGATAGAACTCAGGAATGCAGGCTCAGGGATTCAAGGTATGACTTTCGCAATAATCAAAGTTCTTTTGCGTAAAAGCTTTTTAATAAAATTCTTTACATCAACATTTAAAACTTCATAAGATCATATACAAAGCTGACACGATCCGTATTGAGATCATAAAACTTCGTATCCAACACCTTCACAGACCATCCTCAAGTTTCAGTTATTATCACTACGATGATGAACAGTGACTTGAGTCTCCATAACCATGGAGCAACGACAATTCAAACCGATTAAAAACCCAGCTGGGAATTCCAGACCACACGACATATGTAGGTTTCCGACCTACATATACCAACCCACCCTCGGATCCTCTAAAACAAGAATGGGTCCACGCCACCCGAGAATACAGTACTCCACCAATCTAGTCCATTGCCACGTGGGTACACGCTATTCCCGCCATCTCTCTACTCCCAGTGCGCGAGTAGCCATTCTCGTAATAGAATAGCCAAGTTAAGGCTTACTGGAGTATGTGGTTAGTACTACAAAGTCTCACCTCATGCAATTCAACAACGGTACGGACCTTAATCGACATAGGCAGAAAGAACCCGCTCACAAGACCTCCATGTCTTGTGGCTCACACACACCGAGTCCGCCCGGTCTAGATTTATTACTCCACATTCACATATCACATGTTAACATAATTAACCAAAGATCCATTTAAAACTTGCAGATGACAGGTAATCACCCGACTTTCATCGTTCTAAGCATAGCTAAGCAAAACTAGGCATATACGAATTTAAAACTGTTAATATGGTAAATATGGAATAACAAGGTTGGTAATGTACCAATTCGGTTTTCACTTGACTCATAATCACTTAATGCAGTAAAAAGAAGCAAAAGCAAAATTAATTTGTAAAATACAAGGTAGGGTTGTATGCATCCGGGGCTTGCCTTCATTGACAGAAAAATTTGGGTCCGAAGTCGTTCCACCAATATCAACACCAACCTCCACAGACGGATCAACCTCCTCAACTACTTGATTAACTACCACGTGTTCACCTTCGTTCACTACACATAGTAACAATGCCATGTTTAACATGATGCGGAATACGAAACATGATGCTCGATGATGGATGCAAAATTAACAACTTGAATACAACTTTCCTTCGCGGTACATTTACAAGTCAAACTAACTAAACCATTTTCGCAACACTCACATCAATTGCCAAGGATCATCACCAACTAATGACCCAAGGACATCACTCAATCAAAAACTCAAACAAAACCTAAATCACTAAAGGTTACTATTTGCTTTTATGAATTAATTAATTAATTAAGAATTATGAAATAAATCAATTTGTTCCAATTGACCTCAAAATTTTTGTAAATGTTCATCACATGATAACTAAGTGACAAAACAATTTTCATAATTTTTGGATACATAAATAAGCCTAGAAAAATCATGAAAACTCATTTATTAATTAATTGAGAAATTTTTATCACATTCAAAGAGTACTGAAAAACAACATTTCATATTTTTCCTAAATAATATACATCACAGAGAGTTCACACAAAAAATTTCAAAATTTTTGGAGCGTTAAATAAATCTACACAAAAATAACAAAAATAGATACTATTCATTCAATTCTGAAAATAGAAAAATCCAATTTGAACGCTGTGTCACTGACATCGGGTCCCACATGTCATCTTCCACCTCTAGCTTTGAACGCAGCGACACGCGCACTGACCGGCGAATTCTCGCCGCCAGTGAGACCAACGGTGACGGTAAAAGCACCACCACGTCCCCTACACTACTACGCTTCGACTGGTGGCACAAACGAGACTAAACACTGACTGGGCCGAGCACCACGACGGCCATGGCGGACACGATGGCATGGTCATGCTACGTCGGCAACACAAGTGCGGTAGAGGTTAAACACTTAGCATAGAAGGGTTCAACACCTCACCCCGAACACGACTGAGCAACGAGCAGGGTCGGAGGAGCAACGAAGAGGCTGGTCGACGTTCCGAGCAGGCACGGCGGAGCAGACCGTCGTCGGTGGCGATGCTCCGGTAGCTATGGTGGTAAAAATGAGAAATCAATGGGTCATAGAGTACCACGGCATCGTGGCAAAGCTGAAGCAAGACTCAGCAGGGGCAGAGGCGCACCGTGGAGCTCTAGCCACGGCGAAGTGCTTGCGACGGGGACGTTGTCGACCGTGAGGAAGAAGAGCGCGCAGAGCAATTTCCCGGTGAAATCAAGCAACAAAAGCGGATCGGTTGGGTGCGCAAGGAGCAGGCGGAACTATTGAGCGCTACGCTGCGACGGCATAGGCGCTGGTTCGACGGTGGGAGCTCGCCGGAGATGAGCAAGGCGACGGGAAAACAAAGGAGGAGGAAACGGCAAGGACGACGGCGGCTCAGGTTATAAAGGATGGCCAGGAAGCGCAAGGAAGCCATGGCGAAGCCATTTCCCTCGCCAGCGCAATGCCCAGACGGCCACGCGCGTGGCTGGAAGCAAGCCGAAGGATCGCCGGCAATGTAGCTTAGGCGGTGAACACTGTTCACAGAAATTACAAAATTGCCATTCGCCAAAATTCACAAATTACTCTCAAATTTTTATAACAACTCAAAAATCTACAAAAATAAAAGTTGTTCCAAATCAAAAGTTCTACAACTATGCTTTTATAACCAACCCCTAATTCGGTCTACATTTTGAAATGAACTTTTGAATTCAAATAGGGGACATTTAAGGAATTTCACCTTTTCAAATAACTTCAAATTTTACTAAACAACTTGAAAAACCACAAAAACAAACTTTGTACAACTCAACAAGCCCTACAATTTTGCTTTAAGGCTCAACCCCAAAATGTGCTTCAATTTTGAAATGGATTTTTAGGGTAGGGTTTAAATATTGAAAATCAGGGTTTTCGGAATTTCAAATCAATACAAAGATTTCAAGCTTGATTCAAACAATACCAAGCAATACTTATACCATAAATGTAAACTTGTTTTAGTGAATGCATATCAAAGTTTGCAATATGACCAATGCCTTGCAATGCATATGATGATATGTCCAGTTTTTAATACTTAAACACACGGGGTGTTACAATCCTTCCCCCTAAAAGAAATCTCGCCCCGAAATTCAAAGCCATAGGGTAAGTAATGGAAAATAAAATGTGTCAATCCAAAAACATCCAATTCTTATCCATAAAACAACTAAGGTTCCTTTACAAAACACAATTTGTAACAACCGAGCTCAACTAACAGTACTCTATTCTATAATGACGCAAGAAACTCTGGAAACTTTTCTAACAAGTAATCTTCTGATTCCCAAGTAGCTTCCTCTTATGAATGTTGATTCCATTGTATCTTGTAGAACTTTATTATCCTCCTTCGAGTAACACGATCTTTCTGATCCAACACTCGGATAGGATATTCTGAATAAGTCAGATCTGGTTCAAGTTCCACTCCTTCAACTTCAACCTTCTGCTCAGGCACTCAGAGACACTTCTTTAACTAAGACACATGGAACACATCATGTACAGCTAATAAATGTTCTGGTAATTTCAAGCGATAGGCCACTTTTCCATATCTCTCCAGAATTTGAAATGGTCCAATATATCGAGGTGCCAACTTGCCTTTAACATCAAAACGGGTAACTCCCTTCATTGGTGATACTTTCAGATATACAAAATCTCCTTTGCTAAACACCAATGGTCTTCGTCGTCTATCCGCATAACTCTTTTGCGGGATGAGCTATCTTCAAATTACTCAGATTTGCCTAACCTTGTCTTCTTTCTTTCACAAGGTCAACACCAAGGAACCTTCTTTCTCCTGCTCGGACCAACTCAAATGATGTTCGCATCTACGACCATAGAGTGCTTCAAATGGAGCCATTCTAATGCTTTCCGATAACTATTGTTATATGAGAACTCACCAAAGGTAAGCATTCATCCTACTTGTTGGAATAATTAAGGACACAACACCTTAACATATCTTCAAGCACTTGATTGACTCTTTTTAGTCTCATCCCATCGATGCATGGATGATAAGTCATGTACTATCTGAGAGCTTGGTACCCAATGAAG
The DNA here is from genome assembly GCA_904845875.1 of Miscanthus lutarioriparius. Lineage (NCBI taxonomy): Eukaryota > Viridiplantae > Streptophyta > Magnoliopsida > Poales > Poaceae > Miscanthus > Miscanthus lutarioriparius. The sequence continues at coordinate 38,318,021 of CAJGYO010000014.1, read as the reverse complement.
AATGCAATTGTTTCCAAAAACTGGAGACAAACTGTGCACCCCTATCTGACACTATGGTCTTTGGTACTCCATGGAGACTCATAATTCTTGCTAAATATATCTTGGCATATTGGACAAGGGGTATATAGTCTTGACAGAAGAAAATGCGTACCGACTTAGTGAGTCGATCTACAATAACCCATATTGAGTCAAATCCTTTGATGTCTTGGGTAGACCAACAATAAAGTCCATACTTATGTCCTCCCACTTCCAAGTCGGAATAGGCAATGGTTGTAATTCTCCAAAGAGACCTCAAATGTATAGCTTTCACTTTCTGACAAGTATCACACTTTGCTATATATCTTGCAATTTCTATCTTCATTTTGGTCCACCAAAATCTTTGTTTCAAGTCATGATACATCTTGTTGCTTCCCGAATGAATAGATAATCTAGTAGCATGTGCTTCTTCAAGAATTGACTGCCGCAACTCAGTAACTTTTGGTACCACCAGGCGATCCTTGAACCATAGCACACCTTCATTATCTATGCTGAAACATTCCGCCTTTCCATTCCTGACTCTTTCCTTGATATGGGCTACACCCTTGTTTTCCTTCTGAGCAGCAATAACTTGATCTCGAATAGTGGCTTCAACAATTATGTTGGTCAAACTACCTTGTTGAATTACCTCTACATTCAATTTCTCCATCTCTTGACATAAGGTCAGACCCATTGTTCTTACTGTTAGGCAAGTACAATAACTTTTGCGACTGAGGGCATCTGCCACCACATTTGCTTTGCCCCGGGTGATAATGTACTTCCAAGTCATAATCTTTAATCAGCTCTAACCATCTTCTTTGTCGCATATTCAACTCTGACTGAGTAAAGATATACTTTAAGCTCTTGTGGTCTGTATAAATATGGCACGTATTACCAAGTAGGTAATGCCGCCAAATCTTCAGAGCATGGACCATAGCTGCTAACTCCAGATCATGAGTCGGATAGTGTTCTTCATGTTGCTTAAGTTACCTGGATGCATAAGCAATGACTCGGCCTTCTTGCATCAACACACATCCAATACCAATACCTGAAGCATTACAATAAACATCAAACGGCTTCTCGATATCAGGTTAGGCTAATACTGGTGCAGTGGTCAACAGTCTCTTCAAAGTCTGGAAAGCCTCTTCACAATCAAATGACCAGGCAAACTTGACTTGGTTCTTCAGTAACTCAGTTATGGACTTTGATACTTTAGAGAAATCTGGAATAAATCGACGATAATACCCCGCCAATCCCAGAAAACTCCGAACTTGATGAACTGTGGTTGGCGGTTTCCAATCAAGCACATCCTTCACTTTGCTTGGATCAACAGCAGCTCCTTCCGCTGACAAGACATGTCCAAGAAATTGTACTTCCTTAAGCCAAAAATCACACTTGCTGAACTTGGCATATAGTTGATGTTCTCTCAAATGAGTCAGAACAATTCTAAGGTGTTTCGCATGTTCTTCCTTATTCTTGGAATATACTAGAATGTCATCAATAAACACCACTACAAATTTATCTACCTCAGGCATGAATACTGAATTCATCAAATACATGAAATGAGCTGGAGCATTTGTCAAACCAAAAGACATTACCAAGTATTTATATAATCCATATTTTGTGATAAATGTCGTTTTGGGAATATCTTCAGGCTTTATCTTGATTTGGTGATATCCTGACCTCAAATCTATCTTGGAGAATACTTTGGCTCCGGCCAGTTGATCAAAAAGCAAATCTATCCTAGGTAATAGATACTTATTCTTGATGGTCACTTCATTCAATGGATGATAGTCAACACATAACCTCAGGGTTTCATCTTTCTTTTCACAAAAATTTCCAGACATCCCTAAGGCGAGGAACTAGGTTGAATAAACCCCTTCTCAATCAATTCTTGCAACTGAGTTTTCAACTCGGCTAACTCCTTAGGTGGCATCCTATAAGCTCTCCGAGAAATTGGAGCTGTTCCAGGTTACAATTCTATGTTAAACTAGACATCCCTATCAGGTGGTAGCCCAGGTAAATCTTCAGGAAACACATCAAGAAATTCACATACTACCAGGATATCTCTAATCTCTTTGATGGCAGTTGCACAAACTTTGCCCACTGATCTTCTTAAGGTTGGAAGTTGGATGAGAAGTACTATCTGGCAAACTTACCCTTATAGTCCTATTCAAAGCATCTATAACAGCCTTATGCTGATACATCCAATTCATTCCTAAGATTACATCTATATCCTGATCCTTAAGGATAATCATGGTAGTGGGAAAAATATGCCTACCCAGGTTTATGGGTACCTGGTATACCATTTCCTTAGTACACAGACGTCCCCCGGGCGACTGTATAAAGAAATTTTCCTTTGTTGCCCCAATTGAAATTTCATACTTCACCACAAATGTTCTATTAATGAATGAATGCGATGCGCCAGAATCAAAAAGTATAACTATAGGATGGTTGGCGACAGGAAGCATACCCATCATCACTGGCTCCCCTTCCAGAATTTCCCTAGCTTGAATGTAGAACACTCATCCTGTCTTCCTTTCATCTTTGCCTTTCTGAACATTCTGATTGTTGCCCTTATTCTGTGCCTGACCCTATTGTTGATTTGCAGGGGCCTTCTGATAATTGGGATTAGACTGCCTTGGATACAGACATTCTCTCGAGAAATGACTAGGCTGCCACAATTGAAACAGAGATACTTGTGGCCCTAGGGTGTTGAAGCAGAAACCCTAGAAGCATTTGTCGGTTGTGGATTCTGATAAGTTGTAACAGGGTGGACATTTGATTGCTAACCGGCTTGAAATTGCGGAGGACGATAAGGAGGACGATTATGATTTCCTAGATGATAATCACCCTTTGCCTCTTTAGATTTCCCCCAAAAGATCCAGACGGCATACTCTTTTTCTTCTTGAACTCCTTATGCTGCTGATACTTTGCCTCTGAAGCAATTACAATATTCACTGCCTCATGATAAGTGACATTGGTACAAGTTGTCATCATAGTCTACAATTTGGTATTCAGACCTCTCATGAACCATTTCTTTTTCTTGGCATCAGAATTGACATGTTCAGGTGCATATTGTGACAGGTGATTGAATCTTCCCACATACTGCATCACAGTTTGATCCCCTTGCTTCAAAGCAAGAAACTCATCTAGCTTCATAGCCATAACTCCCTCTGGGATATAATGGGCTCTGAAAGCAGTACGAAACTCCATCCAAGTTAACGGAACACCTGCGGGTTGCATGGCCATAAGATTTGCATACCAAGCACCGGCTGCACCTCTAAGTTACTGAGCAGCAAAGACTGGTTTCTGAAACTCTGTGCAAGGTATAAGATCAAATTTCTGCTCCATGGTCCTAAGCCAATCATCAGCCTCCAATGGTTCATCTACCTTAGTGAACACTGGGGGTTTCGTATCTGTGAAGCCCACATATGTAGCCTCCTGCCTGTTATGATGGCGACCATGGTTTTCATGCATCTGATTCTGATTACTTTGAGCCATCTCATGAAGCAAACGAGAATTTTCAACCGTCACATTGACAAGTGCGGCTATAGCATCCACTAGATTTGTTGGAACTGGTGGTGGATCTAGAATACCGTTCTCATCTTGTGAAGTACCAGGAATATACGAACCCCGTGTACGACGCATCTGTTCACAACAAACCATACTTTACTCACAAGCCTTTATTGATTGATAAAAGAGCGGACTACAACTCATTACACTAGTTTCACTTATTTAAACACAAGACCGCATTTAAACAAGACTACTTAACTTAAACTAGAACTAACTATTATACAACTCTACTCCTTTTCGCGATTACATCAAACTTCAGGCTCGGTATCCATTCCGGAAATATTACCGCCTTCATTGTCACTTTCATCGATCATTACTAATTCTTCGGGATCTTCTTCTTCTTCCGATTCACTATCATCGGCAAAGATAACTCCGGGATCCATTGCATCAGCTTGGGGTTCATGATTAGGGTCCAGGAGATTGCTTAGCCTATGAACTTCCTCATGCAGATAGGTATTATGCTCTTCTAAGTCTTTTACATAAAATTCTAATTCATGAGTTCTAGCTCTAGCCACGTTCTCTCTATGCCAAGCTTCATTTCTTCCTTCTACCGTACGAACAAACATACGTTTGCAGTTCCTGTGAGCGGTGGTGAGACGTCTTAACTGTTCCTGTAGTCTACCCACCTGGATGGCGTCCATAGCCCTATCTCTAGTAGCTTGGGCTAACTCTGCATAAATCCTCTGTATCTCCGCCTGAGGATCAGGCCTAGAGCTGCTACTGCTAGCACCGTCATTCCTAGGGGCAAGTTGGTGACGAGGAACTCCTTTGGGTCCAGTGGACTTACGGGGTGTCTTCTTGGTACGAGCCATACTGTACAAAGCAGGATTAATCCAAGTAAAATAATCTGACAACAGTCTCAAAAGCAGTAAAGATGGACTACACAACTCAACCTATACCCACTACTCACCCCAGACTCAGAGACGAAGGAAGTAACAAATGAATTAATTATGATGCATGAATCGTTCTTACGAACAAAATCAACAAAGCTTATACAGAACATAAACAACATTTGATTTTATATAGGGCATAGTAAGATTACTACTCCACCACACAAAGCCTTTTTAATCAAATAAGGAATGATAAGAAAGAAATAAGATAAGTCAGAAGCAATTTGGACCAAATCAACAAGTTAAATTTAGTCATCCCAAATCATTTTGAAGTTTTCGTAAACCAATACAACAAAAACTTTGTAACGATCGCTCTGATACCAATCTGTGGCAGAACCTCCTAAATTATAGGGCCAACATGCACCTGTCACTGTTCAACGACCTTTGACATCTATGCATACATTCTCGATAACATAAGAAGACTGTCGGGTGTCCTCGAGGAACCCCGAATCATCCACGATTTCCAAGCAGGATCACATTACAAAGTCATTGCAGTATTACAACAGTTTATGCAAATAGATACATCAGAGTAAATATAGCGTAAGACTTACAATAACATAGTTTACAAACCATTTGTTTCAAACCATACAACTAAGTTCGATTAATAATACAAAACAAAGTAGTGGAGTGGCATTATAATATATTACAAAACACACAATTAAAGCTGCCCTGCCCAAGGGCCACACATTTACATAACGTCATCACAAGGAACAACCGTCATGCAGCACGATCCAAAACAGATCTGCTCATGAGCCTCACCTGCAACAAGGGTCAACGAACCCTGAGTACAAAAGTACTCAACAAGACTTAACCGAAATAAAACGGATAGAACTCAGGAATGCAGGCTCAGGGATTCAAGGTATGGCTTTAGCAATAATCAAAGTTCTTTTGCGTAAAAGCTTTTTAATAAAATTCTTTACATCAACATTTAAAACTTCATAAGATCATATACAAAGCTGACACAATCCGCATTGAGATCATGAAACTTCGTATCCAACACCTTCACAGACCATCCTCAAGTTCTAGTTATTAACACTACGATGATGAACAGTGAGTTGAGTCTCCATAACCGAGGAGCAACGATGATTCGAACCGATTAAAACCCTAGCTGGGAATTCCAGACCACACGACATATGTAGGTTTCCGACCTACATATACCAACCCACCCTCGGATCCTCTAAAACAAAAACGGGTCCGCGCCACCCGAGAATACAGTACTCCACCAATCCAGCCCATTGCCACGTGGGTACACGTTATTCCCGCCATCTCTCCACTCCCAGTGCGCGAGTAGCCATTCTCGTAATAGAATAGCCAAGTTAAGGCTTACCGGAGTATGTGGTTAGTACTACAAAGTCTCACCTCATGCAATTCAACAACGGTACGGACCTTAATCGACACAGGCGGAAAGAACCCGCTCACAAGACCTCCATGTCTTGTGGCTCACACACACCGAGTCCGCCCGGTCTAGATTTATTACTCCACATTCCCATATCACATGTTAACATAATTAACCAAAGATCCATTTTAAACTTGCAGATGACAGGTAATCACCCGACTTTCATCGTTCTAAGCATAGCTAAGCAAAACTAGGCATATACGAATTTAAAACTGGTAATATGGTAAATATGGAATAACAAGGTTGGTAATGTACCAATTCGGTTTTCACTTGACTCCTAATCACTTAATGCAGTAAAAAGAAGCAAAAGCGAAATCAATTTGTAAAATACAAGGTAGGGTTGTATGCATCCGGGGCTTGCCTTCGTTGACGGAAAAATCTGGGTCCGAAGTCGTTCCACCGATATCAACACCAACCTCCACAGACGGATCAACCTCCTCAACTACTTGACTAACTACCACGTGTTCACCTTCGTTCACTACACGTAGTAACAATGCCATGTTTAACATGATGCGGAATACGAAACATGATGCTCGATGATGGATGCAAAATTAACAACTTGAATACAACTTTCCTTCGCGGTACAGTTACAAGTCAAACTAACTAAACCATTTTTGCAACACTCACATCAATTGCCAAGGATCATCACCAACTAATGACCCAAGGACATCACTCAATCAAAAACTCAAACAAAACCTAAATCACTAAAGGTTACTATTTGCTTTTATGAATGAATTAATTAATTAATTAAGAATTATGAAATAAATCAATTTGTTCCAATTGGCCTCAAAATTTTTGTAAATGTTCATCACATGATAACTAAGTGACAAAACAATTTTCATAATTTTTGGATACCTAAATAAACCTAGAAAAATCCTGGAAACTCATTTATTAATTAATTGAGCAATTTTTATCACATTCAAAAAGTACTGAAAACAACATTTCATATTTTTCCTAAATAATATACATCACAGAGAGTTCACACAAAAATTTTCATAATTTTGGAGCTTTAAATAAATCTACACAAAAATAACAAAAACAGATACTATTCATTCAATTCTGAAAATAGAAAAATCCAATTTGAACGCTGTGTCATTGACATCGGGTCCCACATGTCATCTTCCACCTCTAGCTTTGACCGCGGCGACACGCGCGCTGACCGACGAATTCTCGCCGCCGGTGAGACCAACGGTGACGGTAAAAGCACCACCACGTCCCCTACACTACTACGCTTCGACTGGTGGCACAAACGAGACTAAACACTAATAGGGCCGAGCACCACGACGGCCATGGCGGACACGATGGCACGGCCGCGCTACGCCGGCGACACAAGTGCGGTAGAGGTTAAACACTTAGCACAGAAGGGTTCAACACCTCTCCCCGAACATGACTGAGCAACGAGCAGGGTCGGAGGAGCAACGAAGAGGCTGGTCGACGTTCCAAGCAGGCATGGCAGAGCAGACCGTCGTCTGTGGCGATGCTCTGGTCGCTGTGGTGGTAAAAATGAGAAATCAATTTGTCATAAAGTACCACGGCATCATGGCAAAGCTGAAGCAAGACTCAGCAGGGGCAGAGGCACACCGTGGAGCTCTGGCCACGGCGAAGTGCTTGCGACGGGGATGTTGCCGGCCGTGAGGAAGAAGAGCGCGCAGAGCAGTTTCCCGGTGAAATCAAGCAACAAAAGCAATTCAGTTGGGTGCGCAAGGAGAAGGCGGAACTATTGAGCGCTACGCTGCGATAGCATAGGCACTGGTTCGACGGTGGGAGCTTGCCGGAGATGAGCAAGGCGACGGGAAAACAGAGGAGGAGGAAACGACAAGGACGTTGGCGGCTCAGGTTATAAAGGTGGCCAGGAAGTGCAAGGAAGCCACGGCGAAGTCATTTCCCTCGCCAGCGCGATGCCCAGACGGCCACGCGCGCGACTGGAAGCAAGCCGAAGGATCACCGGCAATGTAGCTTAGGCGGTGAACACTGTTCACAGAAATTACAAAATTGCCATTCGCCAAAATTCACAAATTACTCTCAAATTTTCATAACTCAAAAATCTCCAAAAATAAAATTTGTTCCAAATCAAAAGTTCTATAACTTTTCTTTTATAACCAACCCCTAATTCGGTCTACATTTTGAAATGAACTTTTGAATTCAAATAGGGGACATTTAAGGAATTTCGCCTTTTCAAATAACTTCAAATTTTACTAAACAACTTTAAAAACACCAAAAACAAACTTTGTACAACTCAACAAGCCCTACAATTTTGCGTTAAGGCTCAACCCCAAGATGTGCTTCGATTTTGAAATGGGTTTTCAGGGTAGGGTTTAAATATTGAAAATCAGGGTTTTCGGAATTTCAAATCAATACAAAGATTTCAAACTTGATTCAAACAATACAAAACAATACTTATACCATAAATATAAACTTGTTTTAGTGAATGCATATCAAAGTTTGCAATATGACCAATGCCTTGCAATGCATATGATGATATGTCCAATTTTTAATACTTAAACACCCGGGGTGTTACATTCAGGTACCACCGCTGCTCTTGCTCGCCGCCCACACGTCCGAGGTGGACTTGGGCGCACGGTTCGTCGAGATTGACAGCTTTTAGAGCCTTCCTAGGCCCTTCCACTGTCATCCCCTCTCCCTTTTTCTTGGCCTCAACGTCGTGCAGTGCACAGAACATCGTCATCAGGAGAGTGGCCTCATCATCATCATTAGCCTGTGCCAGATGAGCCTCAGTCATCTTCTCCTGCTTGTGATTTGGGCACTCCTTTGCCCAATGGCCCGTCTTCCCGCAGCGCCGGCAGGCGTTGGGATCGACCTTCTTCTTCTTCTCCGAAGAGGCCTTGCGCGGCGCTTGCCATCGCCACCGCGGCTGGAGGGGGCTTCCCCGTATTTCTTCTCCTTCATCCGGGCAGCCCACTCCTCTTCTGTCAGCAGCAGCTTGCCGCTGTCCGTCGTTGCAGTTGCCTGCTCCATGCGCTCGTCCACCGCCCGCAGATGACCTGTCACATCCTCAATGGTGAGAGTGGACAAGTCCAACATCGTCTTTACGGAGAGAGCAATCTCGATGTACTTCGCCGGTATGGAGTGGAGGTACATGGAGACCGCATCTTCTTCGTCGATGGTGACGCCGTGGCTCCTCAGCTTGCTGATGAGCGTCTACAGGCGGAGGGAGAAGTCCTCCACCAATTCACCATCCTTGAACTTAAGGTTGGCGTACTCCTGCTTCAGCAGTTGGGCCGTCGCCTTCTTTGCACGGTCGGGACCAACGCGCATCGCCGCAATGGCCTCCCATGCCTCTTTAGCAGAGCTCTTCGCCCCCAACGGCTCCCTGTACTCCCGCTGGCACAGCAGCGAGGATGGCTTCCAATGCTGACATGTAGTCTTCTTCGTTGTCGGTGCCCTTGTCAATGGCATTCCAGAGCCATCGGGCTCTGAGCTTGACCTTCATGGTCACCGCCTATTCGCCATAATTGGTGCAAGTCAGCGTCGACCAACTGGTGCCGCTGACCTCCTGCACTGTGCGCACAACGACCTCCTGTCGTGGCTGGACAGCCACAGCAGCGCCGCTGCTGTCGCCCATCTCCAAACCGTCCGTCATCGCCAGCGGTTAGTCCAACGATAGTGCTTGTACGGCTTCGATACCACTTGTTGATCCCTGGCTGCCCTACACAGGTAAGCAACTAGCTTACCAGCACACTCACTTATTCACTATGGCTAGAGATAGAAGAAGAGATTGAGAACAGCGCACACACACTCAGCACCAGCACCAGCGTTGGCCGAAGCCCTGCCCTTTGGTTTGTGGCAACTGAACTAGGTATTCTATTATCCTTTGGATAGAATATATACAACTCTAGCTGCTAACAGGTACATAGTTATTGGTCAACTACATACTCCTGAGTACAAGAGTATACCAAATACCTACTCCTAAAGTACATGATACATCAACTACCTACTTCTAAGGTACATAGTATACCAACTACTCCTAGCAGTACAAAGCTTATCTCAGCCCACTATCAAGACATGGTTGATGTAATAGCTACCAACAAATATACTAGAGGTGACCAATTATAATACTGCTACAGCTACAGAATTGATCGATAGAACCGATCAGTCCCCAATTCCCAACAGGGAGTGGTCGGCCGAGCCGACGAGTCTCCAACCAAGGAGAGAATAACAATCACCGTCTTGTTCTCCATCTCCGGTCTCCGTCTCCGACAAGGATATCTAGCTGCTTCCGACATTTTCGGAACCTTGGGCAGCTAGTCTCCTAATCAGTTTTTTATCTTCAACATAGCAATTCATTTTTTTTTCTGTCTATGTCGTTGCGTCGCCGTTCTGTTAACAGGTGGGTTCATCCTTTGCTGGGCCTCGAGTCGATCTCATAGGAGTAGGACACAGCCACAACAACAGCTGGGCTTCAATTCACTGGAGTCATCCCGCACAGGCTCTGGCTTCATACCCCCAATTCTCATAAAAAGAAGGGAAAAAGTTTTTTATCTTCTCCCCATCCCACAAAAATAAAAAGCTATCTTGTATTTCTTCATATCATATACATATCCATTTCCTCACCCTAAGCTGTCCACAGTTGACTGGTTTCATCTAGCCGATTTGTCTCCCAAATATCTCTACAGAAAAGCACTTTTGTTTCTATCTATATTCACCCTTATTCCTTTTTATATCATAGTTCTACCCAAAAAAGTAAACGATACTTCAATCTTCTTTTCAGTATATCCATCACCCCAAAACCAAAAAAAAGAACACTTGGGCTTCTATATATTCAATCTTATTCTCATTCTAGTTATACCAGAAAAGATATTTCTGCTCTTTCTCTATACATTTCCACCTAAAAAACCACACAATCCACCGAGAATAAGGCCTAGAGAAAGAAGTTACCATGGCGGAGGTGGCGCTAGCTGGTTTACGGCTAGCGATATCACCCATCTTGAATAAGCTCCTCGCTAACGCTTCAACCTACCTTGGCGTTGACATGGCGAATGAGCTCCATGAACTGGAGACCAGCATCATGCCACAGTTCAATCTGGTAATTGAAGCGGGTGAAACGAGTCCCCACCGCAGAAAACTTGGAAGCATGGCTCAGGCAGCTCAAAGAAGCCTCAGACATCTTCTGAAGATCTCGCTTGACGAGCACGAGTACAAATAGCCCTCGTGCACAAGCCAAGAATGGAAATGATGATCGCTCCCAATGGTGAGAGACAAAGTCCTAAAGCCTTTGCGTCTTGCCACAAGCGGGATGTCCAACACGCTTCACAGGGAACAGGAGCTACCTTCACAAATTGAATGAACTCAAGAGCACCTTAGCAAAAGCCAAGGACTTCCGTCGACTTCTTGGGTTACCAAATCTAGGTTGCATTAGAGATGTGGCAACAAAGAAATTGTCCCTTTGACAACATCACCGCCCCTCCAAAAGTGTTTGGTCGCGACTCCGATCGTAATCATATAATAGATCTTCTTACAAATAAGGATAACACAAACCGCTACTCTGGTGTGGCCATTGTTGCTCATGGAGGTGCCGGAAAATCCACCTTGGCACAATATGTCTACAAAGAATGACAGGTGTTGTAGATTCTTCATAGGCCGCAATACATACCAAGGCGTGAGGTCGTCTTTACAGCCCGAGAGTGGCTAAGGCACCTTTATTTGTTTAGCAAGTCAATAAGTCGAGGAGGATTTTTAGGATCTATAAGCTATGGTTTGTTAGGAAACCACCGGACTATAAAGGTGGCTCTTTAGAGATGTAAGGATTTTATCGAAGAAGAATAGAACTCTCTGACCGCGGGTGGGGTTCCTCTTCGACGGTGGTCATGTGCAAGGCTTACGCTACTGCCACCACGCGACTTCCCCATCGCACCTTTGCCTCGCTATCCCTCCGCTCCAATTCCCCATCCAGCCTACTCCTCCAATCTCCTCTGCGTACTCCACGGCGGCAACGCCGTATCAATTTGGTATCAGAGACCATTCAGGGTGAATCGACAGCCATGTCCGTCTCCCAATTCGATCTTGCGGCCCTTGAGAAGAAGTTGGATGCCAATTTCGATCGAATCTTCGGCCAGCTCACCTCCATCACCAATCACCTCAATTCCCACGACTCCCGTCTGGCTCGCGTGGAGACCGGCAAGCCCGATGCGGGTAAGGGCGCCGACGGGGAGGATGGTCACGGTGGTGAAGACGACGCGATTGCGGACGCATGGACTGCGTTCCGCGATCGCATGCTTCATGAGCGGGAGCGCTTCGCCCGCGATTTCGACTCGCACGATCGGGACGCGTCCGATTACCGCTCCTCTGATCGTGAGTTCGGCGGGCGCGGTTTCATGACTCGAGAGGACCGCAGCCCGCTGCTTCAACAACGACCATGCGCACGCAGCTACTTACGAAAACAGCGCCCAGCGGCTTTGAGGAACGCGGCCCGCGCGGCTACGATGATTTGGGCGCGCGCGGCTACGGCTTCGACGACCGCGGCTTCAGGGGATACGACGACCGTGGTGGGCGCGGCGACAGTCGCGGAGCACGCGACTACGACCCAAGGGCGTTGAGCCCCCGGGTAGCTAGCCCTCGGCTACGGAGTTCGTAGCCTCGGTCCGTCTTCTCCGGCAAGGTTTTCTCCTCCGCCGCAGGCTTGTTTGGTTGAGAGAGAAAGAGAGTTTAGGAGATAACAATCTTGCTTCCCTCTTAATTGTCTCAAGTACAGCATATATGGCCATCGGCCCAACCGAATAAGGAAACAAACTCCTAAAATTAAGGAACTAAAACTGAAACTCTTGACCGCCTTCGCTCCTAGCCATTTGCGGTGAACGGCCCCTGCGCGCGCGCCCATCGCGTGGCTTGCGCGTTCCGTGGCGCGGTGCACGTCACGTGCCCGACGGTGCCTGATATACGTGCGCCCGACCATGACATCTCTCCCCCCGTCGAGGAGCAGCTCGTCCTCGAGCTGAAATGTCGGATAGGTGGCGCTGAACGACTCGGCGTCTTCCCAAGTAGCAGAGGCCGCCGTCTGCCCTTTCCACTAGACGAGGACCTGGCGTACCCCGCGCGCCAAGCGTGAGCGGACCACATAGTCAGGCTCCGGGGCCACGGCGCCATGGTGAAGCTGCGACAGGGCCGGCGGGGCGTCCGAGGGCACGCCGTTGAACTTCTTGAGCTGCCCGACGTGGAATACGTCGTGGAGTCGGGCACGAGGGGGCAGTGCGAGGCGGACGACGACATCGTTGATGAGCTCGACGATCTGGTACGGCCCGAAGAAGCGTGGCTTGAGCTTGCCCGACACGGCCTGGGGCAGAGACGACGCGGCGCGTTGTCGGAGGCGCAGGAGCGCCCAATCGCTGACTTGATACGTGACGTGGCGATGGACCTTGTCGTAGTGCAGCTTCTGAGTGACTTGGGCCTGCTCGAGGCGGAGGCGAATGTCGGCGAGGAACTCTTCGTGTTCTGCCATCGTCTTGGCCACCGTGGCCACCCGTGTGTCACCCGGCTCGTAGGAACGGATGGACGGCAGGTCATGGCCGTAGACCACTATGAAAGGCGCGTCGCGCAGCGAAGTTTGATAGGCGGTGTTGAAGACGAACTCCGCCCATGGCAGCCAGCGGAGCCACTGTCGCGGTCGATCACCAGTGAAGCACCACAGGTACATGATGATGACCCGGTTAGCGGCCTCGGACTGCCCATCGGACTGTGGGTGGAATGTGGTCGTCATGTGCAGCTTGGTGCCCAACAAGCGCATGAGTTCGCGCCAGAACGTCGATGTGAAGACGGGGTCGAGGTCCGATACCAGGGACTGCGGAACGCCGCGAAGGCGGACTATGTCGACGAAGAATGCTTGTGCGACGGACTCAGCAGAGTACGGGTGCGCCAGGGGGATGAAGTGGCTGTACTTGCTGAATCTGTCGATCACCGTGAGTATTACTGACTTGCCGCGGACATGAGGGAGGGCCTCCACAAAGTCGAGGGAGACGTCCGTCCAAACGCCCTGCGGAACCGGCAAGGGAAGGAGGAGGCCCGCCGGGTGCAAGTGCTCGGACTTGTACCGCTGGCAGACGACGCAAGCACGCACCAAATCCTGCACAAGCTGTTTCATGTTAGGAAAATGGAAGTCGCGACGCAGCCGGTGAAGAGTACGTTGGACCCCTTCATGCCCGTCCTCGTGGATGGCCACCATGATCTCTTGTACCATCGACGAGGCAGGGGGAATGTAGAGCCTCCCCGCGAATTGGACCATTCCATCGACAAGCGTCCAAGGTGCACCGCGGGCGCCGGTGGTGATCTCCTGACGCAGTGCAACCAGGGCGGGGTCGGTGTCGTGGAGCTGCCGCAGCCTGGTGAGGAGGTCAAAGTGCGGCGCGGAGAGTGCGAGCAGCGCCCCGTCATCGGCGGTGTCACGGCGGGACAGAGCATCAGCCCCTGTGTTGGCCGTCCCGGGCTTGTATTCGACAACGAAGTCGAACCCAAGCAACTTCCCCACCCACTGTTGTTGGGGGATGGTCACCAGCCTCTGATCGAGCAGGTACTTGAGGCTATAATGGTCCATCTTGACGATGAAGCGACGTCCCCAGAGATACGGGCGCCAATGGCGTACGGCGTGGACGAAGCCGATGATCTCGCGTTCGTACGCGGCGAGAGCACGATGCCGCGGGGCGACGGGCCTGCTGAAGAATGCGATCGGGTGGCCCTCCTGGATGAGCACGGCGCCGAAGCCGTGAGACGACGCGTCGCAATCGACGATGAAGGGCTTGGTGAAATCCGGCATGGCGAGGATCGGCGCCGATGTAACCGCGGCCTTGAGGGCAGTGAAGGCCACGACCGCCTCCTCACCCCAGGAGAAACCTTCCTTCTTGAGAAGGGCTATCAACGGCGCCGCAACCGCACCGTAGTTGTGGACGAACTTGCGGTAGTAGCCCGCCAAGCCGAGGAAGCCGCGCACTGCGCGCGCCAAGCGCGGAAGCGGCCAGTCGTGGATGGCCTGCACCTTGGCCGGGTCCATGGCGACGCCCGCCTCCGAAATGATGTGGCCAAGGTAGGAGACCGACGGAACGCCGAACGCGCACTTGGAGCGTTTGACGAAGAGGCGGTGGCGGCGGAGCTCGGTGAGGACGGCACGAAGGTGTCGCAGGTGGTCGGCCCAAGACTTGCTGTAAATCAGAATGACGTCAAAGAACACGAGGACAAACCGGCGGAGGAAAGGTCGCAGGACGTCGTTCATGAGGGCCTGGAACGTCGCTAGGGCGTTGCACTACCAGGTTGTCAACGGCGTTGAGCCCCCGGGTAGCTGGCCCTCGGCTACGGAGTTCGTAGCCTCGGTCCGTCTTCTCCAGCGAGGTTTTCTCCTCCGCTGCAGGCTTGTTTGGTTGAGAGAGAAAGAGAGTTTAGGAGATAACAATCTTGCTTCCCTCTTAATTGTCTCGAGTACAGCATATATGGCCATCGGCCCAACCGAATAAGGAAACAAACTCCTAAAATTAAGGAACTAAAACTGAAACTCTTGATCGCCTTCGCTCCTAGCCACTTGCGGTGAACAGCCCCTGCGCGCCCATTGCGCGGCTTGCACGTTCCGTGGCGCGGCGCACGTCACGGGCCCGACGGCGCCTGATATACGTGCGCCCGACCATGACATCTCTCCCCCCATCGAGGAGCAGCTCGTCCTCGAGCTGAAATGTCGGATAGGTGGCGCTGAACGACTCGGCGTCTTCCCAAGTAGCAGAGGCCGCAATCAACCCTTTCCACTGGACAAGGACCTGGCGTACCCCGCGCGCCAAGCGTGAGCGGACCACACGGTCAGGCTCCGGGGCCACGGCGCCATGGTGAAGCTGTGGCAGGGCCGGCGGGGCGTCCGGGGGCACGCCGTTGAACTTCTTGAGCTGCCCGACGTGGAATACGTCGTGGAGTCGGGCACGAGGGGGCAGCGCGAGGCGGACGGCGACATCGTTGATGAGCTCGACAATCTGGTACGGCCCAAAGAAGCGCGGCTTGAGCTTGTCCGACACGGCCTGGGGCAGAGACGACGCGGCGCGTTGTCGGAGGCGCAGGAGCGCCCAATCGCCGACTTGATACGTGACGTGGCGATGGACCTTGTCATAGTGCAGCTTCTGAGTGACTTGGGCCTACTCGAGGCGGAGGCGAATGTCGGCGAGGAACTCTTCGCGTTCTGCCATCGTCTTGGCCACCGCGGCCACCCGTGTGTCACCCGGCTCGTAGGAACGGATGGACGACGGGTCATGGCCGTAGACCACTCTGAAAGACGTGTCGCGCAGCGAAGTTTGATAGGCGGTGTTGAAGACGAACTCCGCCCACGGCAGCCAGCGGAGCCACTATCGTGGTCGGTCACCGGTGAAGCACCGTAGGTACATGATGATGACCCGTTTAGCAGCCTCGGACTGCCCATCGGACTACGGGTGGAATGCGGTCGTCATGTGCAGCTTGGTGCCCAACAAGCGCATGAGTTCGCGCTAGAATGTCGACGTGAAGACGGGGTCGAGGTCCGATACCAGGGACTGCGGAACACCGTGAAGGCGGATTATGTCGGCGAAGAATGCTTGCGCGACGGACTCAGCGGAGTACGGGTGCGCCAGGGGGATGAAGTGGCTGTACTTGCTGAATCTGTCGATCACCGTGAGTATTACTGACTTGCCGCGGACGCGAGGGAGGGCCTCCACGAAGTCGAGGGCGACGTCCATCCAAACACCCTGCGGAACCGGCAAGGGAAGGAGGAGGCCCGCCGGGTGCAAG
The DNA here is from genome assembly GCA_904845875.1 of Miscanthus lutarioriparius. Taxonomy (NCBI): domain Eukaryota; kingdom Viridiplantae; phylum Streptophyta; class Magnoliopsida; order Poales; family Poaceae; genus Miscanthus; species Miscanthus lutarioriparius. The sequence goes on along the minus strand of CAJGYO010000014.1, from coordinate 38,301,407 downwards.
TGCTCGGACTTGTACTGCTGGCAGACGACGTAGGCACGCACCAAATCCTACACAAGCTGTTTCATGTTAGGAAAATGGATGTCGCGACGCAGCCGGTGAAGAGTATGCTGGACCCCTTCATGCCCGTCCTCGTGGATGGCCACCATGATCTCCTGTACCATTGGCGAGGCAGGGGGAATGTAGAGCCTCCCCGCGAATTGGACCATTCCATCGACAAGCGTCCAAGGTGCACCGCGAGCGCCGGTGGTGATCTCCTAACGCAGTGCAACCAGGGTGGGGTCGGTGTCGTGGAGCTGCCGCAGCCTGGTGAGGAAGTCGAAGTGCGGCGCGGAGAGTGCGAGCAGCGCCCCGTCATCGGTGGTGTCACGGCGGGACAGAGCATCAGCCACTGTGTTGGTCGTCCCGGGCTTGTATTCGACAACGAAGTCGAACCCAAGCAACTTCCCCACCCACTGGTGTTGGGGGATGGTCGCCAGCCTCTGATCGAGCAGGTACTTGAGGCTATAATGGTCCATCTTGACGATGAAGCGACATCCCCAGAGATACGGGCGCCAATGGCATACGGCGTGGACGAGGCCGATGATCTCGCGTTCGTACGCGGCGAGAGCACGATGCCGCGGGGCGACGGGCCTGCTGAAGAACGCGATCGGGTGGCCCTCCTGGATGAGCACGGTGCCGAAGCCGTGAGACAACGCGTCGCACTCGACGATGAAGGGCTTGGTGAAATCCGGCATGGCAAGGATCGGCGCCGATGTAACCACGACCTTGAGGGCAGTGAAGGCCGCGGCCGCCTCCTCACCCCAGGAGAAACCTTCCTTCTTGAGAAGGGCTGTCAACGGCGCCGCAACCGCACCGTAGTTGTGGACGAACTTGCGGTAGTAGCCCGCCAAGCCGAGGAAGCCGCGCACTACGCGCGCCGAGCGCGGAAGCGGCCAGTCGTGGATGGCCTGCACCTTGGCTGGGTCCATGGCGACGCCCACCTCCGAAATGATGTGGCCGAGGTAGGAGACCGACGGAACGCTGAACGCGCACTTGGAGTGTTTGACGAAGAGGCGGTGGCGGCGGAGCTCGGTGAGGACGGCACGAAGGTGTCGCAGGTGGTCGGCCCAAGACTTGCTGTAAATTAGAATGTCGTCAAAGAACACGTGGACAAACCGGCGGAGGAATGGTCGCAGGACGTCGTTCATGAGAGCCTGGAACGTCGCCGGGGCGTTGCACTACCAGGTTGTCAAGGGCGTTGAGCTCCCGGGTAGCTGGCCCTCGGCTACAGAGTTCGTAGCCTCGGTCCGTCTTCTCCGGCGAGGTTTTCTCCTCCGCCGCAGGCTTGTTTGGTTGAGAGAGAGCTTAGGAGATAACAATCTTGCTTCCCTCTTAATTGTCTTGAGTACAGCATATATGGCCATCGGCCCAACCGAATAAGGAAACAAACTCCTAAAATTAAGGAACTAAAACTGAAACTCTTGATCGCCTTCGCTCCTAGCCACTTGCGGTGAACGGCCCTCACGCCATCTGCTGCAGCATCATCACTGCGGCTTGCGCTGCGTTCGTGGCGGCGCCGCCGTCCACGGGCCCGCGGCGCTGATATATACGTGTGCTCTCGACCATGACATCTCTCCCCCCGTCGAGGAGCAGCTCGTCCTCGAGCTGAAATGTCGGATAGGTGGCGCTGAACGACTCGGCGTCTTCCCAAGTAGCAGAGGCCGCCGTCTGCCCTTTCCACTGGACGAGGACCTAGCGTACCCCGCGCGCCAAGCGTGAGCGGACCACACGGTCAGGCTCCGGGGCCACGGCGCCATGGTGAAGCTACGGCAGGGCCGGCGGGGCGTCCGGGGGCACGCCGTTGAACTTCTTGAGCTGCCCAACGTGGAATACGTCGTGGAGTCGGGCACGAGGGGGCAGCGCGAGGCGGACGGCGACATCGTTGATGAGCTCGACGATCTGGTACGGCCCGAAGAAGCGCGGCTTGAGCTTGCCCGACATGGCCTGGGGCAGAGACGACGCGGCGCGTTGTCGGAGGCGCAGGAGCGCCCAATCGCCGACATGATACGTGACGTGGCAATGGACCTTGTCGTAGTGCAGCTTCTGAGTGACTTGGGCCTGCTCGAGGCGGAGGCGAATGTCGACGAGGAACTCTTCGCGTTCTGCCATCGTCTTGGCCACCACGGCCACCCGTGTGTCACCCGGCTCGTAGGAACGGATGGACGGCGGGTCACGGCCGTAGACCACTCTGAAAGGCGTGTCGCGCAGCGAAGTTTGATAGGCGGTGTTGAAGATGAACTCCGCCCACGGCAGCCAGCGGAGCCACTATCGCGGTCGGTCACCGGTGAAGCACCGCAGGTACATGATGATGACCCGGTTAGCGACCTCGGACTGCCCATCGGACTGCGGGTGGAATGCGGTCGTCATGTGCAGCTTGGTGCCCAACAAGCGCATGAGTTCGTGCCAGAACGTCGATGTGAAGACAGGGTCGCGGTCCAATACCAGGGACTACGGAACACCGTGAAGGCGGACTATGTCGATGAAGAATGCTTGCGCGACAGACTCAGCGGAGTACGGGTGCGCCAGGGGGATGAAGTGGCTATACTTGCTGAATCTGTCGATCACCGTGAGTATTACTGACTTGCCGCGGACGCGAGGGAGGGCCTCCACGAAGTCGAGGGCGACGTCCGTCCAAACGCCCTACGGAACCGGCAAGGGAAGGAGGAGGCCCGCCGGGTGCAAGTGCTCAGACTTGTACCGCTGGCAGATGACGCAGGCACGCACCAAATCCTGCACAAGTTGTTTCATGTTAGGAAAATGGAAGTTGCGACGCAGCCGGTGAAGAGTACGCTAGACCCCTTCGTGCCCGTCCTCTTGGATGGCCACCATGATCTCCTGTACCATCGGCGAGGCAGGGGGGATGTAGAGCCTCCCCGTGAATTGGACCATTCCATCGACAAGCGTCCAAGGTGCACCGCGGGCGCCGGTGGTGATCTCCTGACGCAGTGCAACCAGGGCGGGGTCGGTGTCGTGGAGCTGCCGCAGCCTGGTGAGGAAGTCAAAGTGCGGTGCGGAGAGTGCGAGCAGCGCCCCGTCGTCGGCGGTGTCGCGGTGGGACAGAGCATCAGCCACTGTGTTGGCCGTCCTGGGCTTGTATTCGACAGCGAAGTCGAACCCAAGCAACTTCCGCACCCACTGGTGTTGGGGGATGGTCGCCAGCCTCTGATCGAGCAGGTACTTGAGGCTATAATGGTCCGTCTTGACGATGAAGCGACGTCCCTAGAGATACGGGTGCCAATGGCGTACGACGTGGACGAGGCCGATGAGCTCGCGTTCGTACGCGGCGAGAGCACGATGCCGCGGGGCGACGGGCCTGCTGAAGAACGCGATCAGGTGGCCCTCCTGGATTAGCACAGCGCCGAACCGTGAGACGACGCGTCGCACTCGACGATGAAGGGATTGGTGAAATTCGGCATGGCGAGGATTGGCACCGATGTAACCGCGGCCTTGAGGGCAGTGAAGGCCGCGGCCGCCTCCTCGCCCCAGGAGAAACCTTCCTTCTTGAGAAGGGCTGTCAACGGCGCCGCAACCGCACCGTAGTTGTGGACGAACTTGTGGTAGTAGCCCGCCAAGCCGAGGAAGCCGCGCACTGCGTGCGCCGAGCGCGGAAGCGGCCAGTCGTGGATGGCCTGCACCTTGGCCGGGTCCATGGCGACGCCCGCCTCCGAAATGATGTGGCCGAGGTGGGAGACCGACGGAACGCCAAACGCGCACTTGGAGCGTTTGACGAAGAGGCGGTGGCGGCGGAGCTCGGTGAGGACGACACGAAGGTGTTGCAGGTGGTCGGCCCAAGACTTGCTGTAAATCAGAATGTCGTCAAAGAACACGAGGACAAACCGGCGGAGGAATGGTCGCAGGACGTCGTTCATGAGGGCCTGGAACGTCGCCGGGGCGTTGCACAGCCCGAACGGCATCACGAGGAACTCGTAGAGGCCGTCGTGGGTACGGAACGTCGTCTTGTGGATATCCGCCGGCCGCATGCGCACTTGGTGGTACCCCGAGCGCAAGTCCAGCTTGGAGAAGAAGCGCGCGCCGTGGAGTTCGTCGAGAAGTTCGTCGACAACTGGGATCGGGAACGCGTCCTTGACGGTGAGCGTGTTCAACGCACGGTAGTCGACGCAGAAATGCCATGACCCGTCCGGCTTCTTGACGAGGAGGACCGGGGACGAGAATGCGGAGTCGCTGCGGCGGACGATGCCTTGCTCGATCATGGCGGCGCATTGCCGCTCGAGTTCGTCCTTGTGCGCTGCCGGGTACCTGTACGGCCGCACTACCACCGGAGCCGCGCCGGGCGTGAGGACGATGTGTTGATCGCGGTTACGGGGCGGTGGTAGACCCGTGGGCTCGTCGAAGACGTCGGTGAAGGCGCTCAACAGGCCATCGAGGAGGGAGTCGCCGGTAACGACCGTGTGCGTGCCCGGGCTGGCCGAGGACGCCATGCCGTGCCAGCAGACATCACGGCCATGCTGCTGGAATGCCATGGTGCGTGCGGAGAAGTCCCAGGCTATCCGGCCGAGCGACGCCATCCAGTGCATGCCGAGGACCATGTCGTACCCGGCGAGGGCATGACATAGAGGTCGACGTGGAACGCCATGCCATCGACGGAGAAGGGAGCCTGACGCAGTACGCTCGAACATGCGACCTTTTCGTCGTTGGCTACCATCGCGGTCAGCCGTGGCCGCGGCTGGATGGGCAGACCCGTGCGCTGGGCCGCGGCCTCCCGATGAAGTTGTGGGTGGACCCGGTGTCGACCAGAGCGCGACGAGGGAGGCGGCGCCCAGGGCGACACAGAGCAGCAGCATGTTGTCGATGGGGACGCCGGCCACCGCGTGGAGGGAGAAGACCGGAGCCACCGCGTCCGGTGTAGCCTCACCGCCTTCGTCGTCGTCGTCGTCCACCACACTGTCCAAAAGGAACAAGCGCTTGCAAACCTTGTTATGGCCGCGACTGTACTTCTCATCACAGTTAAAGCACAGCCCGAGGCGGCGCCGTTCATCCTATTCCGCTTGATTCAGACGCTTGACCGAGCGACCCTCGATAGACGCTGTGGGAGGCGCCGGCTTAACCATGGGCTGTGGGGCAGGGCGCAGCCCGGGCGTCGGTAGCACTCCCCTGCCAGGTGCCTTCGCCATGGAGGCGTAGTACTGCTCCAAGAGCTCCATCTGGCGCGCGAGGCTCATGCCCGCCGCCAAAGATTGTGGGTTCTGGTTCTGCACCTGGAGACTGAGCGGGGGGAGGAGACCTCCCGTGAACAACTGCACATGTTGCGCCTCATCGAGGTGGCCGGCGCGGGGTAGGAGGGCTTGGAAGCGATCCTAGTATTCCTCCACCGTGCCTGTGCGCCGACAGGACGCAAGCTCGAATAGGGGAGCCGAGCGTAGCAGCGGCCCGAAGCGGAGATTAAGCAGCTCCTTGAAACGCGGCCACGGCGGCGTCCCCTCGTCCGTCTGCACTTGCATGTACCACAGTTGCGCCCCCTCCTAGAGGTTGTAGGACGCCATCCATGTCCTTTCTTCCGGCATGATCCGCTGTTGCGTGAAGGACTCGCACTGGTTGAGGAATACCAGCGGGTCGCTCTTGCCGTCGTAGCGCGGGAATTCTTGCCGCCAGTGCTTGGGCGATCGGTCTTGATGGTGCTCGCCCCCGGATCCTGGTCGCGCGTCGGACGCGGACGAACCAGCGATGGTGAGGTCGGCGATCGCTTGGGCATTAGCCTCGATCGATTTCTACATTAGGGCGACGGATTTGGTGAGCGCCTCGAGGGAGGCTTTGAGGTCATCTCCCATGGTGTCTGCGCAAGATGCAACGGACGAAGCGGGGGAAGGTGCAGCGATGGCGGCGGCGGCTGGTGGTGGGGCTAGGGGCGCGGCGGTTGTTGGCGAAGCCGCGGTGGAGACCGTTTCTTCGATCGACAATGTGAGCAGCACAGACCGCCCAAAATTCCCTTTCCGGCCTTCAACGGCGAGACGGATCCTCTGACCTGGCTCAACAAATGCGACAACTTCTTCCGCGGTCATCGTGTCCCAGAAGATGAGAAGGTGTGGATGGCGTCTTTGCACCTCGACGGCACTGCGGCGGAATGGTACTACCAGATGGAGCGTGACTTCGGCATGGTCCCATGGCCGCGCTTCGTCGACTTCGTCAACCTTCGCTTCAGGCCGCCGATCCGCACCAACTCCATGGCCGAGATCAAGGCCTTGGTCCGCACGGGCACCGTTGAGGACTACTCGCGGCGGTTCCTGGCCCTGCTCGCACGCTGTGACAACCTCGCCACGAGGACGGTGATTGATCTGTACATGGGCGGGTTAGGCCAGCCGTTGGCCGCCGATGCCGAGATGCAGCGCCCCGTCAACCTACAGCAAGCCATGAGCCTCACGCGGGCGTACGAGCAACGCCACGCGGAGGCCTCTACTGTCAACAGCTCGGCGGCGCCTAAAGGCTCTGGCTGCCGTGCCATTGCATCGGTCGCCACTACTGCCTCCGACGCTGCGGTGCAGGACGGCAAGCCAGATGGGCCACGACCGCGCTTTCGCCGCCTCACACCTGCGGAGATGCAGGAGAAGCATCAGAGTGGGCAGTGCTATTTTTGCCGGGAGTCGTACAGCAAGGACCACAAGTGTGCTACCAAGGGCGTCTTCCTCATGGACTTGGCGAATGGCGCGGACGACCCCCTTAGCGAGATCAACGACGTGGAGATCTCCCTCCACGCGCTCACCGGCCTCAACTCCACTGACTCTATGCTGCTGCAGGTCACAGTGGGCGGCGTTCATCTACGGGCGCTGGTGGACACCGGCTCCACCCACACGTTCATCCACTCCACGCTCGCCCAGCGCCTTGGTCTCACGGTGACCCCGTGTGCTGGCCTTAACGTCATGGTGGCCAACGGCGACCGGGTGTGCAGCCCGGGCGTCTGCCTTGCTACACCGGTCACCATCGGCGGCGAGGCCTTCTCCATCGACTGCTTCGCGCTCGACTTGGGCGGTTTCGACTTGGTCCTTGGCGTCCAGTGGCTTTGGACGTTGGGGCCCATCGTCTGGGACTTTGCTGCCCTGGCGATGTCTTTTTGGCACAACGGGCGCTCCCATCACTGGACTGGCCTTGGCAGTAAGGGGTTGGCGGCTCACACTGTCGCTGATCCCCGTGCTGTTTTGGAGCAGCTGTTGCAGTCCTACCAAGACATCTTTGAGGAGCCACGGGGCCTGCCACCGACACGCCGCCATGATCACCGGATTCATCTCCTACCGGGTTCTCCACCGGTGGCGGTGCGCCCATATCGGTACCCGCAGCTCCTCAAGGATGAGATCGAGCGGCAGTGCGACGACATGCTGGCCTAGGGGATCATCCGGGAGTCGACATCGCCATTTTCCTCCCCGGTGCTCCTGGTCCGCAAACATGATGACAGTTGGCGCTTCTACGTCGACTACCACGCCCTCAATGACTGCACTGTCAAGGACAAATTTCTGATTCCGGTGGTGGATGAGCTCCTGGACGAGTTAAAGGGTGCCCGCTTCTTCACCAAGATCGACTTACGCAGCGGGTACCATCAGGTTCGTATGCACCCGGACGACGTCGCCAAGACTGCCTTCCGGACGCACCGGGGGCACTTTGAGTTCCTGTCATGCCCTTCGGCCTCACCAACGCCCTGGCGACATTCCAGGCGCTCATGAATGATGTGCTCAAACCATTTATTCGCCACTTTGTTTTGGTTTTTTTTATGATATTCTCATCTACAGCCACTCGTGGGCTGAGCACTTAATACATGTCAAGGTTGTACTGCAGCAGATGCGCGACCATCGTCTCTTCGCCAAGCGCTCCAAATGTTCCTTCGGCGAATCATTAGTGGCTTACCTCGGTCACATCATCTCCGCACAAGGGGTCGCCATGGATGCTGAAAAGGTCGCTGCAGTGGAGGCGTGGCCACAACCCCGTTCGGTACGCGCACTGCGCGGGTTCCTCGGCCTCACCGGTTATTACCGAAAGTTCATCATTGGTACGGGCGGTGTTGCGGCCATTACCGACCGCCTCCTCAAACGGGAGGCATTCACATGGACGGCGACGCCCAGGCGGCTTTCATCGCCCTCAAGATCTGCGCAATCATCACCGCGCCTCTCCTTCACTTCCGGACTTCACCAAGCGGTTTCTTGTGGATCGTGATGCGTCCGACGCTGGGTTTACGCCAGGTCTTTCACCAAGGCGACGGCGCTATTGCATTTTTCACCGGCGGCGGTTGCTCCTCACCACGCTAAGTTGCCAAACTTATGAGCGCGAGCTCATTGGGCTGGTCAAGGCTATCCATCATTGGCGGCCTTATCTCTAGGGACGTGCGTTCTTGTCGTCCGCACCGACCACTAGAGAGCCTCAAGTTCCTCCTCGACCAGCGTCTCACGACTATTCCCAAAGACACGTGGGTGTCCAAGCTATTTAGGTATGACCTCACGGTTGAGTACCGCTACCGCAAGTTCAACATCATTATTCTTGAACGCTACCGTCTGTCTCGCCGTGACGAGGAAGCGCGCGGTTTTGGCTCTTTCCGGCCACTCTTCACCAACTACGATGCCTTCGTGTGCCGAAATGCAGGATGATACAAGAGCCCGTAACCTTCGACAACAACTTGTTTCGCCGGAATAAATACGGATGGTCGGGTGGTTGATGGCTCTTCTTTATACAACAACCGTATCTTCGCTCCGGAGGGTTCTACCTTGTGTGGCCGCAATGCCGTGATGCTCATGGGGCTGGCCATGAGGGTGTCCAGAAAACTCTCCACCGGCTGCGAGCTTCGTTCTACAACAAAGCAAAGAACCATCGCTCGGTCCGTGATTTTGTGCGTGGGTGTGCCATCTGCCAGAGGAACAAAACAGAGCACCTACACCCAACCGGCCTTCTCCAACCCTTGCCGGTGCCAAGCCATGTTTGGAGTGACATTGCTATGGATTTTGTGGAGGGCTTTCCACGGGTTGGAGGCAAGTCCGTCATATTGACTATCGTCGATCGCTTCTCTAAGATGGCTCACTTCGTGGCACTCAACACCCCTACTCCGCACAAATCCGTGGCTCGGTGTTCTTCGACAATATTGTCCGCTCACATGGTTTCCGTGCTCCATTGTCGTGATCGCGCGACAGTTTTCACCACCAATTTTGGGAAGAATTGTTCAAGCGGCCGGCGTCAAGCTCTTCGCGCGCAGCTTCAGCTTTTCACCCACGAGACAGACGGACAATCGAGGTCACCAATCGCATCATTGTCATGTACCTCGTGTGTCTCGCCGGTGATCGCCACGTTCACGGCTGCGAGTGGCTTCCTTGGGCGGAATTTTGCTTTAATACTTCATTCCAGTCCGCCCTTCTTCGCCACGCCGCTTGAGGTTGTCTATGGTCGGCCGCCCCAGCCTTGATATCTTACACACCGAGCGGCTCGGCGTGGCTGCTGATCGACAATTGCGCAGGATCGTGATATCTTCTTGGCTGAGATCCGGAGCGTCTTATTTTGGCCCAGACACCATGAGAGAGAGCACCACAACCAGAAACACCGCCATCTGGAGTTTGCTATGGGCGACTGGGTCCTGCTCCGCCTTCAGCAGCGGACTGCAGTTGGCATCACGGCTGCCTCCCCTTCCAAGCTTAGACCGCGCTACTTTGGGCCATATCAAATCATTGAGCGGCTTGGGGCTGTTGCCTATCGTTTACAGCCATGCCCGCATACATGACGTTTTCCATGTTGCTTTGTTGAAGAAGTTCGAGGGTGAACCGCTTGCTGCCATTGTGCCTCTGCCAGTCATTCTTCGGGTCGTGGTACCTACTCCATCACAGGTGGTTCGAGCTCTGAACAGGGATCGCTAGGAACTCTTGGTGCAGTGGACTGGTTGCTCCGCTGCTGATGCTACATGGGAACCAATTGCATATTTCAAAGAGCAATATCCGGCATTCCAGCTCGCGGACGAGCTGTTTGTTGGGGAGGAGGGAAATGTTGTAGATTCCTTCATAGGCCGGCAATACCGGCGTAGGGTCAGGCGTGCTGCAGCCAGTAGTGGCTAAGGCGCCTTTATTTGTTTAGCAAGTCAATAAGTCAGGAGGATTTTTAGGATCTATAAGCTATGGTTTGTTAGGAAACCACCTGGACTATAAAGGTGGCTCTTTAGAGATGTAAGGATTTTATCGAAGAAGAATAGAACTCTACCGTGCAGGTGGGGTTCCTCTTCGACGGTGGCTGCGCACGCTTCTGCCGCTGCCGCCGGCGACTTCCCCACTGCACCTTTGCCTCGCTATCCCCTCCGTTCCAATTCCCAGTCCAGCCTACTCCTCCAATCTCCTCTGCGTACTCCACGGCGGCAACGCCGTATCACAGGGTGAAGAAACATTTTGATGTCAGGATGTGGGTCTGCATCTCCCGCAAGCTGGATGTCCGTGCTCATACACGAGAGATCATTGAGTCTGCTGCAAAGGGAGAATGCCCACGTGTCGATAATCTTGATACTCTTCAGTGCAAATTAAGTGACATGCTGCAACAGTCAGAGAAATTCCTCCTTGTCTTGGATGATGTCTGGTTTCAAGAATCCGCAGATGAGATAGAATGGCAGCAACTTCTAGCTCCTCTAGTTTCTCAGCGGGTGGGCAGCAAAGTTTTGGTTACTTCTCGACGGGATACATTTCCTGTTGCTCTTTGTTGTAAACATGTGGTTCATTTGGAAAGCATGGAAGACACGGAATTCCTGAAACTTTTCAAATACCATTCCTTCTCAGGAGCAGAAATCAGAGATGAGCAGCTGCGTGCAGAGCTAGATGGGATTGCAGTGAAGATTGCTAAACAGCTTGGACAATCTCCTTTGGCAGCACAAGTTCTGGGTTCTCAGTTAAGCAGGAATAAAGATCTCACCACATGGAAAGATGCTCTAAAACTTAAGCGGACCCAGGAGAGCTCTATTGTGGAGTTATGAGAAGTTAGATCCACGCCACCAGAGGTGCTTTCTGTATTGCAGCTTATTTCCAAAAGGCCACAAGTATTCAGTTGAGGAGTTGCTTTATCTATGGATAGCAGAGGGACTTGTTGATTCACGCAACCAAGATAAGAGAATGGACGATATTGGAAGGGATTACATCAATGAGATGGTCTCTTGTTCGTTCTTTCAAACTTCTGAAAGTTTATATGGTACAAGATTGTATGCTGTACATGATCTCCTACATGACTTGGCAGAGGAGCTGTCTAGAGAGGACTGCTTCAGACTAGAAGATGATAATGTGACAGAAATACCATGTGCTATTCGACATTTATCTGATCGTGTAGAGAGTATGAAAAAGCACAAGCAAAGTATCTGCAAGATTCAAAATTTACGCACTGTTATCTGCATCGACCCCCTTGTAGATAATGTAAGTGATATTTTCCATGAGGTACTGCAGAATTTGAAGAAATTACGTGTATTGTATTTGTGCTCTTATGATGGAAGGAAGTTACCTCAATCTGTTGCTGATCTGAAGCATCTTCGGTATTTGAACCTCATTAGAACTTCAATTTCTGAACTGCCTGGGTCATTGTCCACTCTCTACCACTTACAGATACTTCTCTTCAATTTCAAAGTTAAGAGCCTGCCTGATAAAATTTGCAATTTAAGTAACCTACAGCATCTGGGAGCATATCTTGATGAATACTATGGTTATCCAGTTGAAGATGGGGCCCCTCCGATTCCTTACATGGGCAAGCTAATTTCACTACAGGAACTTCAAAAATTTAGTGTGCTTAGGCTGAAGGGATATGGTTTGGGACAGCTGAGGGACATTAATAATCTTGGTGGCATCTTAAGTATCACAAATCTTGAGAATGCCACTGGAAAAGTCGAAGCCTTAGAGTCGAAGCTCCATCAGAAAAGGCATCTTGAGGGATTGCGTCTGAACTGGAGTTTTGACAATGACTTGCACGGAGAAGATAGTTCTCATTTGGATGTTTTTGAAGGGCTGATGCCTCCGCCTGGGCTAAAGTTTCTTCTCATTTGGGGTTACAAATCTTCTGCATATCCAAGCTGGTTACTCAATGGTTCCTACTTTGATAATTTGAATAGATTTTGTCTGTACAATTGTAGTTCTTTACAATATCTACCACCCAATGCAGAGCTCCTCAGGCATTGCTCTCATCTGTCACTTAGACATGTCCCAAATCTGAATACACTACCGTGCCTCCTGAGGCACCTTGAATTTCTCCAAATTGCAGAGTGCCCATTGCTTATGTTTGTTTGCAATGATAAGCTGGAGCAACATGACGAAAAGGAAAGCAGATGAAAACAGATAATCTGGCATCCCGACTTGCTTTGATCTGGGAACTGGATTCAGGGTCAAGTTCTCGAATTAAAAAAACAATATTGGAAGAGCATTCATATCTGAAGCAGATGATGCCACTGATGGATACTGATGTAGCAGAACATCTTCGAGTCATTGAAAGCAGTCTAGCTGGTGGAAGAGATGAAGCATTTGTGAAAGAAAATATCATCAAGGCATGGATACATTGCCAGGAGCAAAGGATAAAACTCCTCTATAGAAATAGCCTTGGGACACAATTTGTTCCACCATCAACACTTTGCGAACTTCGTCTTTGTAATTGCAGTATTACAGATTGGGCTTTAACTATTTGCCTTGGAGGCCTCAGTTCACTGAATCGTTTACAATTACAAGGTATTATGAGTCTAACTACACTCCCGTCAGAAGCAGTCTTCCAGCACTTGAAAACACTGCACAGTTTGGTTATTTTGGAGTGCTGGTGTATCAGATCATTAGGGGGCATAAATGGTGCAGCATCTCTTTTAAGCGTTTATCTAAGTTCTTGTCCTTCTTTGGGATTGGCTCATGGAGTCGAATCTATGCCATTGTCCCTTGGGGAGCTCGATGTATCCAACTGCATGCTTGCAAGTGAGACTGTGTATGACTGCAAAAGCTCTGTTCGCTTATCGGTTGGTCATCTTACCTCCTTGAAGACACTCGAACTACGTCATTTGTCAGATTTGTGCATGCTTGAAGGATTACCTTCCCTACAACTTGATGAGTTGACATTGGTGCTAGTTCCAAAGCTCTCAGCCAAGTATATTTCACACTGTCGTGTACAGAAATCACTCACTGTTAGCAGAATAGCAGTTCCATAATGCTCAATGACATGCTATCGACAGAAGGTTTTGCAATTCCAGCACAGGTCACGCTTGAATGTTGCAACAAGCCATTCATTTTGTTTGAAAGGTCTGATAGTTCCGTCCAGAATCTGTGCTTCATGAATTGCGGAATCCAGTCCCTGCCAAGTTTGAAGGACCTTTCCTGTCTGGAGAGCCTCAAATTCTTTGTGTCCCAATTTGTTGTCTTTACCAGCACTACCAACTTCTATTTGGCGAATAAGAGTGGAAGACTGTGAACTCTTGAAGGAGAGCTGCAGTCCTAATGGTGAAAGCTGGTCAAAGATTGCCCACATACGTTGGAAGGAAATAGAATGAATTGGATTTCCAGATTCTCAAAAGAGAAATAAATAAAGGTAAAGCTTCTAGCAATGTGTTGACATCGATAACTTGTTACAACAGCACTGCTTCCATTTCAGTGACCTATCCATTTCAGTTAAGTTTACTATGTTCAATCTTTTTTGTTTTCATTACTCAATGTTTTGTCTATATCAATATGCTCAGGTTATATGTTCTTTATGGAGGACACTACCACCAGAAGTGCTTCATTGATGTTCAGAATCTGCAATGACAAGGCAACAACATCTGCAATGACAAGGCAACAACATCTACCGACTTTGCCTACACTCTAGTCTTCCTCCCTAATTGTAGGATGTGTTGAAAAGTCGAGCACTTTGACAGTAAACAAGGCTACTTTATACTTGGATGTATTTACTGCTAAATTAATTCTTTCCTGAATGGAGAGGGGCTGAGAAGCCACCTGAGACCGTTTCCATTGCAAAGTGCTAGAAATGGCACAGCATGTTTGGCAGTAATGGAACCAGGATTTTTAGGCTAGTCCTAGCTAATTCTAACATATATGCAATTCAGTATAATCCATATTCAAAATATGAAGTATACTAGTATTTGCCAAGAAATTCAGTGTACGAACAGAAATTAATCAAAAGCACTATGTTTGACAACAGTGGTGATGTTTATTGGTCAGATCAAAGAGATGGCATGGTTCCACAAAAGAGTTATTAAAGTTCACCAATTCAGTAATGACAGATAATTGACCATATTTTTTCGGAAAAGCTATATAACACCCTGGTGTTTTAGCACCCGGGCACACACGAATTTTTTTTTTTTTTTTTTTTTTTTTGCAGCGAACCACCCTTCCGCTGGCAAGACGCGCTGCTGCTGCTGCAGCGCTTCTCGCCGCCAGCGCCAAGCTGCTGCCACGCCACGCCATTGCTGCCGCATCAGATAATCAAGGTATATCTAATAATCCTTTCTCTGTTTTACAGAACATTGATTCAGATGTCCTTAGCAAAATAGCTTTAGACTGTGGGATTAATTTGGGTGACACAGTAGAGGATGTTGATGCTTCCATTGATCTGATTAAAGCCAAAGAACTAGCTCAAGCCACTTTGGCTGAGGCTGAAAAATCTAAAGAACAGCCAAAAACTTCAGAGCAAGTGTTAGAGGTGGATGACTCAGAAGGTGATTTCAATGAGGAACACTCCAAGATGATACTTGAATTGGAAGAGGTGACGGACTCAGAATGTTTAGAGGTGTGGAACATTGAGCAGAGGAGGAAAGGTAAAAATATTCCCAATGAGTGTACTATTTTGGAATGTTAGGGGGTTGGGCAGCAGAGGCAGAAGAGCTCAATTGAAGAAAAACATTCAAGACCATCAGATTAGATGCCTTTGCATTAGGAGACAATAAAACAAAATTTTACAAACAGGGAACTCAATGCAATTGGAGGTGGTATGCCTTTTACTTGGGAGCGGATACCTGCCAGGGGACATTCTGGGGGGTTGCTAATGGGAATAGAGGAGGATTTTGCAGAGGTGATTAAGATAGAGGTAAATGATCATTTTCAGGCAATGACCATGGTACAGAAGGAAGATAATTTCAGATGGAGACTAATCAGTGTATACGGCCCTGTTAAAGATAATCAAAAGCAGGCCTTTCTCAATGAGTTAGAGGTGCTGATCAATGATGAAGATATTCCCACTCTGGTTGGAGGTGATTTGAACCTAGTAAGGAGAATTGAAGAGAAATCTTCTGGCAATGTAAACACCAACCTGATGGAAGCTTTCAATAATTTTGTGGCAGAGACTGAACTTAGAGAAATGCATAGAGGTGGTAGCCAGTACACTTGGACAAACAAACAGACCAATCCTATCATGGTTGTCCTAGATAGGGATTTCATGAACATGAGTATGGAAGCACACTTTCCTTTGGCCAGTGCTCACTCTGTTACCAGAATTGGTTCAGATCATAATCCCTTGGTTGTGGATCTGTTTTCTAATAGAGGTGGAAGATCAAGGATTTTCAGATTTGAGACTGCATGGCTGAAGTAGGACGGTTTCAGAGACTGGGTTTTATCTAAATGGCCAGAATTTCAGAATGCTCATGGTATTGATAAATGGCAAAAGATCTCATCTAAACTCAGGAGCAGCCTAAGAGGTTGGAATGGGAACTGGGGTAGTGATTTGAAGAAGAGGAAGCAGGATCTGTTGCTCTGTATAATGAAGTTAGACCAAAAAAATGAAGACAAGGGATTGGTGGAGTCTGAATGGGAACAGAGATACAGATGGGAGAATGAACTGATAGAGATATACAGTCAAGAAGAGCTCATGTGGCAATCAAGAGGTGGGGAGAGATGGTTACTGGAGGGTGATGCTAACACGGCTTATTTCCATGGTATTGCCAATGGAAGGAAACGTAAGACCTTTATCAGGTCATTGGAAGAAGATGGACTAATCATCACTGAAACTAAAGCTCTACAAGAACATATTACTAACTTTTACAAAGGTTTGTTTGGAAGTGAACCACGGTCCAGATTTAGTCTAAAGCATGATTTTTGGGGTTTAGAGTCCAAAGTAAGTGAAGAGGAAAATGAGGAATTGACCAAGCCTTTTACCATTGAAGAACTTGAGGTGGTGGTGAAAGGGATGAGAGATGGGTCTGCCCCTGGACCAGATGGATTTTCGGCTGTCTTTTTCAAATATTTCTGGGGTGAGCTCAAGGGGACACTTTTGGAAATTCTACAAGACCTAAGAGGTGGACATCTGGATCTTTCTAGGCTGAACTATGGCATCCTCACCTTGATTCCCAAAGTTAAAGGAGCTACCAATATCAGACAGTTTAGACCTATTTGCCTCCTTAATGTAGTTTACAAGATTGTCACTAAGACTTTGACTCTTAGACTCAATAAAATTATTGACAAACTCATCAGCCCAAACCAAACAGCTTTCATCCCAGGGAGATACGTATTAGATGGGGTAGTGGTTATTCATGAGGTGATGCATGAAATTGTAAGGCAGAAACAGAGTGGGATAATTCTAAAACTAGATTTTGAGAAAGCCTATGACAAGGTGAGCTGGCATTTTCTTCAAGAGGTGATGCATAGGAAGGGCTTCTGTGAGAGGTGGACAGATTGGATAATGAGAACAGTGTGTGGAGGCAGAGTTGCAGTTAATCTCAATGGTGAATTGGGTCAGTACTTTAGGAGTTACAATGGTTTGAGACAAGGGGACCCCTATCCCCTCTCCTCTTCAATTTAGTTGCTGATGGGTTATCTACCATGTTGAAAAAGGCAACTGACAGTGGACTTTTTGTTGGGGTAACTCCACACTTAATTGATGGGGGCCTGACACATTTACAATATGCTGATGACACTGTTCTTCTCATTGAAAACAGTAAGCAGAATATTGCTACTCTTAAATTTTTGCTAATCTGTTATGAGGAGGTGTCAGGCATGAAAATAAACTATAACAAGTCTGAGGTGTTCACTTTGGGCATTAATGAGGTGGAAGCAGAGGAGATAGCCAATTCTTTCAACTGTAAGCGTGGACACTTTCCTATGAAATATCTGGGTCTCCCATTAAGCTACAAGAGGTTGTCCAAAGAGGAGCTTAGTGTTTCTGCAAATAAGGTTGAAAAGAGACTAGAAACTTGGAAATGTAACCAGTTATCTCATGGAGGCAGATCCATTCTCATAAACTCTAGCCTATCTAGTATCCCCATGTATTCAATGGGGTTTTATTGGTTGCATGAGGGTACCCACAAGAGGTTTGACACTGGTAGAGGCAGATTCTTCTGGGAAGGAGTTGGCAACAAGAAAAAGTACCATATGATTAAATGGGAAGCTCTGGCAGTTCCCAAAGAATTTGGAGGCCTTGGTTTTATAGATACAAGAATCATGAATACTGTGCTGTTGGCCAAGTGGATTTTCAAATTAGATAGAGGGTGAAAACAGTATGGCCCTTGATGTGCTCAGGAAAAAATACCTAAGAGGTAGAAGCTTCTGCCAAACCAATCAAAGAGGTGCTTCTCAGTTTTGGCAAGGTTTGGGGAAAGCCAGGGAATGGTATGAAAGAGGGACAAGATGGAAACTAGGCAATGGAAAGAGAATCAGGTTTTGGCATGATGTGTGGTTAGGGACTTGCCCTCTTAAGTTGAGATTCCCTAAGCTGTATAGGATTAGCCGACAGCAGGACTGGTCAGTTATGGAGTTAAAAGAGGTGGAATGGAATTTAGATCTGAGAAGGAGACTGGGTATTGATGAGGTTGCAGAGTGGAATGAACTGCAGGAGGAATTAGAGTTATTAGTCTTTTCAGAAGAGGATGACACTGTAATTTGGGCTCTGGAACCTTCAGGCAAATTCTCCACCAAATCTCTGTACAGATTTATGAAACACAGTGGCAATGTTGATCTGAGAATGACAGCTGTGGAAAGTAAATTTACCCCTCAAGATCAAGATCTTTCTTTGGATGCTCTGGCATGATAGAGTGCTCACTAGTGAACAATTGAAAATCAGAAAAAGGCAAAGGTTCTGAAAAGTGCAAGTACTGTGGGAAAATTGAAACCAGGAACCACCTGTTCTTTAACTGCAACATAGCACAGATCTTGTGGGTGTGGGTCAGGATTAGTATGAGGTGGACTGAAAGAGCCATCTCAATTCAAGACTATGAGGATAAGATGAGAGTTGGGCTGGGGCATAAGGACATTTTTATAGCTTTCTTCTTGTTAGCAGGCGTATCCTGGAGTCTATGGAAGACCAGGAATGACTGGGTTTTCAATAACCATCTAATCAAAACTCCTAAAGCAATCGCTTACAAAGTTTTGGGTTTCTTATCACAGTGGAAGAAGATGTTGAAGCCGGAAGGGGTGTTGAAGATGGAGGATACTATACTGAAGCTACAGGAGGGTCTGAAGGCGTGGTGAAGCTGATGACCTGAAGATGGCAGCATCAGGAACAGGATGGCTGCGGGGGATATGGATCCCAGGCTTCTCTAGAGGTGTTGTGTCTGCTGATCAGAGACCAAGTCGTAGGTTATCAGGAGGCAGTCTTTTGTCTACGCATCTTTTGTCTGGGTCATTCTTGTAATAGCGTTCTTTTGCTTATCTTTCTTAAACTTTGTTGTTGAAATTGCTAAACTGTAAGCTGGTATCCCCAGCAGCTACCGTTATGTGCTTTCAATATAAGCTGGGCCAATGCCTTTGGTCTAAAATGGCAGCCAATGGCAAATAAGGGGGTGTTTGGTTCTAGGGACTAATTTTTTTAGTCCCTGTCACATCGGATGTTTGTACATTAATTTGGAGTACTAAATATATTCTAATTACAAAACTAATTACACAGATAGAGACTAATTTACGAGACGAATCTATTAAGCCTAATTAATCCATCATTAGAGTATATTTACTGTAGCACCACATTGTCAAATCATGCACTAATTAGGCTTAATAGATTCGTCTCGTAAATTAGCCTCCATCTATGTAATTAGTTTTGTAATTAAAATATATTTAATACTCCAAATTAGTGTCCAAACATCCGATGTGACAGGGACTATCCTAAAACCAAACACCCCCTAAGTATTTGTATCTCAGTTCAATAATCAGTGCTCACCACCGGATAAGACAGAGATGAGGGAGGCGTCGTAAAGGGGCCTCCGGAAACGAACAAACCGATCGATGCGCAGCGGCCGGAGACGGAGAATACGGAGAATCGACACGGCCGAAACCCTAGCACGGCTGGAGTGTCGGAGCATGGAAGGCGCCGACCCCAGCAAAGAGGACCCTCGACGTGGCTCTGGACGCCAGCGCGGACGGCGGAGTGCGGGGCTGCGGCGTGCGGAGGCGGGGAGCACAAGCGAGAGCGAGACGGCAACGGGAAGTCGGGCGACTGACTGAGCGAGGAGAGCGCTGGATTTACTTGGACCTCTTCTTCGTTTATTGGGCTTGAGGCTTTGGGCCATATACAGTGGACCTGTCCTGGTGCCTGGTGGCTACACCATGCATACCCTCGTCAGCGCTGCGGCATCTCCTTCACGTCTCCGACCATGTGCGTGTTAGGGTGTGTTCGGCCTACGGAGGAGCCGGAGCCATTTCATATTTTTTAATGAAAAATGTCTCCTCTAATAAAACGTTTGACAGAACTCCTCTGCAGAGCAGAAGCCAAGACTGGAGAGGAGCCTTCTCAAACAGGACCTTAGGTTTTTTCACAGACAGCCTCACACGGTGATTAAAAAAAAGTGTAGGGTAGCTGGTTGGAATAAACCAATGCCACGACGGATACAGCTGACGGATAGATAGATAAATGTGTGGTGGTAAAAAACTGAGGGTCCACAGTCTAGCCAGGTCATAGAGTGTGGAGACACTTCTGAAGACAACAAACCTGCAGCCCATACCCTCATATCCAGTGGACTTGGCCCTAAGATAGGCAGTAGAGGTCGGGGAGGGAGTGCGCTAGTGCGGCGAAGACTTTGGTCGAGGTTAGGGAGGGCAGGGTGGAGCGACGGCAGTGGGCGGTGGACAGTGCGGCCGGCGGCGAGGGAGCCGCTGGCGGGGGGTGGCGGTGAAGGCTAGGGGAGGGAGCGGGCCAGTGCGGTTGAACTCCGGTCAAAGTTAGGAGAGGGAGTGGAGCAGTGGGGACCGGCGGCGGGCAGTGCGTGGCGCGAGCGGCGACCAGTGAGCCACTGACTGAGGACAGCGGGGATGAAAGGCGGGGTGGGGCAGATAAGGCGCAAGGAAGGAGGAAAACGAGGGTCGTGCGATCCTGAAACGTGCGACCGGTCACGCGTGCAATGTCTACCTCCTACTAGTAGTACTCCATCCGAGTGCAATCATATACTTTTATAAAACAAAACACCACTACCACATTTCTATATGATTTCGTGAGGCCCCATCATCATAAGAGCCCCACCAATTTCCTAAGCCACGTCATCTCAACCCTCGCGTCTTCCAAGCACAAATGAAGCGTTCACAAGCGAGGCGTCGCCACCCGTTTCATATCTAGGCGCGTGAATTGAATAGCAATGGCCGTGTCTGCTTGGCTCCTGCGCCTGTCTCGCTTCCCGCACCTACGAGACCACATGCCTTTAAATCTCACCCGTACTCCACAGCTACTCCCTCCTGATGAGGCGGCGAAACGAATTACAGATGAGCCCCATCTCACCCTTCCACCAGTTTCCTCGCCTTCCGGCTATATGCTCACCGGCCACATCGCCACCGCCCACCCACATGCCCCCAGACGTCTCGGTGATGCCGCGTTCGACCTTGGTCCCGGATCTGACAGAGAGCACGTCGCAGAGGAGAAGATCTTAGCACGAAGCTTCGGGGGAAATGCCGCAGGAGCAATCGTCGTAGCCAATAGGCCGTAGGTGAACTCCTGCAGCAGCACGAGCCATGCGGCATCGAGTTGCTTGGCCACAAGGACGCCAGCATCCTCAGGACGGTGCCCACGGCGGGGGCCGATGATGCCACGACAGGGATGGGAAAGGTCGTTGAGCGTAGGCGTAGGTGTGGGGACTAAGCTGAGCGCGGAGAAGACAAGACCATGCGCCGCTGGAGGCTTCGCGGCACGGCACCGTGGGGACATGTGAAGGTTGCGTGGATCTAGACTGAGAACTGCTGCGAACTGCAAATGGGGAGGGGGCCAGGGGCGATGGTGGAGCCAGAGATACCTGTGTCGATTGTCTTTTTTCGATTGTTTTTTTGCGAGGCGGTTGGTTTTTTTAGGGGTGCATGCGTCGGCGCGGTGGTCTGTGGACGCCAGAGACCCTGGACCTATGTCCTGAATGTGGATTGCTGATTTTTTTTCATCAAGTGGGTACCAGCTACTGGCTAAAAGTTGTACCTACGCAGTCTTTTGGGATATTTAATTGGGACAGCGAGTATTTTTTTTTTTAAAGAAACAACTTTGTTATTAGCAGCAACGTGCTGCAAGGATTGTTACAACGTTCAAATCTACAGACTGTAGAGCATGAGTAAGAGTGCACTGGAATACATGATGCTCATAAGAGCAAGAGAGTTCTAAATTGTTGTTCTGAGTGGCCGAGTGTTGAAGAGCTTGGGGCGCCAGTGCATCTGCTGTTGTGTTGAATCTCCTGTTGATTTTGAAGATCTTGGATTCCTGGCTCTTGCAAGATTGGAGAATATTTGTGTGAAATGTTTAATTCTTCAGTCCGGGGGGTTGGAATGGTCAGCCTGATTGAGGAAGTGAACCAACTGTTCACAGTCCGACAATAGCTGATGCCGCAGATATTCAATGTGTCAATGACAGTTGAAGCCAAGGCAAGGCTTGCTGCTTCAGCCATGAGTACTGAAGTACATTCAGCGAGTTTTGCCTTGATGTAGAACCCCTATGTCGGTTGTTCCTGCATGTTTAGGATGAAGACGCCGTTCTTGGAGACAGGGACTATTGGTCCGGCATAGTGGATGCATCCACATAGGGCGTGATTGGTTGCAGAGCAAGCCTTGAGTCAGGATGGTCAGGCTGTGCAGGACCGAAGATGTCGGGTTGAGCTCGTGCAGGTGGTCGTGTTTGGTTGTCTTGGCTGTTGGTTCAGTACGAGACGGGGTTGTGTTTTGTTGCATGCATTAGTTTTTTTGGGTGTCTGACGCATGGGTCCCTATATTCTGGGTGAATCAAGTCATCCTGCACCATGAGGGAAGGAGAAATCCAGAAGACGGAGCCGTGTGGGATGGAGGAGGGCAAACGAATGAAAAGATGCAGGCAAAAGGTGCGAGCAGGGCAACCAAACACGGCACAAGTGCACGGAGGGATGCAAGATGCCCCTTTGGACGTCCTGGTTCGGGCAACCAATCACGCGCCATAGCATCTGGTGCCTTGGAGTAGAGCCGGGGCAGTGATTGTGTACCTGTTAATCCTTGTCTCCTGTGGCAGTGAAGTTAGTGAAGGCACCATACCTGATAGTGCCGGTGATGGTTCTGGTTGCCGTGTTGCTGGGAGCAGAGGTGCTTCATAGTTAGTGGCCGTCCCTGTCATGTTGGTGGTGTTAGATGCTGAGGCCGTCCCTACAGTTGTGTCGCCTAGGAGCGTTGTGTTCCTGTTCTCCAAATCTGGGAGTGATTGGACTGTAGGAACTCCATTTCCTTGTTGATCGGTGGCGATATGAGCAGCCACAGCTTGATGTACCTGTCAGGGATTCCAATTTGATCGGTGGCGATATGAGAAGTCGTTGGTTGAAGAGGAGGCGAAACCGGGATCAAGGTGCTGCCCTAGGGGGCACCGCCGTGCCCTGTCCCATGCACCGCCCCCTATGGCAGTGCCCACTTGGCCTCGGTCTAGAGCAGCAGAGAGAAGGCGGGCACTGCCCTAACCGGTGTGCACCGCCATGGGCAGGGCGGGGGCACTGCCAGGGGGTGTCTAGTGCACCGCCGCTTTTTTCTAGAGAGAGGGTCTCAGGTGGCTTGGTCACCGCCCTCCCTAGGGCAGTGCCACTGCCACTGCGTTTGGTGACCAACGGCTAGTTTCTAGCCATTGGAATTTTGACCGTTGGAAAGGGCACCGCCGTGTCCGGTGCCCTCTTAGAAAAGGGGAACTTTGGAGCAATGGCTCTATTTCATGTGGGGGCTTATAAATACCCCCTTGGCTAGCCTTGGGCTAGTTGTTGAGCACCCTTAAGCCTTGGTGGCTTGTGTAGGTGTGCTTGGGAGCCCTCTAACTCACATAGACTTGATAGTGATCATCCAATTGAGTGTGAGTGTGATTCTAGTGTGATTGCATTGTGAGAGTGCATCGAGTGGCAGTAGGTGTTCGTGTTGCAAGCCGGTGGTGCTTGTTACTCTTGGAGGTTGCCACCTCTTAGACGACTTGGTGGTGGTCTCCGTCGAAGCACGCAAAGAAGATTGTGCGGTGCTCCGGAGAAGTAATTGTGAGTGGTATTGTGCTCACCCCGTGGGAGCCGTGAAGAGCAACTCTAGTTGAGCGTGTCATTGAGCTACCCTCACTTTTGAGGTAGGTTCTTGGGGAAAGAAACATGCGGCACTACTAGGAATATCCACTTCTATGATGAAAATTTTAATGACGAATCCGAAACCGTCATAAAAAATTGCTTTTTATGATGAAAATTTTGGTTTCGTCATCGATCACCATGACGAACCTCAAACCCCCCCTTATCTATGACGAAATTGGGTATCATCACAAAAAATGTCATAGAATAGCATAGGATTTCATCATAGATCACTTGCACGACTGTTCCTGCTCGTCTGTGATGATCTTAGTCATAACTGTGACGAACAGGCTTCGTCATTGAATTAATTACTAATATGTGATGAACAATATTCGATATGAAATGACGGTGCTTCGTCATAGATCTCCACATGGTACCTTCTCCATCTGTCGTGTACCTATGGGACCTGCAGTTACTCATCCATGACGCTTGCAGTTTGTCATAAAAGTCTCTGCTCGATCCTTTCTCCATGCGAAGTGTACCTGTGGGACCCTTCTCCATCTGACCTGTGGGACCCCAACCTGTGGGGCCTTTCTCCATATCCATCCAACCTGTGGGACCCAACGGCTTACGTATTGAAGTGGACCGTGACGCCTAAGAGGGGGGGTTTGAATTAGGCAACTTAAAATTCTAACTCTAAACTATGGCATCTTTTTCTACCCTTAGCAAAACCTATGCAAAAGATAAACTATCTAAATGTGCAAGTATGGTTTTGCTAATGTGTTGCTATCTCTACCGCAAAAGGAGTAATATAATCAATGTAAATGCGGAAGCTAAAGAGCAAGGTAGAGATATGCAAACTCCCATCGATGACTCGGTATTTTTACCGAGGTATCGAGAAGCGCGCAAGCTTCCCCCTAGTTCTCGTTGGAGCCCCTCGCAAGGGCCAAGCTCCCGGTCGGGTAACTCCGTGGATAGCCTCGGGCCTTCCCCACACGCAAGTGGGTCTCCGACGTGCCTTCCGGCAAGCCTCTCCCGGATGCTCCCCATCGTCTTCACTATCAAGCTTCCGGCCGAAACACCGCGGGTCTTGTTCCCTCCGGTACACGGTGGCGGCCACACCACAAACGCGGTTGGTATGATCTCACAAGACTACAAGCCCCTCCAATGTACAACAATGGTGCGCCCAAGCACCGAGTGGTAAGAGGTATGCAAACCTCACTAAACACTAGGTCTAAATCTAGAGCAAGCACATAAGCGGTGGTCTAATCAACCTAAGCACTTTGCAAAACACCTATGCTAATCACCTAATGAAACACTAAGCACTATACAAGTGGAGATCATTAAAATGATGTATCAACACCCTAGATATGTTTCCTCAGCTCCACCCTTCTCAAATGGCCGGTTGGGGGGTCTATTTATAAGCCCCACTGAGAAAGTAGTCGTTGGGGACGAAATCCTGCTTTTCTACTACTGACCGAACTTTGACCAGATTCCGGTCAGCACTGACCGGACACGTCCGGTCACGAAAATGGCTCTCTGAAACCTTACTAATGTTGATCAGACTCTGGCACTCAGCGTCCTGTGCAGCAGAGCGTCTGGTGCAGCGTCCTGTGCAGCGTCCGGTGCAGCGTCCGGTCGCTGCTGTTGACTCTGCTGTTGCTGAGCCTTTTGATCGGAGCGTCTGGTGCAGCGTCCTGTGCAGCATCCTGTGCATCAGAGCGTCCGGTGCAGCGTCCTGTGCAGCGTACTGTGCAACGTCCTGTCACCTCTGTGAGCTCGTTTCTTCATGATCTTGCGTACGGCTTAGTTCCTATCTTCATGCTTGGACTTCTCTTGATATCTTGGGTCTTCTCTTGTGCTTCTAAGGTCTTGCTTATGGTGTTGATCATCGGATCATCATGTCGCCTTTGTCCAAGTCATGTCTTGCACCCTATTGAACTACAAAACAAACACTTGCAAATTCTTTAGTCCAATTTGGTTGTGTTGGTCATCAAACACCAAAATCCAAAGTAAATGGGACAAGGGTCCATTTTCCTTACATGTATCACTTGTGCTTATGGACCCTTCTCCATCTGACTTGTGGGACCTGATGGCACCTTTCTCCATCTCCATCCGACCTATGGGACTCGACAGTTTGCATGTCACGTGTACCTATGGGACCATCCGACCTTTGGGACCCAACGGCTTATGTGTCACGTGTACCTATGGGACCTTTCTCCATCTCCATCCAACCTATGGGACCCTACGGCTTGAGTGTCACTTGTTGCCGTCGGGGTTTAATAAATTCAAACTCAAAAAAACCATGAGACCTAGGAGTCGAACCCGGGACCCAGAGCAAGGAATAGACCATCTTCACCATTGTGCTAGACACCTGGTTGTGTTGACATGTCTTTGGAGTAGTATATGTTCTCTGTGTGGACAGGATGACTTATATATTGAATATATCCCTATCTCCTGCAAGTGGAAACAAATATGTGCCCGTTGGACTTGCGACGGCGACGACGGCAGTAACAGACGATCCCTAGTGTACTGTGGTGGCTTAGGCTTCCTTTTGGAGGCTAGGCGGCGAGTCTTCCCGATGGAGCACGGTGGCTTTGACATTTGTGTCCATCGTGTGCCACGGCAGAGGTGACAGATCCGATCTATAGGCCTCCTTTCTCGCCTTTTCTTGTTTGCTTCACTATTTTGGTCCTTGCTTGAACATGAGGTATACAAGAAACATTGTAGCATTTCAGATCTGGTTAGGCCAATGATGATGAAAAGAACTAGGAGGTGGCACTGGTTGGTTTTCTACCGGCGTGTGTCACTTGCAGATCTGTCTAGGCAAATAAACAGGCCCTTCGCTTCTGCCTTAAATTATTTTTTCTATCCAGTGCTTGCTTGATTCTACATTTCTGGTTTGTATGCTCTAGTGCCACCAGTGAGTCCTTATGGTATTTTTGAAATTATAACATATCTGAGGCCACATTTCTGTGCCAATCATGTCTACATGGCTATTGGATGTATTAGGATGCAGCTCATATGTTTGCTTTCTGTGTCTTCTCCTTGTTGATAACGAAGTTATACATTTGATTCCAAACAAGATGAAGGCATCAAAAGCAAATCAATGCCTTGTGTCCATCATTCACATGACTGAGGCCACTAATTAATGTCTAAGTTACACATGTTGCTACTGATGCCAATGATGATCACTACCACTTGCTCACTAGCATTCTACTTGTGAAAACTGAGGCAGCCTGTTCGGGTTGTGCAGATTTGAGATGAGTCATCCCTGCTATGTTGTATTCGATGGCCATGAGCTAGGAGTTTACTACAACTGGCCTGACTGCCATAGATAAGTTCATAGGTTTCATGGTGCTTGTTATAAAAAGTACAACTCCTATGAAGAAGGAATTGCTACCTTCAAGTCAAGAACCAACTCAAATCCAGCCTTAGCTCATGATGATGACTTCTATCTTCAAAACCCAACAGCTGCTCCACCCTCTTTGTCCTTCAAAACTATTGTAATTGTAGTCCTCATAATCTTTGTCTGTCTCCTATGGAATAAGCTCTGAGCTCATATACTGATTATAAGTGTGATGGTTAGACTTGATTTAGGTAGAATTGTAATGATTATAGCTCCATTAACTGCTACTCTAGTTGGAGTTATATATATCTATGTGGTGCTACTCTAAATTTAGATGAGGTCATACCATGAAAATTGTTAATGGTTGTTAAAGTTGCACTTTGGTATGAGTTGTGGACTTCACTGATGGATCTTTGTTGGATTATTTTCCTCCTTAGTGATCTCATTACTAAGCAATCTCTCATCCTACTACATGCACACGACGAAATGGAGGAGGCCCCCAACAAGAGAAATGCACTGGCCAGCCTCATGGTTGATGTCTTTGTCGAGATCCTCCTCCACCTCCCCGCCCACTCCTTGTTCTGCTACAAATATGTCTATCGCTCCTGGAGATGCCTCATCTCGGACAACCATGAGTTGATGCCCCAGACTGTGACCGACTTCTTCTACGATGGAATCTACGGCCAAAGAAACTTCACCAGCATCACCGGTGTTTACCCCTCCTTGTCCTTCTTGCCCTTCACCATGAACAATGTAGCTTTCTCAGATTGCTGCAGCGGCCTCATCCTATGCTAATGCCTTGGGACTGATGGATACTGCTATGTCGTCTTCAATCCGGCAACCCAGTAGTTGAAGGTACTACCGCCTAAAATCCATTCTGTTGGTGAGGCTCGATTAGGGTTCGATCCGACAGCCTCCTCGCACTTCCATGTGCTTGAATATATGGAGGAGGATGGTCAGTGTGTGGGTGTGGACATCTACTATCTAAAACTATAACATGGATCTTTAAGGAATCTAAATGAGGCGCGGAGGCTGAGTGGACATTGTCAAAATCAGCAACTGTGTTTCTTAATGGTTGTCTGCACTATATTAGGTTCTGTGAGGGTTACCATCATATACTTGCTATGAATATGGAGGGAAAGGCATGGAGGAAAATTCCTAACTTGCCATGTGGTTTTTCACACTCTATCCATCAAGCTCAGGGTCACTTGTGTCAATGTACTGTTGGTGGTCGCAATATGTCCAAGCTTTCGATCTGGATCCTTGAAGATTATGGTACTAATAATAAATGGACATTGAAGCATACTATCAGCCTACGTAAGTTGTTTGGAAAGACTAAGAAATAAATGGGTTACTTTGATTTTGAGTCATGCTACATAGTGGTTATAGTTCACCTAGAATGGAATTTGGTTTTCTTTGTTGGTGTTGTGATGGAAAGAGCCATCATTGCATATAACATGGACAGTAGAAAAGTTCATCTCATCTCTACACATTACATTCCATATGGTAGACGTGACATCCTACCAGAAATCATCGGCTGACCTTATTATCTTCCCTATGTTCCCTTGTTCTCGGAGTTGGAGTCATTAGCAAAGTAGTGAATAAAGTTGCATTTGATGTATCTCTCTGTCATGACATGTTTAAATAGATCAATGTTGTTTGATTGACTATGGACATGTTAATTTCCTCTTGGACGGATGTTGTCATTATTTTGCAGCAACTTTAACTTGTTTGTAATGTAAGCTAATGTCTGTGCAGTGTGTCAGACATGTTCAAACATACAGAGGTCGGACTTTCTTGCGTGTGTAGTAACATTTCAACACCAATGGCTCCTCTTTGTTCCCCAAAAAACACCAGTGGCTCCTCTGTAGTAGTGATATATTAACTGCCATGATCTCTTCTGTAACTCCGCTTGTTTTCCTTCCTTCCCCGAGCCCTCCCATTCCCACTGTAGATCTAAAAATCGCTAGGAATGTGCGGTTGCCTTCTCCAAACTTACTTCACTCTTAGCCACCGCCATGGTGAAGGGTGACCCTTCTGTGAAGCATGCATGGGAGGGGGATGACGCCGTGCCCGTGGTGAAGGAGGATGATGCTGTGCTCGTGGGGAAGGAGGATGAAGCCGTGCCCGTGGTGAATCGAGATGAAGCTCCGGTGCCCGTGGTGAAGGAGGATGATGCCGTGCCCGTGGTGAAGGAGGATGATGCTGTGCCCGTGGGGAAGGAGGATGAAGCCGTGCCCGTGGTGAATCAAGATGAAGCTCCGGTGGATCCCTTTGGAGATAGAGACGATTGGGCCGTTGGCAACATGAGTAAGGCTTTCTTGAAGATCAGGCATGTGCTACAAAACACCAGGGTGGGCACCCTCAACCCGCCTTGGGAGGAAAAGGTGAGCAGTTACGTTTTCATTTTTCACCAACTCACCGATGTCCTAGAAGAACTGCCAGCCTACCTGAATAAGAATCGTGCGGACAACGCGGAGTACATTCTCACCTGCTACTAGAGCCAGATAGATGGCTTCGACACTAGCATTTAGACACAGGGAATCAGCACTGCCCACAACATTGAGAAGCACTAGCGCAACCTGGTTCATGCCGATGCTGAGTAGGTGGCCAACCGCATCACCGCTGACGAGCAAAAGGGCCCCATGGCTATAGAGGAGGATGACGATGATGTTGATACCAACGACAAGGATGAGGACAAGGACAATGATACCGATGATGAGTAGAGGAGTAAATAAAGTTTGATTTGATGTATCTCACATTGCATTTGATGTATCTTCCTTATGTTGGGAGTACGGATGGAGTACATGTTGTTACTCTTTCCTTATGTTGTTACTCTTCCTTATGTATCTTCGCTTGCATTTTATGTTAGATGCATTCAAATGTATAGAGGTTTTGATTTGTGAAGTCTAATTTGCATGTCTGTGTTTACCTTTGTTGAATTTTGTATTAGGTGGGTTAAACTCTGTTGACCATGGTGTAGATCAGGTCCTTTGGTCAATTGGTAGCCGGTTTCTAGCCCCTGTTGGTTGGTTTTGCCTGCAAGTTTCTTTCTAGTATTCCTTCTGATCTGTAGTATGGCAAACATGCATAACGAAATTCATCCGATCAAGTCTCGCATCGATGTAATGCCTAACGGAGGAGCCACATAGCTATTCAAATTTTATAGCACACGCAAGAAAGTCCGAGCATCGTAAATTTGATCGGGCCAAACACATCTCACGTTATACAAGGAAACCTATTTCATATGAATACATTCATTGAATCCTTAAAGGAAACAAATAAAATTGAAACTAGTTACATGTCCGGCACGTTCAAATTTACGTTGGTCGGATTATCAGGCGAGCAAACGGTTTACAAGAAATAGGTAAACGTCATTTCATCGAATATACTGGAGGGACATGGCCAGGGGAAAAGTTGTGATCATTTGTTGTAGAGTACACATCCGTGGTATGGTAACTAGTTGCCATCTGTAAGCATGATTTTAGTTAGTGTCAATCGATGGAAGGGTAAAGCCACTCATGACTACTACTACTACCGATACGAATGTTGTGACCGAGTGCACTCCGTACACAATAGTTTACTCATAGCTCTGTACTGTATAGTGTCCAACAAGATCAAATGTGCCACATTTGATCTTTCTTGCAAGCGCAGTAAAATATGAGAATGAAACGAATGCGACAGGAAAGCTGGACACAAGAAGTGAATCAAGAAAAAGAGCTTTTGACCACCATGACACGCTTGAGACTTGAATGTCTGGTGTGGTTGTGATAAGTCTTTTCTGTACTTATTTCACTCCAATCCAAGCAGTCACGACAGTCGAGGGGTAGACTGATTGCTACGACACTCTACTGTCCTACGAGATGAAATATGCAGCGGCCGGACTTTCTTGCATTCGCAGTAAAAGTCAACAACTTTGGCTCCTCCATTCTGCGTTAGATCGAGTCGAGACTTGTTCAGATAAACTCCTCGTTGCATGGTTCTTTCAAGTTCAACAAATTTTATCAGAGACACGAGTTGGCTTTAACAAAGATCAAAGGCACTCATGAATGTTTAGCAAATTAAGTTTTAGATTAAAGACAACCAGAAAGAAATCTACAGCGAAAAGAAACTAGCTACAAAATGACCAGATGACCTGAGCTACACCACGCTCAACAAAGTTTAACCCACCTAATACAAAATGTAGCAAAAGTTCACATAGACATGCATGTAAATAAGAGTTCACATATTCGTAAGGGCGTTGCACAGATCAAACCTAGTCATGACTACTAGTACTACTGGTACGTCCCATAGATCAAGGGTCGAGGTGAGCATGCATGATCTCGTCCATGTCCACCTTCATTAAGATGGCATTAGTGGCTGGCTCGAAACTCTCGACCAGATCAACGATGTCATCGTCCTTCGATTCTGGTGGAAAACCCTGCTCGGCCACCCGAACATTAACCGATGTGCCAATCTGAAGCTAGGCAGCAGCTAGCGCCGCGACAACCCCTTGACGAATGGCTTCGGTCACCATGGCTCAAAGGTAGGCTGGTAGGGCTCAGAATGGCTCCTCTATGGTGAATAGATTATCCACTGCTCGCATGGGGAAACTCGAGTTAATGGCAGCTTGCACGCACAGGACGAATGTATTGACTTGCATCCTCAATTCTACAAGAATTCATCATGTTTTGGCCCTTCTCCAGGTGGATCTCTGAGTTGACTTGCACCTTGGAGACCTCAGTCATGGAAAAATGAAGTGCATCGCGCGCGGCGTCCAGCTCAACGTGTAGCATCTCGGGGTTCAGCCTGGTCCATGATATATCCACTTTGGCCTCGCTGTAATCCTTCAATAATTGATGGTACTCTACGTTGTCAGAGGATTCACACTCTTTTGATGATTCGCCCACTTTAGAACCAGAGGGCAGTGCGGGGACAGACGGGCTCGGCGGTGGCAAGCGGTGATGGGACAACTCTCCGGCACCACCGGGGGAAAGCCCCACGACCGGGGATGGCGCCGCCATGGAGGAAGCATTGCATAATGCAACCAAGTTCAAGCCCATATAGGCTAAGGGGGAGAGCGATCTGATTGAGAAGGCAAATGACTTTTACCAAACTGACCGACGCAGCATGGCACGAAATCACTGGCGGCTGCCTCCATCGAGGGATGCCTCGCAGGGCCGCTTTCCAAGCGAGACCGTGAACAAAGAACCAGGCTCCAAGGCCTGTGAGGCTCAGGACGCCGTCACGCCCATGTCCTCCTATTGAGATAGTAGGCAAATTCCAAATACAATTAAATTAAACAGCATGAACACAAATACTAGTGTGAGCATTGCTCGCATACTCTAGTTAAATGAAGATAAACAACATAAACAATGGTACGGTGATGATCCACCTCCAAAGGGGGAATTGGTGGGTGAGAGACCATGCCGACGAGAGGTCCATCTGTCGATGGAGGATTGTCGGTGTGGAAGGCCTCCGGGGCCTCCCCATTGATAGAAGACCTTGTTGGCTTCGCCATGGTCCTAGCAGGAGGCGTTGGTGGTGTAGTAGGGTGGAAGGCAAAAGCTTTGGGATGGAATCAGGAGCTCTGGAGAGAGAAGGCAGTAGGTGTATAACCTTCCCTCTCACCCCTTGTCTCTGCTACTATAGTTTGGGGGCCGTTGACCACCCCACGGCTGAGACATTTGTGAGGGTGGGCGATGGGGCTTCGCCCTGTCATGTCAATGCGACAAGCCAAAAGCGACGTCCCCTGCTGTAACAGGCTACTGACGTAACCCACGCGCACGCTTGCGTGAGAATGCATGTCCACGTCGTCCGAGTAGTCAAGATTTCAGACGGTCGGACCTTGTGTGATCCTATGAAGTATAAAAATTCTGAATAAAAATAATCTTTGATGCATGGTTCTTGCAAGTTCAAATCTTATTAAATACACAAAAATAAGATGAGTTTGGTTCAACACAGATCAAAGCCACTCCATAGGCAATAGTTTTACTCATAGCTTTGTACTGTATTATGTCCGATGAGATGAAATGTGTTGCATCGGACTTTCTTATAAGCGTAATAAAATATTAGAGTGAAGCAAATGCAGCAGGAAAGCTAGACACAAGAAGTGAATCGAGAAAAAGAGCTTCTGACACGCTTGAGACTTGAATGCCTGGTACAGTTGTGATAGGTCTTTTCTGTACTTACTTGATTCCAATCCAAGCAGTCATAGCAATCGAGGGGTAGACTGAAGAGTGAAGAGTAAGATGTGTCCAACTCGGTCAGATTTGGTGTATCGGCGGTAAAGTCAAAGTGAGTTAATTCCCAACTACTAGTACTTGCATCACCATTACTTGCACTTCTCCATCTTTGGCTGGTCTATTTAACCCGGGTTAGGATGCACCTCTTAGGCTAAATTCACACACTCTTGAATCCAGACACTCGTGAGACAATCATCTTTCTTCATCGCCTAGAGGTGCTGGTGCAAGTTTTGCGAGGTGCTCCTTCTCGATCCTTTGCGAGGTGTTATCGTTGAACAGAAGCTTGACCTAGATGATTGCAGATCTTCTTGCAGATCTTGTGTTAACAGAAGATCTGTAATCATCTAGTTCTCTCCTGTTTAGGGGCTCCATACTCGATTGGGGTGCTTCAAGTTTGTGAGGTGCTCGTTCTTCAAGATTGGGTGCTTAGAGCATCTCCAAGAGTTTCTAATAATTAGCCAATTAGTTGTGTTATTAGTCCATACCTATTTGTATCAGTGTCTCCTCTACTCTGCATTAGACTGAGGCGAACTTGACCCTCGCTACAAGGTTCTTGCAAGTTCAACAAAGATATTTCATAATTAATCTAATGATATTTATTTAATATCATAAACAATGAAAATACATTTTGCAAGATTCAAGAGAGATATTTCGTAATTAATCTAATAATATTCAACAAGAACCATCATCGCATATACACATGGACAATAGAAAAGTTCATGTCATCCCTACCCTTGCCATTTCTCAGTGGCCGGACAATCCTACACGCTGACCCAGATTTAAAAACAGGGCCCAAACTTAAAATTATAAACGAAACAGTAACAAGCATCATAGGAAAACGAGAAAAAACAAGACTTGCTCGTATAAACTTGTCACTGCCATGGTTCTTGCAAGTTCAACAAATTTTATCAAATACATGCAAATAAGAGGAGAGGAGTGCCATCCCACTACTCAATGTCATCCAACTACTACCAAGACATACTAGTTCTAACTATAGATGATTAACATGACTTCATACTAGTTCTAACTACTGATACGTCCCATAGATCAAGGGTTGAGGCAGGCGTGTAGGATCTGCTCCACGTTCAGCTTTGCTAAGATGCCGTTTGCGACTGGTCGGAGGCTCTCGATGAGATCATCGATCTCATTGTCTTCTGATCCCAGCGAAAAACCCTGCTTCACCACCCGGCTTCGAACACCACGACCACCTTGTCTTCTCATGCCTAGGTGGCTTCCTACTGGGCCACGACAAGTGCGGCGTGCGTGGCCACCAAGTCACCGAGCAACATGTCGGTGTGCAGCTTGGATGCACACAACAATGCTCGGGCCTCGTGATAATGCTTCAATAACTTACGATATTTTTCATCGCCTGAAGATTCGCCCACTTCAGAACCAGAGGGCTGTGCGGGGACAGAGGGGATCAACGGTGGCGAACGGCGACAGGACAACTCTGTAGCCCCACTGGTGGGAAGCCTCACGACGGGGGGCAACGTCGCCATGGAGGAATCGCTACACAAGCCTAGATGATAAGGGGGAGTGCGATCAGATTTAGAAGGCAAACAATTAATCAATCTAACCGGTGCCACATGGCATGGAATCACTGGTGGCTGCCCCCATCGACAATCTAGCCCTGGTTTGTCGCCAGCGCATGATGCCGGGCAATCTTCTTGTCGATGGCGTATGTCCCGTGTGGGCGGCAGTTGGCCCGAGCAAGGACATGCTCCCTGATGATGGACTGTGTCCAACCACGAGGCGCACTCTCTAGGCAAAGGGCGTAGACCAGTAAGTCATAGCGACTAGCGCATATCATTGGCTTCTGGCTCTTGGGGATAGGAGTTGCGTAGCCATGCCGATGATCATCCTTCGAGTCCGTCGTAATGCAGCCTGGAGAGCGCTCGAACATGTCCTGAGTGGACACCGAGCAGGAGTGCGAGGATACATGAGACTTGCTCATGATGTGGGCCAGCAAGAACAGAGGAGTCCATGTAGCTTGCGACAATGGTGAAGTGGAGCGCACCGGGAGTGGCGGTGGCGAGGGAACCACCGGTGTCACTGGTGCCAGCGTAGTCATCGAGGACAATAGGGAGAGCAATGGCAGTCTAGGAGACAGTGGGCGGGGGCACGACGGGAACACCGGCCTCCCATGACTGGATGTCGATGCCACCTCCAAAGTGGGGAGAGCCAGTACACTGGAGGAAGCAGGGACAAGAGCTGGGCGACCCTTCCTCAAGTAGCGCTTCATGGGCACGACCTTAGTGGCAAGCGATGGGGAGGCGAAGTTTGGGACTTTGCGAGGCGAGGCAAGGGTTTTCTGCGCAATGCAAGGTGGAATCAAACAATGGGAGCGAGTCCAGGCTTTATGTATACATAGGGCGGACCTTCTATATGTTGTGAAGTATACAGGCTTTATGTATACATAGAGTGGCACTTGACGGATCAAGATTCTTGATTAAGCTCATTGTCAGATCAGTATAAAATGCTGTTCTATTTGCATGATTCGGTGAGATCTTTTGCGATGTTTTGGATTGTACTCCTGTGATTGCATTCGCGCGAATTAGATAAGATTATGTTCAAATTAGTGTGATCTTTTATGTCATAGATGTTATTACTATTTCCTATAAAGTTAGTCAAACTTAAAATTGTAAACGACATAGTAACAAGCATCACAGGAAAAAAGGAAAAACTACAGAGGATACTGTCCGATGCGTTCAAATGTACTGAGGCCCAACTTTCTTACGCGTGTAGGGATGCATGCTCGTACAGAAAAAATATGATCAGCACTAGCAGACTTTGAACAACGAGATACACATATAGTTGATGTGGTTGCCAAATTAAAATAAAGCCACCAACCACAGATATACATGAATTGATGTTTAACATAATCTAACATGCACTAATTCAGAATTAATCTACCACATTGATGTGAATAACTTATTGCACTCCTATGAGGTCCTACACTCCTCACTGCAGAACCTAGACCACAACTTCCGTACTTCAAATCCGAAGGGCTCGCCGCAGCCGCCGCCTGTGCACTGATGAAGCTCGTCCTAGCGACGAATGGGGCGACGACCGAGCACTACATCATGTGGCACCATGTCCTGCAACTGCCAGTACAAGTCTCGATGGAACTACGTAAAGGTCTGGTTCTTCCATGGCAGTGCAGCTGGCCCCACTTTGTTAGCACCTTTGAGCTCCCTCAACAGGCGCCTGGCAATGTCATCATTGTCGCCGCCAGTATTGGACCTGTAGAGCACGAGGGCGTAGATGTACATACCAAGTTTATAGCCTGGATCGACGAAGTGCTAAAGCCATTCCATTGGTGGCATCAATGACCTATGGGCTTCCATGAAGATGGGACGCAAGCCGGCGAGGAAGCAAGCCTCCAGGTTGCCCACGCTAGCCAGCCTAGTGGTAAGCAGGGTGCGATAGTCGTCATCATAGTAGTGGTGCTCCTAGAAACCCTGACGCTACAGCACCTGGCGTAGTGGTATGTGCCAGCCAACTTCGGCGGTGCCACACACCTTGTGCATGAACGAGCAGGTTGCCCGCAGGCTAGCAAGGTCATCCATGGGGGCATATGACTATTCCGCGATGTGGCCAGTGATGTCCGTAGCCAACTCCATTGGGAGCTGATCCATCATGACGTAGCCAAGGAAGAAGCAGAGTCGGAGCGCGCGCACGACGAATGACGACAGATGCGGCATCGGAGCGAAGTACGAAGGCGTGACTACAACAAGGAAGAGAGTGCTGGGGAAATAGGGTCAGCGGTTTATGCAGGCGGAGACTCCACGTTCTACAAGGATCACGTATATCATGTAAACGTGTCTCGGGGAAGTGAATCGTGCAATGCGACGGTTCTTTCTTGAGGAACCAAACGGCGCCTCGCTCAAGTTCCAAGCGTCCATGTAAACGTGCCTCGGGAAAATGAATCGTAGCAAATCTTGTGTTAACAGAAGATCTGTAATCATCTGGTTCTCTCCTATTTAGGGGCTCCATACTCGATTGGGGGTGCTTCAAGTTTGCAAGGTGCTCATTCATGGGCTCCATGTTCCCTTGTTCTTGGAAAATTAGCAGAGGAGTAAACAAAGTTTCATTCGATGTATGTCACGTTGCATGGTGCACTAAAGTCCGACCCGTGTTGTTTCTCAAATACGAACAATCCTACGCGTCGACCTAGATTTAAAAACAGGGCCCAAACTTAAAATTGTAAATGACACAGTAACAAGCATCATAGGAAAACGAGGAAAAATGAGACTTGCTTGTATGAACTCATTGCTACATGGTTCTTGCAAGTTCAACAAATTTTATCTAATACATGCAAATAAGAGGAGAGCAGTGCAATCCCACTACTCAATGTCATCCAACTACTACCAATACATACTAGTTCTAACTACAGATTATTAACATGACTTCATACTTGAAAAAAGGAGCTTTTGACCACCATGACACACTTGAGACTTGAATCCCTGGTGCGGTTGTGATGAGTCTTTTCTATACTTTTATTTGACTCTAATCCAAGTAGTCACAATAGTCGAGGGGCAGACTGGTTGGTATGACATTCAAAACTGACGACCCTTTATACTATGTCCTACGAGATCAAATATACAGCGACCGGACTTTCTTGCGTTATGCATTAGATCTAAGGCAATACTTGTTGAGATGAACTCCTCGCTACATGGTTCTTGCAAGTTCAACAGGGCCTAAGACAGTCCGATACTAAAGAAATCTTGACAGGCCAGATCATAGTTTTGATGAAACAACAAAATACAGATCGTGTCAACTCTTGTGACATATATGTGGGGTCATGGGCGCATAGCCGCGCACGTGGGTCATGGAGTGGTCGACCCCATGACCAGCAAAGGCACAAACTACTATATAATAGCAGAGACAAGGGGTGAGAGGAAGGCTCTCCAGAGCTCCTGCTTCAGTTCCATCCCAAAGTTTTTGCGCTCCACCCTACTACTAGACATCTTTGTTCTTCATTTTTCTGTATATTGTTTTCTTTTTTACACAGATCATGGATAACTATGATCATTCTTGGGACATGTCTGTGTATCGCTATGTCTTCCATGAGCTTCGTGTTCGCCATGGCCAACAAACAAGGGTTGTAGTGCTTGCAGTGCATTCTAACTTTTATAGTAGGTGGTACATTGCTTCTGTAGTTGTTCATCAAGTTCTTGGCCATCGAAACTACCGTCTTGCTAAGGATCATCTAGGACCCTATGTGTTTATTGTGGTTTGTTCAAATTCAGATCTCTAGACTTTGCTTTCATACCACTATGAGTTTCATGGCGCAGAAGTATTTTCTCATCCCGTTATCTTACAATCCGTCCGAATGATCTAGAGATTGGTGGAGTTCGTGCAGTTCCTTTTAACTGAGCAGTAGCAACATGGTCAGATGATGTTAACGTTTAGTATCTATGGCATTAGAGATATGCCCTTGTTCTCTATTTATAAAATAGGTGTGATGATCAAGTATCTCATAACACTAATGTTTTGATTTGTGTTTTCAATGTTCACTGGAGACAATTGTGATGTTGTTTAGTTTATCTTGTTGTAATAATATCCATGTAAATGGAATTTTGTTGAACTTTGTATTAGGTGGGTTAAACTCTTTTGACCAAATATATATAGACAAGTACTCTGTACAGTATTGACGAAATGATGTTTACCTATTTCTTGTAAATCGTATGCACGCCTCATAGTTCGAGTCATGTAAATTTGACCAGCCTAGACATTTTACTCTGCTACTAAGCTATGACTAGAACTTTTGCCAGATCGGCTGTGCTACAAAGAACAGCTGCACAGGCTATGGCTACATGCATGAAGTACTAGTAAGGTAGTTGGATTTGAAGCAGCATCTTTAGCCATAGCCGAGCGAGTGCAGACGATTAGGACCTATGAAACCATGTAGACATCTCTAGCTAGCTACTGCTCTGCAAAACCAAGCAAGAGAAATTGCTTACGGAAGCAAGAGCAACTCGTCTTCACTCTTCAGTCTGCCCCTCAACTGCTGTGAATGCTGGGAGTGAAATAACTGTAGAGGCTTTCCTCATGCATTCAATTCACTCATCGCAACCGCGTAAGGGTTGCTTTGTGCCTCGGTTTGTTGAACCAAACACATATCAGT
Source organism: Miscanthus lutarioriparius (assembly GCA_904845875.1). Classification (NCBI taxonomy): domain Eukaryota; kingdom Viridiplantae; phylum Streptophyta; class Magnoliopsida; order Poales; family Poaceae; genus Miscanthus; species Miscanthus lutarioriparius. The sequence continues at coordinate 38,262,339 of CAJGYO010000014.1, read as the reverse complement.
AGTACTAGTAGTCATGAGTGGCTTTGATCTTGCAAGAACCAAACATGTATCAGTAGTCTTCGATAAAATTTGTTGAACTGGCAAGAACCATGCAGCGAGGAGTTTATCTCAACAAGTATCGCCTTAGATCTAATACATAACGGATGAGACATAGCTGTTGAATTGTACTATGAATGCAAGAAAGTCCGACCACTGTATATTTAGTCTCGTAGGACATAGTATAAAGGGTCGTTAGTTTTTGAATGTCGTAGCAACCAGTCTGCCCCTCGACTATTGTGACTGCTTGGATTGGAGTCAAAAAAGTACAGAAAAGATCTATCACAACCGCACCCTAACCAGACGGTGGAATCGGTACTAACGAAAGACAACTAATAATAAGATAACCTATGCTACTAATGCTAAACAACAAGCACCTAAGATCACTAACGATGAACACTAATGACTAAGTACTTAAAGTAAAGCAAGCAATACTAGAATAAAGTACTAAAATAAATACTGAATAAAGTTATGTAGAAATGAAAGAATTACAAAGGAGCTATACCAGACCCAGAAGACTCTTCTAGACTCCGAGAAACTCCGCTCTTGCTCTACTCCACTACTAGACTACTACTCTATAGCTAAAGCTAAGCTAGAGAAGCTTGGAAATGACTAGAACTGAATGGGACGTCTTCCACCAAGCACCACACCCCCTATTTATAGTGTAGGGAGGCATGGTGGGTACTTGTAGGCAGCAAGGAGGTTGGTGGAGGTGACTTGGGCATCGGGCAGCCTAGGGAGGGCGTCGGGCGGCCTAGGGAGGGCGCCGCCCGGCCCTCCATTCCACCCCCTCTTGATCCTACGGCGTTGGTTAGCTCCCAATGGCGGTTATTTGGATAGCACATGGTGAAACTCGGACAGGAAGTTGGTTGGTGAAGCCCCAAGCCTATGACAATGGGCCCATGGATCCATGGCCTCTTCATCGTGACCATTGATCAAACCGACTTGGATCTAATTGGCTGAGGAGGAGCTCCCACAGATCACTGACATGGCAAGGTGCCAAGTGGGCACCAGGTGGGGTCGGGCGACGCTGCCCAGTGGGCCTAGGTGGCCCTGCCACTATGGCTAGATAAAATACTCGTGGCTCGCCAACTCGCTCGACTCGTAGCCGGCTCAACTCGGCTCATTTTAACTTTTTCATGAATTGAGCTAGAAGTCTAGCTTGCTATTTTAACGAGCCAGCTCGAACCAGTTCACGGGTTGAAACGAGTTGAGGCCTATCAGCCCACGACCATGAATCCAGAAGATGATGATGCTGACCTAGAAGTGTACACCTATTCTATTGGTATGTAATCCTTATTTTCAGCTGTTTCATATGAATTTTAATTTTATAATTGTTGTGGTACTTAAATGTTGATTTTATGGATTGTTTTTTAGGGATAAGATGATGATGCTGACATTGAATCTATGGACTTTCCTAAGTTTGTGGTGGCAAGCAACTAGTTAGTATACTGGAACTGCATGATCATAGATGGACCAACTATGTTGCATGGTTGATACTTTTGATGAACCTGATATGTATTAATCATGTATGGTTGCATAATGGTGGACGTCACCTTCTGGAATTAATGTAGCATAAACATTATAAACATATGTATCCTATTTTTTTGTAGTAGCTCACGAGAAACGAGCCAGCTCGAGCTCGGTAACGAGCCGAGTCGAGCTACCCCTCTAGCTTGTAATATTAACGAGCCGAGCCGAGCTGGCTCGTTAGCCTAACGAGCCAGCTCGAGCTAGACCAAGTGGAGCCGAGCTAGATTGATATCTAGCCCTACCTGCCACGTCCACTTGCTTCTATGATTCATGTTTGTCACCATTTTAGCCAAAATTTGCCATATTTCCTGCATACAAATAATTCTCCAAGTACAAGTGGAACTAGGTGAAATTTAAACATAAATCTTCACATGTGATGATGATTTTCCATATTTTTGGGTGGAATGTTGATGGTAAAAATGGGTGTTAGTGACCGTCAACAAGCTCCCCAAGCTATCCCTTTGCTGTCCTCAGCAAAGATGTAGGTTTAGCATAGGATAAGTTGTTGGATCAGGAGTTGTGTACAATGTAACGCCCTGTAAAAACTCATATATAAACAAATACTATCTCTTGAATTGAATATGTTAGCGCTTAGAAATTTCACCATCGGTCTTAGCAATGTGGGACTTATAGCTTTCACCTTGATACAAGCAAGTGCAAGATAGTGTAGCTAGATAGATACTTTGCCTACTTTGGTTTAGCTCAAACTTCCTGGAGGTTTTCAAATGATTTTGAAAGAAAACTTGCCTAAGTTCCTCAAATGGTACACTCAAGTCACTCAATGGTGTTTGAAATCCTCACCAAGGCCATGAATGTTAGCTTATATGGAGCTCAAGGTAGGAGTAAAAGCACAGCTTACTTCAATTGAATGTATTGGTAAGTCAAACACTTGGATCACAAGGAGCAACAAATCATACAAATTGATCAAGATGTGCATGTGTGTGACATATTTGGTGGAAGTGGTACTCCTTTGAGAAGTTTCCCTTCTCTAGCTTCTTTTGAGAGGGCATGGCTACTTGCTTTTTCGCACTCTCTCTTTCTTTTGAACACTAGAGACTTTTGCTCTTTTATTCTCTCTTACTTTTTTTCGGCAGCCCATGCCTCTCTTTTGATGTAAGATAGCTAGAGAGGTAACTTTGATTCTCATAAAGCAATAACAAATAGAATGTGGTTGTGTAACCCCAGTGTAGGAATAGCATACATGTGTGGGTGTATGTGATCTTGATCAAAAGGCATGAAAAGTTTCTCTACTCAGATCAACAAGGCTTGAAAAAGCTCAAAACAAACAAGCAACTTTTATGGTGGCTTTATCATGTATGAATGTGTAAGTAAGTATTTGGCTCGGGTAGGAATTTATCACCATTGAGGAACTTCTAGCAAGAGAGTTTTAGCATTTTGCAAAACAAGACTCTAGGTTGTCTTTACTATTCCTTAGATAGGTTCAAAGATTTACTCTAATCATGATTACAACACATCTCACAAAAGCCTATTCTTGGTTCTAGCATTTGCAACCCACGAAAACATTCAACTTAAGATGAACTCTAAGTTTATCATGCTCAAAACTTAAGAAGTATAAAGTTGTATGACAAGCTTTTGCAAAGTATCACAGAGCAACTATTCATCATCTCCAATTTTATCATCATTTTATTAGAGCAGAGTTTTTCTCGAAATAAATGAAAGGCACTCCTCTCTACATTCTGATCATTAATATTGCAATATAAATCAAACATGAATGTAAAGAGAGGGTTTAAGATTTTCATGCCTGAGCGGGGAGAGATGTCTCCCCCAAGCTTGCCTTTTGCATAGGTTGGAATGTCTTCTGGCGGCTCTTTTGATTCTTTTCTTTATTGACTAACTAATACTACTAAAATGCATAACTGACTAGCTAAACCTATAGCTACTAGATAACTCATTTAGCAGGGATGCTACTGAATTTTATTCATTAATATTAAATATATATATATATATTTATATGTGTTGCTTTGATGCATATCTATCCTATCAAGCATTAGCTACTACAAACTTTATTTATTAGCATAGAGTAGCTATGTGCAACTAACCTATCATGCAATGTAAAGCAACTTTATTGGAAATGAAATGCAACTAACGAAATGCGGTAAATGAATGCAAGGAATAGAAAACTTACCTTCGTGTCGGGCTCAAGGTCATTCATCCTTGGGCAGAGGCGTTTCCTCTTGTTCCACCACAGAGGCCTTGTCAGGATTAGGGTCAGGGGATGACGAGTTTGAGGAAGGATCTTTGTTTTTACGCCATCTCTTTCTATTCTTCTTTTTCTTAACAGGCTTCTCTGGTTCTTCAATCGGCTTTGGTTTCTTCATCTTGATTCTCTTCGGATGCTTCTTCTTTCCCTATTTCTCATCAAAGAGGGGTTGTCTAGAGGCAAGAGCAAATATTTCTTTTCTTCCAGCAAAGTGGAATTAGATTTGCCCAGAAGCCACATATATGCAAGCATTTGCGGTGTTAAGGAAAGGACAACCAAGGATTAAAGGTGTATCCTCAGTGTTACCCATGTCTAGGATCATAAAATTAGTAGGTACATAGGCACTCCTAACTTTAACTAATAAATCAGTGGCAACTCCCTCGAGATAACGGGTGGATTGATCAGCCAATTGTAACTAAACTAAAGTTGATGCTAGGGGCGTATAAAACAGCTTATCATAAGTTTCCCTAGACATGATGTTAATACTAGACCCTAGATCACGGATGGCATTATGAAAAGTGTGGGGTCCTATGGAACAAGTAATCATGGGGCTCCTAGGATCACCTTTTTTAATAGGAAAGCCCCAACCATTCTAAAAAAAGTCATACATTGTCGTGACAAGGTTGGTTGTTTCCATTGTTACCTCAGGTTTGCCAGGAATTCTACCTTTTTCATAGGATGAGATAACAGCAGCAATTTGAGCTAATTGGGTTTCTATCATCTTATTGAAACTAAGTTGATTCTTTAAGACAGAAGAAAATTCATCCAATTTAGCATTTATGTTCTCCAACATCTTGTCATGAGCATTTAGTTTCTTATTAATACTATCAGTCATTCTACCATTGCTATAAACAAGATCTTTCAAGAAAGTATAACTATTATTACCCTGATTATTCAAATGAGAAGAAGAGTATTAATTATTACCTCTCTGATTGTTGGAGCGCTGATTGCAGCCTTGATGTTGTGGACAAAACTCGTTGTCGGTGTTGATGAAATTGAGGTCATCTTGGGTTTTGGGGAAGGAATTGCCCAAATGTTCAACATCTCCACAGACTTTGCAAGTCATGTGGAAATCCATGGCTTTGAGTGTCTCTTGGGCACTCACCTTCTCATAATGATCCACTCGCTTCGCGAGTAGATCCATCTTAGCTGCAAGCATGTCAATTTCTTTAATTGAATGCATACCTCATTTACGGGGTTGGAGTCAATCGTCGCTCCATCCTTGGTTGGAGACCATCTTCTCGATCAGTGTTTTTGCATCTACAACATTTAGTGAAAAGAATGCACCACCACCAGCAGCATCTAAATGGCTCCTATCTAACAGCACTAATCCATGGTAGAAGTTCTGGATCAAAAGCCAGTCTTCCATGCCATGGTGTGGGCATGCAGAGACGTACTCTTGCATTTGTTCCCAAGCCTCGAGAATTGACTCATCTGCTAGTTGTTGAAAACTAGAGATTTTATTGCGCAGAGCATTAGTCTTCCCCATGGGGAAAAACTTAACTAGGAAAGCGTTGGAATACTTGTCCTAGGTATCTATAGCATTGTCGTTAGAGTAAAACCATCGCTTAGCCTTTCCTAACAAAGAGAAGGGGCAAAGGTGAAGACACATAGCGTCTTGACTCACTCCCGTAATGGTGATTGTGCTACAAATCTACAAGAAATGTTGGAGGTGAGCATTTGCATCCTCGTGGGCTTTCCCACAAAATGGACTAGCTTGAACCATCGTAATTAACGCTGGCTTAAGCTCAAAGTTAGCGTCCCCATTGATAACATTGGGTCTGGTGGCTACACTAGCAGCTGAGTGTGGCAGAACCTCCTAAATTATAGGGCCCACATGCACCTGTCACTGTCCAATGACCTCTGACGACAATGCATATGTTCCCGGTAACTTAAGAAGACTATCGGGTGTCCTCGGGGAACCCCAAATCATCCATGATTTCCGAGCAGGATCCCATTACAGAGTCATTGAAGTATTACAATAGTTTATTCAAATATATACATCAGAGTGAAATATAGCGGAAGTCTTACATTAACTTAGTTTACAAAACAGTAGTTTCAAACCTTACAACTAAGTTCGATTATTATTATAAACCATAGTAGTGGAGTGGCATTAGTAACATAATACAAACACCCAAATAAAGTGCCCTGCCCAAGGGCCATGCATTTACTTATCATCATCGACATGAACAATAGTCATGCAGCACGGTCCAAAGCAGACCTGCTCATGAGGCTCACCTGCAACAAGGGTCAACGAACCCTAAGTACAAAAGTACTCCACAAGACTTAACCAAAATAAAAACTGATAGAACTCAGGAATGCAGGCTCAGGGATTCAAGATATGGCCTTAGCAATAATCAAAGTTCTTTTGCGTAAAAGCTCTTTAACAAAATTCTTTATTTCCACATTTAAAACTTCATAAGAACCATATATGGATCTGCCATGATCCGTAATGAGATCATGAACCTCATATCAAACTCTTTCTCAAAACCAGCTCAAGTTTCATTTGTTAACTACGATGATGAACAGTGAGTTGAGTCTCCATAATCGAGGAGCAACGACGATTCGAACCGATTAAACCCAGCTGGGAATTTCATACCACATGACATATGCAGGTCCCCGACCTACATATATCAACCTACCCTCAGATCCTCTAAAACAAGAACGGGTCCGCGCCACCCGAGAATACAGTACTCCACTAATCCAGCCCATTGCCACATGAGTACACGCTATTCCCACCATCTCTTCACTCCCAGTGCGCGAGTAGCCATTCTCGTAATAGAATAGCCAAGTTAAGGCTTACCAGTGTATGTGGTTAGTACTACAAAGTCTCACATCATGCAATTAGGGTTTTCGGTGTATGGGGTTTTCCAGGTAAATTTAAATGCTGAAATTAGGGTTTTCGGAAATCCAATTCAACACAATTGTTTTGAAATTGATTCAACCATACAAGTCAACACATATAACATAAAAGTAAACTTGTTTTAGTGAATGCATAACCAAGTTTTCACTAAGACCAAATGCTTTGCAATGCATATGATGACATGGTAGGTTTTAGTACGTAAAACACCCGAGGTGTTACAATCCTTCCCCCTAAAAGAAATCTAGTCCCGAGATTCAAAGTCCAAGGGTAGGTAATGGAAAAGGAAATATGTCAATCCAAAAACATCCAAAATTTGTCCATAAAACAGCTGAGGTTCCTTTACAAACATGGTTCGCAACAACAAAGCAAACTAACATTATTCTATATCGACGCAAGAAACTCTGGAAATTTTTCTAACAAGTAATCTTCGGATTCCCAAGTAGATTCTTCTTCGGAATGTTGATTCCATTGTATCTTATAGAACTTGATTGTCCTCCTTCGAGTAACACGATCTTTCTGATCCAAAACTCGGATAGGATATTCGAAATAGGTCAAATCAGGTTCAAGTTCCACTCCTTCAACCTCAACATTCTGCTTAGGCACACGGAGACACTTCTTTAATTGAGAAACATGGAACACATCATGCACAGCTGAGAGATGTTCTGGTAATTTCAAACGATATGCCACCTTTCCATACCTCTCCAAAATTTGAAATGGTCCAACATAACGAGGTGCCAACTTGCCTTTAACACCGAAATGGGTAACTCCCTTCATTGGTGATACCTTCAGATATACAAAATCTCCCTTGTTAAATACCAATGGTCTACGTCGTTTATCCGCATAACTCTTTTGTCGGGACTGAGCTATCTTCAAATTACTTTGTATCTGCCTAACCTTCTCTTCTGTTTCTTTCACAAGGTCAACTCCAAAGAACCATCTTTCCCCGGGTTCAGACCAATTTAGTGATGTTCTGCATCTATGACCATAGAGTGCTTCAAACGGAGCCATTCTAATGCTCTCCTGATAACTATTGTTGTATGAGAACTCAGCCAAAGGCAAGCATTCATCCCACTTATTGGAATAGTTAAGGACGCAACATCTTAACATATCTTCAAGTACTTGGTTTACCCTTTCAGTCTGACCATCAGTCTGCGGATGATAAGCTGTACTATACAGGAGCTTGGTACCCAACGAAGCATGCAATTGTTTCCAAAAGTTGGAGACAAACTGTGTACCCCAATCTGACACTATGGTCTTTGGTACCTCATGTAAACTCATGATTCTTCCTAAATACATCCTGGCATATTGGATAGTGGGATATATACTCTTGACTGGAAGAAAATATGCTGACTTAGTTAGGCGATCTACAATAACCCATATTGAGTCAAAACCTTGTGATGTCTTGGGTAGACCAACGATAAAGTCCATACTAATATCCTTCCACTTCCAAGCTAAAATAGGCAATGGCTGTAACTCTCTAGGGGACCTTAAACGTATAGCTTTTACCTTTTGACAAGTATCACACTTTGCTATATATCGAGCAATCTCTATCTTCATTTTGGTCCACCAAAATCTCTGTTTCAAGTCATGGTACATCTTATTACTTCTCGGATGAATAGATAACCTGGTTGCATGTGCCTCTTCAAGAATTGACTGTCGCAACCCAGGAATCTTTGGTACCACCAGGCGATTCTTGAACCATAGCACACCTTCATCATATATGTTGAAGCATTCTGCTTTTCCATTCATGACTCTTTCTTTGATATGGGCTATACCCTTGTTTTCTTTCTGAGCAGCAATAACTTGATCTCGAATAGTTAATTCAACAGTTATATGGGTCAAACTACCTTGTTGAACTATCTCTATATTCAACTTTTCCATCTCTTGACATAAAGTCAAATCCATTGTTTTTACTGCCAGACAATTGCAATAACTTTTACGACTTAGTGCATCTGCAACCACATTTGCCTTACCAGGATGGTAATGCACCTCCAAGTCATAATGTTTAATCAATTCTAACCATCTTCTTTGTCGCATGTTTAATTCTGACTGAGTAAAGATATACTTTAAACTCTTGTGATCTGTACAAATATGGCATGTATTACCAAGTAGGTAATGCCGCCAAATCTTCAAAGCATGGACAACTGCTGCTAACTCCAGATCATGAGTTGGATAATGTTCTTCATGTTGCTTAAGTTGCCTGGAAGCATAGGCAATGACTCGGCCTTCTTGCATCAATACACATCCAATACCAATACCAGAAGCATCACAATAAACGTCAAATGACTTCTCGATATCGGGTTGTGCTAATACTAGTGCATTGGTTAATAATTTCTTCAAAGTCTGGAAAGCTTCTTCATAATCAGATGACCAGACAAACTTGGCTTGGTTCTTTAACAACCCAGTGATGGACTTGGATACTCTAGAGAAATCTGGAATAAAACGACGGTAATAACCCGCCATTCCAAGAAAACTCCGAACCTGATGAACAGTGGTTGGCGGTTTCCAATCTAGTACATCCTTAACTTTGCTTGGATCTACCGCAACTCCTTCAGCTGACAAGACATGTCCTAAAAATTGCACTTCCTTCAGCCAAAAGTCATACTTACTGAACTTGGCATAAAGCTGATGTTCTCTCAAGCAGGCCAGAACAATTCTGAGATGTTCCGCATGTTCTTTCTTGTTCTTGGAATATACTAGGATGTCATCAATAAAAACCACTACAAACTTGTCTAGCTCCGGCATGAATACTGAATTCATCAGGTACATGAAATGAGCTGGGGCATTCGTCAAACCAAAAGACATTACCAAGTATTCATATAATCCATATCTTGTGATAAATGCCGTTTTGGGAATATCTTCAGGCTTAATTTTTGATTTGGTGGTAACCTGACCTCAAATCAATCTTGGAGAAAACTTTGGCTCCAGCCAGTTGATCAAAAAGTAAATCTATCAGAGGTAAGGGATACTTATTCTTAATGGTTACTTCATTCAACGGACGATAGTCAACACATAACCTCAGGGTCTCATCTTTCTTCTTCACAAAAATTGTAGGAAAAAGCTCTTTAACAAAATTCTTTATTTCCACATTTAAAACTTCATAAGAACCATATATGAATCTACCATGATCCATAATGAGATCATGAACCTCATATCAAACTCTTTCTCAAAACCAGCTCAAGTTTCAGTTATTAACTACGATGATGAACAGTGAGTTGAGTCTCCATAACCAAGGAGCAACGACGATTTGAATCGATTAAACCCAGCTGGGGATTCTAGACCACACGACATATGCAGGTCCTCGACCTACATATATCAACCTACCCTCAGATCCTCTAAAACAAGAATGGGTCCACGCCACCCGAGAATACAGTACTCCACCAATCCAGCCCAATGCCACGTGGGTACACGCTATTCCTGCCATCTCTCCACTCCCAGTGCGCGAGTAGCCATTCTCGTAATAGAATAGACAAGTTAAGGCTTACCGGACTATGTGGTTAGTACTACAAAGTCTCACCTCATGCAATTCAACAACAGACGAACCTTAATCGACACAGGCAGAAAGAACCCGCTCATAAGACCTCCATGTCTTGCGGCTTTCACACACCGAGTCTGCCCGGTCTAGATTTATTACTCCACATGCTCATATCTCAAGATAACATAAGTAACCAAATGTAACCAAAGATCCATTTAAAACTCGTAGGTGACAGGTAATCACCCGACTTTTATCTGTCTAAGCATGGCTAAGCATAACTAGGCATTTACGAAGTAAAACTGGTAACAAGGTAGATATGGAAAACAAGGTTGATAATGCACCAATTAGGTTTTCACTCAACTCCTAATCACTTAATGCAGTATTTGAAAAGCAAAAATGATATAACTTTATAAAACACAAGGTAGGTTTAAATGCATCCGGGGCTTGCCTTGATTAACGGAAAAATCCGGTTCCGGAGACGTTCCACCGATCTCAAAACCGACCTCAACAAACGGAGTAACTTCCTCCACAACTTGATTGACTACCACGTTCTCGTTTTCGTTCACTACACGTAGTAACAATGCCATGTTTAAACATGATGCGAGATATAAAACATGATGCTTAATTATGGATGCAAAAATTAATAACTTGAATACAACTTTCCTTCGCGGTACAGTTACAAGTCAAACTAACTAAACCTTTTTCATAAACTCAAATACTTACTTTAAGTACCAAGAATTATTCTATACTAATGACCCAAGGTCATCACTCAATCAAAAATTCAAACAAAACCTAAGTTATTAAAGTTTACTATTTGCTTTTATGAATTAATTATTTAATTCAAAATATTGAAATAAATCAACTTCTTCCAATTGAGCTCAAAATTTTTGTAAAGGTTCATCACATGATAACTAAGTGGCGAAACAATTTTCATAATTTTTGGATAATTATTTAAGCCTAGAAAAATCATGGAAACCCATTTATTAATTAATTGAGCAATTTTTATCACATCCAAAAAGTACTGAAAAGCAACATTTCATATTTTTCGTAAAAAAATCTATATCACAGAGAGGTCACACAAAAAAATTCATAATTTTTGGAGCTCTAATTAATTCTACACAAAAAACAAAAACTTACAATATTCATCCATTTCTGAAAAATAGAAAATCCATTTTCAAATTAAACCGCCACTGACACCTCGACCCCACCTGTCATCCCCGACCTCCGCGTTGACCACGGCGACGACGCGCTGACTGGCGATGGCAAGGGTACCACCGTGATCACCACGACGAGGCGTACCAAGGGGTAGCACTAATTGCATCGATTACAGCTCAATACGAGCTCGACGCAAGCCATGGCGGACACGGCGGAGCGGCTGCGTGACGCCAGCAAAACAAGGCCAGTAGAGATTAAGCCAACTGCATGGGAAGGTTCAGCAGCTCACCCCAAACACGTTGTAGTCGAAGGCCAAGCCAGAGGAGCAACGGAGAGGCGGTTCGACGGTCACAGCAGCCACGGCGGAGCAACGGTCGACGATGGCGGTGTTCCGGTGACTGTAGTGGATGAGATGATCAAGCAACCAGGCATAAAGCACCACAGCAACATGGCGAAGCTAGAACAACCCTTCGCAAGGACAAAGGCTCACCATAGAGCACTGGCCACGATGAAGCGCACGCGACGGCGATGCTGCCGACCGCGAGGAAGAAAAGCGACACACAACGGTTCCCCGGTGGAGTCAAGCTTCAATGGCTGGTCGGCTGGGTGCGCAAGGAGCAAGCAGAGCTATGACGGGCTTTGCTGAGGCTGGTATGCTCTATGGTGACGACGCGAGCTCGACGGAGCTGTGGCGGCAGCGGCGGGAAAAGCAGAGAAGAAAAGAGAAGAACGGCGACGACACAAGCTTTAAAGGGTGGCCAAGAAGCAAGAGGAAGCCACGCCGTGGCCTTCTCCACACCAGCGTGATGCCAAAGACGGACATGAGTGCACCTAGAAGCCAAAGGAAGATCGCCAACGGTGACAGCTGCCCGCTGGTACTGTTCCAACTAATTATAGAATTGCCACTCGATTTAAAACCCAAATTACTCCCAATTTATGTGGCAACTCAAAAATCTCCAAAAATAAAAGTTGTTCAAAATTCAAAGTTCTACAACTTTGCTTTTATAACCATACCCAAATTCCGTCTACATTTTGAAATGTAAGTTTGAATTCAAAAAGGGGACATTTAAAGAATTACGCCTTTTCAAATTACTTCAAATTTTATAAAACAACCTTGAAAACTCCAAAAACCAACTTTATACAACTTGACAAGCTCTACACTTTTGCTTTTAGACTCAACCCCAAAATGTGCTTAGACTTTGAAATGGGGTTTTCCAGGTACATTTAAATGCTGAAATTAGGGTTTTCGGAAATCCAATTGAACACAATTGTTTTGAAATTGATTCAACCATACAATTCAACACATATAACATAAAAGTAAACTTGTTTTAGTGAATGCATAACCAAGTTTTCACTAAGACCAAATGCTTTGCAATGCATATGATGACATGGTAGGTTTTAGTACGTAAAACACCCGAGGTGTTACACCGAGGGTGTAGAAAAATCACGAATGGACTTGTTGGCCATGATCGTGTAGGGTAGTGATAGGATATGAGGAAAAAATAAACTACTTAGGATAACAAAAAAGAACCTAGCTAACAAATTCAGCCTTATAAATTCGATGCCAGTTGCCTTCCCCGGCAACGGCGCTAGAAATGCTTGTTGATATTTCCTAACGTCTATTGGAGGATTCCGCAAGCGCACAGAACTATCATGTAGCACTTGGCTCGGTGAGTACCGAGTGTCGAATTTATAATTTATCCCACTAGAAGGCAGAAGGCTAGAATCTATACAGGACTAGGATTTGCTAAAGGTAGGTTCTAAGTTGATCCTAGGTAGGTGGATGATAGTGAAGTATGAGTGTAAACTACCTAAACTAACTACTATTAACAAGCTAACCAGAGATAACTAGGTGGGAGAGCGAGCGATTTATCTTTCTAGTTACTAAGGGTAAACAAATAACTAGGAGAAATGCGATAGTATTTTGGGGTACAGCCTGCCTACCAACTAGGAGAGTTAAATAGACAAGGTCTCCCACGAGCCCAATGATTTAATAACTAGACCTATCGTGGGGGAATATAGAGGATGGACAAGGCTGACACCACTTGCCACCTACCCCAATCTATCCGGAGGCCTAACCATATCCACAGGTAATCTATAGCCTAACCACCATGCTTAATCTATAAACTTACTACTTCAATCCGAGCTCCGATGAAATGAGATCAAAGCACCCTAACCAGACGGTGGAACCGGTACTAATGAAAGACTACTAATAATAAGATAACCTATGCTACTAATGCTAAACAACAAGCACCTAAGCTCACTAATGATGAACACTAATGACTAAGTACTTAAAGTAAAGCAAGCAATACCAGAATAAAGTACTGAAATAAATATTGAATAAAGTAATGTCGAAATAAAAGAATTACAAAGGAGTTATACCAGACCCAGAAGACTCTTCTAGAGTCCAAGAAGCTCCACTCTTGCTCTACTCCACTACTACACTACTACTCTATAGCTAAAGTTAAGCTAGAGAAGCTTGGAGAGCTTGGAAATGACTAGAACTGAATGGGACATCTTCCACTGAGCTCCACACCCCCTATTTATAGTGTAGGGAGGCATGGGGGTACTTGTAGGAAGCCAGGAGGTTGGTGGAGGTGACTTAGGTGTCAGGCGGCCTAGGGAGGGCGCCGTTCGGCCCTCCATTCCACCGCCTCTTGATCCTATAGCATTGGTTGGCTCCCAATGGTGGTTATTTGGATAGCACATGGTGAAACTCAGACGGGAAGTCAGTTGGTGAAGACCCAAGCCTATGACAATGGGCCCATGGATCCATGTCCTCTTCATCGTGACCATTGATCAAACTGACTTGGATCAACGCTTCTAATTGGCTAAGGAGGAGCTCCCACGGATCACTGACATGGCAAGGTGCCAAGTGGGCACTAGGTGGGGTCGGGCGATGCCTAGTTGGCACCGAGCGGCGTTGCTCAGTGGGCCTAGGTGGCCCTGCCACATCCACTTGCTCCTATGGTCCATGTTTGTCACCATTTTGGCCAAAATTTGCCATATTTCCTGCATACAAATAATTCTCCAAGTACAAGTGGAACTAGGTGAAAGTTAAACATAAATCTTCACATGTGATGATGATTTTCCATATTTTTGGGTGGAATGTTGACGGTAAAAATAGGTGTTAGTGACCGTCAACATTCATGGTGGTCAAAAGCTCCTTTTCTTGATTCCTTCTTGTGTCCAGCTTTCCTGTCGCATTCACTTCACTCTCGTCAACCATGCAAGGTCTATATGAAAGGAGCATCCCCCCTTCCCTTGTCCAATAATATTGCATCAATCTGCTTGCTCCTCCTTCCCTCACCCATTTGCATTTTCCCAATCACGTTCCCTAGTGGTTTTAGGATCTGGATAATGGTAATGTGCTTCATATCAAACCATAGTATTTATATGAAATTATTATTGTGTTTGCTAACCTCATTGCTTCCCCCCTTTCCTCTATTGTTATTTGTTCTAACCGAAATCATGTTCATAGATGGCAACTACTTACCATACCATGGATGTGTACTCTACAACAAATGATGTGTTTTGGCAGCTAGGTGTGGAGCCAGGAGAATAGAACAAGTTGCTTGTGACTTGGGGGCGTCGTGTACATGATCGAGCTACGCGATGCCTAATCATTGAAGCTGTTGTTCTTGCGGTTGTTGGGCAACAACTTATTACTAGAGTTGTTGAAGACCATGATTCTGGAGAAATCTTTGTGCTTTGCAGCACTGTTGTGGTTGCCCATCAGCTCTCTGACTATAGTGTCGATGTCAGTGGAGACTGTGTCATTTTAAAAATGGTTCACCGTCTCAACTTGATCGGAAGTCCTTATGACCTCAACTATCTCAACAAGACCAAACTGATTCGACGACATTGAGATTTTGTGTGCTCTGGGTACTGTTTGTTGTCCTGTATTAGTAGTACTAGTAGTAGTAGTAGTAGCCATGACTAGCTTTGATCTATGGGATAGCATGAAGTCATATAGTGTTTGTGTTGAGCTCATGTAGTAGGAACCCTTGCTAATATAGTATGTTGTGTTATTTGCATGTCGGTGTCAAACTTTGTTAAACTTGCCAGAACCTTGAATTGAGGAGCAAGTCTGGCCTTAATCTAATGCAGAAAAGAAGAGACATTGGTGTTGAAATGTTACTGAACAAGCAAGAAAGTCCACCTGCCATTTTTTTGAACGCCTCAGACAGTGAAGACGCTGTAGTGGATGAAGTCTCCTTAGTTGGTTTCTGTTTGTTTTTTTTTGTTGCCTTAGGTGTCTGGCCTGATGGCACAAAGTCATGTATTTTTATGTGTTGAGCACATGTACGAGAAGGCAACCGCTTGTTCCTCACGGTTTAGATCTGCAGAGGGAATGGGAGAGCTCTGGGGAGGTAGGAAATAAAACAAGCAGAGTTGCGGATGAGATCGTGACTGTTAGAGCGACGGAGCGGAGATTTACTCAAAGATTCTAAATTTTGACCAAATATATATAGAGGAGTATGATGCATAATAACTATTTTATACAATATAAAACAATGAGCTTAATCAATAATCCTCTTTGGTGAAGTGCGAGAGGAATCTCTGCACTGTCGGGTCAAGATACATAGACAAATCTCGTCGGCACATCGGGCAGGTGGATCTCCGGATGAACCACATGGTGATGCACTTGTGGTGGAATGCGTGGCCACAGCCAAGAATTTCCACAGCAAGGCCAGCCGTAGGATTAGATGTTTCATCCTCCAGGCAAATGCTGCAGTCTTGACACCCCGCTGCTGCCGCCTGTGCGTAGAGCGTCAAGAGCACCTCGGACGCGATGAACTTCAACTGTTCATCGACCCAAAGCTCAAGCGTGGCGTGGGCGATGCAGCCATCCTAGCAGGCCTTGCATGCCAGGGCCATGAGTTCAAGAACCTTAGGCTCAGGAAGGATGTCCTCCCACTGCTCGTTGGTGAGATTGAGTTGTTGCAGCCGCGTTAATGTCCTCATCAAGCCACAGAGGACATCACGGACACCTTCCTGGTCGCCATGATGCCCACGGCTTGATTCGCCTTCAAGATCCTAGTGGTGCTGCCTCCTTCGTACAGGAGGTATATCGGCTGCCAGTGATCGCCAGCTTTGAGGGTCTTTGTCACCTTGCATTCCAGGGTCACAGAGAACGATGCTTCAAGGACGCTCTCGCCAGATGGATCCTTAATGGTGAAGATGTTCTTCGACATCGTTCTACACTTGATGTAGTGTTTGAAAGTGGAAAATTGGACAGCAGGATCTCCGGTGGAGCTCATGGGTCTTGTGGCTTAATTTGTAGCTATGATTTGAATTGGTTTGGAGTTAGAGCAAGGATGATTTAAAGGGAACCCGGTGTTAAATAGCTATGAGATGAACAGGGGGACAGTTACGAGATGGAATTTTAAGTGAATCACTTCGAATGTAGAGGACCTTAGACGGCTTCCAATAAATGCCATCCTGAATTCCAGGGGTTGGTCGAACAGTTTCTAATACTGGACGTGTTGGGAATATTCTAGTAGAACGTAAGATGTGTCTGGCCCAGTCAAATTTACAATGCTTGGACTTTCGTGTGTGTGCTGTAAAATTTGAATAGCTATGTGGCTCCTTCGTTAGGCATTACATCAATGCGAGACTTGATCGGATGAATTCCGTTATGCATGTTTACCATACTACAGATCAGAAACAGAACCAGAAAGAAACCTGTAGGCAAAACCAACCAAAAGGGTTGTTTTGCTGTTGAATTTTACTGCGAACAAGAAAGTCCAGCCGCTCTATATTTGATCTTGTAGGAGTCCTACATCACCGACTGTGACTCTAGCGAGGAGGAGGGCGATCCATAGTACTGGCGAGTCGACAAATCGCAAGCGCGCTAGCCAGGAGGAGGATGCTTTAATTTTTTCTCTTCTCTAGAAACTCAAAGCATCTTAGAATCCATGACTACTTTCAGGGTGGGAAATCCATGGTGATATCATTTAAATAACCCATTTAGTTTTTTTGGAGGGTTTCCATCCCTATGCATGCCTTCCCCTTGCTTCCTAATTACAGGTCTTAGTTCAAACAACCGCAGATGCAGTCACACACACACAAAATCGCCAGTTGCAGTGCAATAAGCTGTAGCGAGCAAGTTTATTTTATCTTTTTTGGTAATTTTTAGGTGTCAAATTCATGGATCTTTTAATTGTTCATTATGATCCTCTTTTAGTTTTATGTTTATTTATATTATGAAAAAACCAAAAAGGCAACAACTAAGGCTGCCTGAAATTCCAGTCTCTGCTGAGCAAACGGGGCGGTCTGCCCACCCGAAAATTTGATTTCACACCATGCCGAGTAGTCCCGCCAACACGCACTGAAAATTAGATGTCTCTCTTTTGCCCTCCAAGTGGAAAATAGGTTTACCATGCCATCGATTTCAGATAAGGGCATTTGTGATAATGTGATGTGTAACAACCCAGAAAATCCACACACCAAAAATCACAACTACAAATTTTTTTCCTCAAGAATCCCATGTGATGATGAGTGTCATGTATAGAAACCCAACCTAAGAGATGCATTAAGTCTAACCCAACCCCAGTCAACATATAAGCATGGCATGTCAATAGATAACTGTGTTTATTAATTTTTAACAAATATAATGTTGCATACATTGTTAATTCAAAATGTGATTTGGGATTTCCATTTGAGTTATGATTTGCTAAACAACTCCAATAAATAATAAACCATAAAGTTATTATTAAACAAAATTCTCTAAACTATAATGAATAAGTTACCTCAGTTTTGAATTCAAATTCTAAACCAAATTTGAATCCAAACAATGGAAAAGAAATGTAAAACAGAAAAAGGAAAAGAAGAAGTGGGCCTCGCAGCCAGCCGCTTGGCCCAAGCTAGCCAGCCCAGCCAGCCCCATCGCAGCCGCCTCCCAGCGTGCGCGCAGTAGCAGCCGGCCGGCCCAACTCGCGTGCAACAGCCTAGCTCGCGGCCCAGTGCGTTGCTCACCCACGCGCCCTTCTTCTTCGCCCGCAGCCGCTGCCCATTGGACCCCGCGTGTCAGCCGCACACCCGTCTACAGTGTCGTCTTCCTCACCCATACCTCAACCGCCTACGTGACCGGTGCCCGATAGTGGTGGCAGGGCGGGCCAGGGGTCACGCCCGGGGCATGGCCCTGTCTCCTTGGCGCCGCACCCACGCAACCCTTGCGATGCGCCTACGCCACCGCACGCGAGCCATTGGATGCCACTGATCACGCCTCCACCGCTCGATCGTCGTCCGCCATTGGAGCTCAGAGCTCGGCTATAAAGCCACGGCCCTCGGTTGCCCTAGCGCTCTCTTGTGCCCCGCCGCCACCTTGTGGCCATCCACAGCACACCCTAGCCAAGAGAGAAGAGGGAGGAGAGGAAGAAGGGGGGGAAGGAAATACCGGAGCCGCTGCCGGGAGGAAGATCGGGAGATCACCGGAGCCAGAGCGGACGACAGCGCACGGCATGGCTTCCGGAGCTACACGGCCTCGACTCTTCACTGCACCGCTATCCTCTCGCCCTCAACACCTACGGTGAGCCTTCCAGCCTCTCCCTGCTCGCCGCCGGACCTTACCATGTTGGCCATGGCGCTCCACATCGTGAGCGCGTAGGCCAAGGCCATCTCCGGCCACCGGGTACACACGCACGGCACACTCACGCGCACACCGCGACCACCTCCGAGCCCTTGGACGTTGTAGACCCCTCCAAGCCCCACAGACGCCAAGGCAGAGCACTCAACGCCGCCGTCGTGGCGTGGCCACCACCGGCTAGAGCACCAGACCACCGGCCAGAGCACCAGACCACCGGCCAGAGCACCACCACCACCGGCCCAAGCACCAGACCACCATGGCCAGGTCCGCTGGGAGCACCTGGCATCTCCTTGTCTCGCCCATCCTATTTGCTGGAGCCACGGGTAACTCACGCGCACGCCGTGACCACCTTGCTGGAACCCCGTAGTGCACCCATGCGCCTCGCCGTCGTCACCATGTCGCCATGGCCGCCGGGAAACCCCTACCGGCCTCATGAGAATCCGAGCCCCGCCTTGAGCACTGGACGCCCTCGCCATGCTCCCATGGAACCGCTGAAGCCTTTACCCGCCAAAGAGACACTAGGAAGCTCAGACAGCGACTTCACCGTCGGCAGGCACCGCTGAACCGCCAACCACCGTGGCTAGGGTCCTAGGGAGTCCTAGCCGTCGCCCCGACCCCACCATCGCAGTCGCCGAAGCCTAACGGTGCTTTTCCCCACGCCAATTGGGCGCTAGCACCACCGCGAAGCTCGCGTCCGGTGAGTACGCGCCGCGGAGCGCATGCGGGAAGAAACAGCAGGGAGGGGCGAGTTGAGCAGCGCAGCCTTGCACCCGGTGCACAAGAGCCGAGCCGAGGGAAATGATGGTGGACTTGGTCCACCAGGGACCCTGCCTTAGGTCCATGGACCAGCACCACCTGGTCCACCGTGAGCCACGCCCACGCCCGCGAGCTGTGGACTAAGCCTAGTAGAGGCCCACGGCCGTGACGTGGCAACGCCACAGCTTGTCACGTGTCCGGCCCGGCCTGACCGAGACCGACCCAACCCCAAGCCTGCCAAAGCCTGTTTGAGACCCAGTCCGTGTTGACCGTTAACTGGTCAACGTTGACCGTTGACCTGGCCCCACATGTCAGTGGCACAGACACTCTAGACCCACATGTCAGATGGTGACATCATGCTGACATCATGCTGACGTCAGCTGGACCCCACCTGTCAGCTCGGAACCGTGATGCTGACGTCAGCAAGCCACGTGGACCAACCCCAGCATGACACGTGTCAGCCCAGGATTAATTCAGCCTTTTTCATTTTTAGAAATGGATTAAATCTTCGGAAATTCATAACTAATTCATATGACCTCAGAAAAATACGAAACCAGGACCAAAATTCATCTAAAATCGAGCTCTATGCAATGGACCCATGCTTGAGTGCATTTGGTTCTTTTGAATTTTCATTGCTTCTTTGTGCTATTCTATAGACGTCGCTAACACGACTATAATGCGGTCGTTTGCAGACTCGGAGGAGAACCGGACGAACGAGGATCGTGAGTACCGTGAGGAGTACGGAGATGACTACATTGAAGGTGCCACATCCCACCCAATCTCGTAGCACCTATTACGCATGGCTAATATAGAAATGCTAGTGCTTACTTTATTGTCATGATCACATTATGGTAGGACTTGCATGGTAGTATGTTTTCTTGATGGCCTTTACCTTGACGCAACCTTACCCCTACTCACCCTGCTGATAGGCTAGTCACACGCTTGCTATTACATTTCATCGCTTATTAACTCTACTACGCTTGCACTACATTGATGCGTGGTGGAAACTAGTGTTATCTGGACCATGGGGAGAGTGTTGCGTGTGTGACTTGGGTGCGTGGAGGGTGAGGGTTGTGTCGACCAAGTTGGAGTATATGACGAGCCTGGGGCAAGTCTTGCCGTGGGGTGCTACCTGGGCACCCCTGGAATGGATACCTGTGGTGGGTAAATGGTATATGAGGTGGCCCTGGGTGTGATCCTGTGATGGGAGGAGCCTAGGGTGGAGGTGTTGTGGTGGCACGGTAAATGGAAACCCTGATGAAGACATTCTGGCTTGGTCATCCCTAAGGACTTACTAGTACTCAGATTCACTGGGAAGCCTTACGTACCACTTGCCCTATATGGTGCGGGACGGCCGCACTACTTGGTAGGATATTGCCACTACTACTAGGTTGGTAGCGGACAGTGTAAGGAGGTACGGGGCACAGAGGATTTACCCCACACCCTTCCGAGACTTCATGGAGACCTTGTGGACCCGGCTCATGACTCACAGTTTCAGCCACCCCAGACTAGACTTGGGGTGTACCAGGGCTAAATGGTAGAGTGGCATTATCCTAGGCTAGCAAGCGGCCAGAATCAGCCCAGTTGACGACGGTCAGCAAGGAAGGCAGATCTTGTGGTTATGTAAAACCTCTGCAGAGTGTATGGTTGATCGATCGATACATATGCCGACTTGTCGGCTATGGACCTTTCCTGGGTTTCGCTTAAACTAGATAGAGAGATGAGTCCTTCTCTTCTCCCCCTAGAATGAGAGTTCGGACGTAGCCGGGGGCTACGGGCCTTGAGACAGTGCCGAGAGGGAGTTGGCCTATCGACTGAGTGTTGGTATGGGTGTGGTATGATGATGGTGTGGAGATGGTGGTATATCGATCCTAGGATCGAAACCTAGCTCGGGAATGGGAAATGGGGTGGAATGTTTTGATAATGGTGTTAAAACTTGACCAACTATTATTAGGTACTTGATATGCTAATACATAGGAAACCCCAGCCTTATAGGTTCCTTTTCATTATATCCAACTTGCATCCAATTTCCACAAAGCAATGTTCATAGGGTTGGGAGTGGCCAGTACAAATCGTACTGATAAATTTTGGCACACAGGTTCTGCT
The DNA here is from genome assembly GCA_904845875.1 of Miscanthus lutarioriparius. Taxonomy (NCBI): domain Eukaryota; kingdom Viridiplantae; phylum Streptophyta; class Magnoliopsida; order Poales; family Poaceae; genus Miscanthus; species Miscanthus lutarioriparius. The sequence goes on along the minus strand of CAJGYO010000014.1, from coordinate 38,240,603 downwards.
GAGGAGTATAGCTCCGAGGAGTTTGATGGTTGAGGGGTTCGTGCCTACACTCGAGTTTGGCGATCTTATCTTCAAGCTGTTCTGAATGAATGCTACTTTTGATTCCGCCAATGCGGCGATGTAATAATTTATGTATTCCGCACTATTTGAACTCTGATATTATCGTTGTATGGATGTGATATTCGACTGGAATTTGGGTAATATGATCTACAATGGTCTTATTACACTTCGACTCTGTGGATTTCCCTTTGTGGAAATCGGGGTTGTTTCATGATGGCCACATAAAAGCGCAAAGAGTCACCGTCTTCGTCTCCGTCTCCATTTCCATTCTCTAGCCGCACCGTCTCTCCTCTAGCTCCAAATCCTAGTACCATGGCCTCCCTTTCCACTCTCCAGTCACCCCTCTACCACCCCGCTCTAGACCCTAGGTGCTATCCGAACAACAGCTCGACTCCCTCTCCAATCTCTAGCCGCACCCTCTCTCATACATTTCTGAACCCTAGCCGGAGCTTGACCCCCTTTGTTTCGTCGATAGTAGGTCAATCAGTTGATGGCAAAAGGACCACCTCGATGATGATACATGCTAGATCTAGATCCCCTACCTAGCTCGGCACCTGTCATGACCGACCAGATCTGATCCCTAGCCAGAGCCAGATCTGGTACCCCTTAGTCAACACCGGCCGCACCAGCTCCACGACCGTGATGATAGGACAGCGGTGCCGATGACAAAGCAAAGCTAGGGAACATGGAGGAAGAGGTACCCAAATTCCTTTTATGATGTGTGCTCTACTGTAGTAGCTGAACCAAGGATATGTAGATAGCGATGGGGTTACATATTTCCTATAGCTGAATGTAGCTAACATGTGCTTTATTAGATTAATGACTTCCGTATAAGCTATAGTTACTAGTTAGGCACTTATTTAAAAACTCTTGCTCTACTGTGTTGACATTCTGTAGAAGCTTTAGTTAATAAATACCTTTGTAATCTAGATGAATAGCCACTAACTGCTTATGAACGAGCACGGGATGCACAAATCGCAAGGAATCATAGAGAGATGGAAGAACTTGGAATACGACGTGCGGGCCCAAAACCTATGTCGCCAAAGGCAAAAAGTCAAGCATAAAGGGTAAACATGATGAAGATTTGGAATATATCCCTGAACCAAGGGAGGTAGTTGAGGGATTTAATGATATAGATGAAACAGATTCAGATTTAGAAGATGAGCGAGTGCCCCTATCAATTGATGAGGTGCTTGTTCTATCTTGTATTTAGTTCAAATGGGGAGGGGGCCATAGGGGGGTAGGTAGCCATGCAATGCTTTACTGTTTGGATATCAATGGAATTTGTACATGCTTGCTACCTAAGTTTGTATCTCCAATTTCAGTGTGAGGGTCGAAGAAGCCATAGAGGAGGCTCTGCCAGCAGGACAAAAGGCAGCGCTGCCATGAGTCCTGGGTGAAGGTTCTCTAAGTGAGTGAGGTCAACACCACTAGAAGAGGCTGCTCATGGATTTTGTACTCAAAGGTCTTCTGCTGGCAAAAGGGTGGAGGTAGTAGCAGTAGGTGAACATAATTCTCCATCACGATCGACACTCGGACCCAAGGATCAATTCCAAGTTCATCAATTGACTAGAGACATTGGTCGAGACGGCACCCTACCTAGCCCTGAGAGAGACTCCTCATGGCCAGATGATGATAGCCCTGCTGAAGAGGAGCCCTCTCAGCAAACTCCCGTCTCCCCCCACCCACAGAACGATGAAAGTTGCCTAGGTTGGTATTACCTTACAGATATCTATCAATCAATTTGCACTAGCTATTTGATATCCATGTAACTTTTCTAACAATCTGAATGTATGAAAACTATGTAGTACCATTGTCGGGAAGAGTGAGAAAGCCAAGGCCTCAAACTCATGGAATTATGCTTGACAAAATGAGCAAATCACTAGGAGGAGCGAGGACGCGCATCTCTGTTGCCGAGGGGAACAGAAGGCCACATGATCCAGTGCAAGCTGCCAAGTTTGCCTCAGAGGTAGGTGTAGTAGTCAGGAAGGAAGTACCAATTTTGACACATTGGAAAGAATACAAGGGGAGAAGCCTAGTGTCATCTATTGCACAAGATTTATGGAAAGGCTAAATGTATGTATGGGTATCCCCTCTTGACATTCAACTCTGCTTTGAGAAACTTTAATGGATTTACTTTTCATTCACACTACTATGTGTAGGAAGGTTGAGTGTTAACGGTGCTCACTCACCAACAAAAAAAGCTTGCCAGAATGTAATGCAGTCTGTGGTATGGCAGGAACGCTACATGTTGAAGAGAACATACTTCAATGGCGTCCCTGCTAATCAGATCCATATGACCTCTCCTGTTTCGTCCATGAACGATGCATAGTGGTGTGAACTTGTCAAGATTTAGTCTAGTGCTAAGAACACGGTGTGTGAACCTATCGATTTCATGTCTAGTCTTGCTATGGTCTACTTGTGCTACAGTCTAACACAAATGAAGCTATAGGAAACATCTGAGAAGAACAAGTGAAACTGTACAAAAGTGAAGTACCACCAAGCTATAGGATCTCGCTCCTATGTTGTCCAGATGCAAAATTTTGTAAGTGATGGTTGTGCTTTATTATTACTCTTGCCTTTGTATAAATATAAACCAAAAGTCATGTGCAATGTCAACAGAAGGAGAACAAGAGGAATGCAGCAGAACAACATCAAGAACTTGAAGAAGAAAATGGTCCACCTGATGAAGATGTTAATGTTGTGGAAGTCTTCAGGGACTTCCATACTAGTAGGAAAAATGGCATGAGCGATGCTACAAGAGCAGCAGTTGTAAGTACCTTCTTTTGCTTCCCTTGAAATCGACTGAAGCAATTGTCATAAAAGAAGGAAATGTAGCAGGAGCCTTGTGTTATGAAAATCTACTAAAATCTACTGAAGCTTATGTAATCTCTATCATCAGTAGGCTAAGGAAGGCCTATGCATTACTTGTTATGAATCAATCTCTTGGGTTTTCAATTGAAGTCCTCTTACACTATCTGTAACCTAATGTTTTACTGATTGAAATTCGCATGAAGCTATGGAAACTATGCAAGCAGAACCTATTGTTGATGGGCAGCAACCAATTACTAGTGCTGATGTTGTTTGTAAGGTCCTCTACGTCCACTAGGGCAAGGCCCCCTCCTAGGGAAGCGGCAACAACAATTTTTTTGAAGAATGCTAGTATCCAGACAAGCTCCACCAGAACCGAGACATCGGTGGAGAGAATGCTTCAGGAATAGCTTGCTGCTGAACAGGAAAGTTCCGCTGCCCTCATCAATCAAGTGGATGAACTAAAGAGGAAGACAGAAAAGACTTAAAGGGAGCTTGAGGAATACAAGAAATGGCAACAGGAGGAGTGCAACAATCTTTGTGAGCTATGCACGCGCTTCAGCTCTTCTGGTAGTTCTCAGTCTTCAACTCCTGTGGCTTGATGTAGTGAACATTTGTCGTTTGATGTGTGGACTCATGTGATGGTTTGATGTGTGGACTCATATGCTAGTTTAATATGGTGATACTCTGTCAGTGGTTCGCTGCTGACGTGTGAAATGTAAATTGTTGTTATTTGATATCCATGCTAAATAGTTATGTAGTCAGTCTGTGCAGTAGTGACGATCTCTAATTACTTCTATGATGAATTGATTGTACTCCACGCGGTAGAACCAGGATAGGCCACATGACCAAATAAGCATGCGATACGTGGATGAACCAGTGCACGATACGTGAATTGGCTAGGGCACGACACGTGGGCTATTAAAAATCCGACATGTGAAAGGAAAGCGTCAAGCCACGTGGATGTATAAAAATATGACATGTGGATGAAAAACATAGTGATGCATGGTCAAATAAGAAATAGAGATGTGGACCAATAAAAATGCGACATGTGGTCCAATGAAGAAGTGACAAGTGATCCAACGACAACACGACACGTGTGCTAGTAGAAAACTGACCTGTGGAACAATAGGGAAACGACATGTGGTCCAATAAGAACCTGAAACGTGCAAGAACCAGAGATGGCCACATTGTGTAATAAGAAGGTGCCACGTACCCGAACCATCTCTAATGCAACCGGCTATAGCATGTACACGTGGGCTATAGCATGTACACGTGGAAAGCATCTCCAATGGAAGCGCCCACCAGCGTGGCAGCCCCCTGCCACGCATGCCAAAACAGTTCTATGATGATCGATTTTTTGTCACAGATCAAGGCACTTCTATGACGATTTTTCCAGATTCGTCATAGATATGCAAGAGTGACGCGACTTCTATGATGAACCGGTTTTCGTCATAAATTCATCATAAAACTAAAATTATGACGAATTTGGCTCCTTCAGTGATGAAATCTATTCATCATAGAAGTGGATATTCCTAGTAGTGTGGGCTTGGTGTGGTGCCAATTAGCCACCGAACCACCAAGTGAGCGGTCGACACAACACGAACTAGCGTATTAGCAAGGACGTGAACCTCAGGATAAAATCATCGTGTCATCCTTGTCTTCCCATTGGTTTGCAATCCCCTTACACAAGCTTGTAATTACTTTCATATACATTGTGCTTGTGTAGTTGCTCTTGTAATTAGTTGGCTTGTGTAGCTTGCTAGTTACCTTCTTGCTTGTGTAACATACAAGTATCTCCCTTGCGTGACTAATTTAGTTTGAGTAACCTTGTTAGTCACATTGCTTAGTTTGTGTAGTTAAGTAATCTGCGCTCTTTAATTTGGCTTGTGTAGCCTTGTTATTGAGCATTGCTAGTAAGCTTAGTTGCTTTGTGATTTTGCTTGCTAGTTTGTCAAGGAGCTCCCCCGGTTGCCAAAGTACTAGCTGCATAGGTTTGTGTGACCTTGCTACTAGAATTGTTTAGGTGAGCTCTAGCTAGCCCAGCACATTTGTTGCCTAATTAGGATCTTTATAAGGTGTTTATGAACTTAGATAGAGGGGTGTAGTCTTGGCTAGACCGATATTTTAATTCCGCATTTATTTCGATTAGTCGGCGTGATTAAATTTAGAAAGGACTATTCACCCCCCCCCCTCTAGTCCGCCATCTCAACCCTACACGTGGTATCGGAGCGAGGTCTCTCATTTGTGGTCTACACCGACCTGAGAGGATGGCGATTAGTGGGCTAGATGATTTTGACTCACACATTTTTATGGCACACACTTTGCACGGTGGAAAAATCACATGCTTGATCATTTTTGTGCAAAGGGACCTAAGTTTTGGTGGATGGTTATGAATGGCATTTCTCATGTGCTAGATCATAAAAATCTCACCAAAGCTCAAAGGGTTCTCTTTGAACTTGATGCACATGCTTATTGCTTTATAATGGATGCTTTGAGTTTGGAGATTTATTGTAGGGTGGATTGCAAAGGAACCGCCCATGAGTTGTGGGAGGAAATCAACCGCCTCTATGGTGATTCATCCACATGTGAATATGCCAAAGTCAAGGAGGATGATCCCAAGGAGGAGGCGCATGAGTGTTGAGCATGACCACAATTTGGTGATTGTGGAAGATTGCTCCACCTCATGGTCAAGTGATGATGATGTATCTACCACAAGTTCACTTGACAAGGTTGAGGATGATGCCCCAAGTGATGCAAATGATGATTCTATCTCAAGCACACTTGGTGGTGATGATGATGATGATGATGATGATTCTTGCTCGGGCCATAATTATGATGCTACTACAAGCTCTCCATCATCACCACATTGCTTCATGTCACAAGATGACACAAAGGTACAATATGATAATGTGGTTGATCATATTGATTCATATGATGAGCTTGTTAGTAGACTTGCTAGCATGACCATGTCTTTAGAAAATGAGAAAACTAAAACAATAAAATTGGAAAAAGAAACCCCATTTCTATAGAATTCATGTGAAGATTATAAGCACTTACTTGATGTTCTTAAATCTTCACATGATGAGCTAAAATGGACTCATGAGAAGCTTCTTGTGTCTCATGAAGAATTAGTAGAACAACATGCTTCTCTCTTTAAAGTGTTTTCAAAGAAACTTAAAAATAATGAGAGCTCATCACATGAGTCAAGTGATCAATCGCAACATCTGACTAACTCTTGTGATGTAGGGAAGAAGCATGTATCCACCTCTTGTGATGATTTATTAGATATGACATGTTCTTCACATATATATGCTTGTTCTTCCTCTATATCTTGTGAGACTAACATTTTGAAGGAGAACAATGAGCTCAAAAGAGAAGTAAAGAAATTGAGCAACAAGTTAGAGAGGTGCTACAGCTCAAAAGTCGTCTTTGAGCATATGTTGAAGACTCAAAGAAACTTCGGTGACAAGAGTGGCCTTGGCTTCAATAAGAGCATGACAAAGGGCGAAAGAAAAAGAGAAAGAAAGTTGAAGAAGCAAAAACAAAAGAGGCTATCTTATTTCATGTGCTTCAAATACCATGAAGTGGGACATCTTGCAAATGGTTGCCCTAATGAAGAGAAGCTCAAGTTGAAGAAAGAAAAAGAGATGCTAAAGCATGTCAAGTGCTTCAAGTGCTGTACTTGGGGTCATCTCACCTCAATGTGCCCAACCAAGCAATTGGTGAAGCAAAAAGAAGAGCATCAACCAAAGCCATAAGTTGAGCAAGAAAAGACACCCCAAGAGCAAATCAAGATCAATCAAGAAGATGGTGGTGACTTGATGATGAAGAAGTAGAAAACAAGAAGGGATGGAAAAGCAAGACATCCAATGCTTGATCAAGATGCCAAGATGATGAGCAAGAATCAAAAAGAGAAGAAAGTTCATGCTCACATCAAGTGCTTCAAGTGTGGAGATATGGGACACTTTACCTCTAAGTGTCCTACCAAGCTTGAGAAGAAGGCTCAAGAAACTCATGAGAGGCAAGGCAATGAGAAGCAATACGAGAGCAAGGAAGAGAAGCCTCTAACCAAGAGAAATTGCTACTCATGCCGGGAAAGGGAACACATGGTTAATTCATGTCCCCTAGGTAATACTCCTAAGCCCATTTCAATTAATGATGATTCTATGCTTAGGAAGGATGACAGTAGTACCTTATTGGTTCTAATTGCAAAACATCCAGCTACTCATACTAAGGCTACGCCTAAGTATGTTGCTCCTAACTTGAGAGGACCCAAACTTGTTTGGGTACCATCAAAAAGTGGATGTTTGTTTGTAGGTACCATAGGCATTAGAGGCTTGATTCAATAGAATTCTTATTGTTCATCATATGTTGAGTCAAGTATTGAAGCATATTGCTAATTCTTATCCCAATGCCAAGTCAAAAGTGAGTGAAGTCTAATGTACTATAACATACAAGTGTCATATTCAAGTTGTGGATGATTTATTGGCTATAATTGGTGGCTTGCAAATAATTGAGTAAAAGCTTACTATTGGATGATCATGAGCCAACCAAGATATATCTCTGGTTAATCATTTCATTTTGATGCATATGAGTTGATTGAATTGGATATATATGCATATGTTACTTGCTATGAGATGATTGAATGGATAAATTGATTAGTAATCAAGTTTGGATTGATTTGAGTTAGATAAGTTTATAAAATGACTTTTAGTAAGTGGATTGAATACATTTATGTCTTATAAAAGTATTCAAACAAGTTGACTTCAAGCTTGATTCACATTTGGTGAAGTATGCTCAAGTGATTAAAATCTGTCCTATATTGCAAAATCTGAGTGAGCTGTGATCAAGTCCGAGTTTGAGTGATCAAATCTATTTGGATTGGCTTTAAATTTTGTATGCATGCTCTAGACTTATGATATTAGTTTATGTATGAATTTCATAAGAATTGGATAAGAGATGCTTTAGTTTTGGAGTGAATCTTGTCAGCTATAGTGCAGCAGTTTTCAACATGTAGCAGTGGTGGAGGAATTGAAATCTGGTAGCAATCTAGAATTCACATGAAGCTCAAATTTTTACAGATGCTATATGACTTAGTGAATCACATGTTCACCAAATTTTATGGTAATTGGATATGTATATTGGGAGATATGGATTTTTCATTGAATGGTACAGAATCAGCCAAAAAAGTAATATTTATTGGATTGATTTGGAGTCACTTTGATTGAAAGGTCCTCAAGTTGGAAACATGTGTATAAGTGATTGAGGTACCTAAGTTTGATTTTGAGATGAGTTAGAAGCATGTCAAGCAAAGAGTACAAGGTCACTTGATTGTGGAGTGTACTTGGCACACATTTGGTACTCAAATTAGAAGATCAAGATCAAACTCAAGGTGAAGATGAAGTTTAAGTTCTATTGACATTTGAAGATCATTTGGTAGAAAGAAAAGGACTTAAAGAAGGATTCATGGTTACTCATCAAATTAAGTCCATCACTTGGATCAATCAATCAAGTCATTTCAAGTGAGTATCAAGAATGGTTCTTTGAAGAGAGATCACTTCTCCCTTGTAGGGGCTTGCCGCCTTTTGTAGGTAAACCAAGTGTGGTACTTAGAAGGCTAACATGGAAGTGGTAATCTAATGGACATTTGAGATGCTTAGTTGAAGAAAATAAAAAGGATTGGTCTAGAAAGCAAGCAACATCCAAAAGAGAGCAAATCATTAGAATTCAAATGAAATTCTCACATTTGGTGCTCTCAAGCAAGTAAAGATGAAGTGAAGATGCAAGCCAACCACAACAAGAAGTGCACTTAATCATTAGTGGTTCACATTTCATATGGGTGAATAATGGATTTCATTATTGATGATTAGTCTTCACCAAGCTTATAAATTAGACTTCACATTCCTATTGGAGAAATAAATTAGAATCTATGTGACTATCCTCTTCTCCAACGTAGCAAAGGTATCATTGTAATGTGCATGATCATTTTCATCCCTTACTAGTATGCGGTTAGTGCATATAGTACATGCTTATAGGATCATGCATGACAAATGAAATTTTAAAATTTATAGCCTACCACTATTGCTTGAATGATTAGTTGGATCTAGTGGTAGTGTATGAGTTTGTTGATGCTAGTGAACCCAAGTACTTGATCTATATTGGATTGCCAACAAGGGACAAGTACAACCTTGATAAGATAACCACTAAATGCGTGTGAAGAAGCTTAGAAAGGGTTCAAACCAGACTTGGAAGCTTAGACAAATAAATCTAGTTCAAGTCAAACATAGAAGCTCATGAAGATGACAAGTGTTTAAGAAATGGATTGTTTACACCAGAATTTGGGAGAAGGATCTTAGAAGCTCGAGCGCTCCCAAGATCATGTCAGCAAGGGATCAACTGCGTGCAGATCAAAACTAGCTGATTCGGATGCAGCACTAGAATCGGCTTTCTTCCGATAGCGCCAGCAGATAACGACAAAGGCTATGATCGGCATTAGGACGAGACATGCTGGAGTCTACAAAAAGGAAAAGATTAGAGTCCAAGTTATCTTAAATTAGGAATATTTTCATTATGCCAAAGATTGTATTGAGTCATACTCGAGTAAGGTTCGTTTTTAGACTCCGGGTATAAATACCAAACCCCGGCTATTGTAAGAGAATCAATCAATCAAATACAAAGTCAATTACTTTTTTGGCTCCGGCCACCCCTTAGGAGTAGGAGTAGAGTAGATATCAGCGAGTTCTTCAGCAAGTACGGCTGCATCAATCCAGTCGACCTCCACTGCTTGTCTGTAAGTACCGTCATGGTTTATACCTCTGTTTGTATGGCTGCATCGATCTGGTCGACCCCCACTGTGACTCTGGTATAGGCTAGTTATCGACTCTTGTCTAATTCAAGTATGGCCTGTATGATTCTGCCTCACACCCCACTGCTTGAATTAGATCAAGGTCAAGTTATTGGCTCTACCTTAGAATGGCAGTCTTTGGTAGATTCATTAAGTTACCGATATTGTTTATTGCTTTCATTGTTTATCTAATTACAGCAATATCACTCTGCCCAATTGAGATTGATATGGATCGGCCTTACATCTTATTTAACTCGTTGTTTACTAATCTAAAACTGATCTAATCTACACTTTAAACGATGAGTTATGTTTTATCGGCTGTTTTATATCAATCTTAATCGTGCATAGCGTGCGGTTAAGGCGTGTTCGATCTTGAGTAGATCTATTGGCTAGCGAGAACCATTCTATGGCCCGTTATCATGGCCTGTGGGATTCTGCCTCTCACCCCACTGTTAGCACCATAGAGTGGGGATCGTTAGTTGATAGATCCGTTCCTGAGAAGACATGACCTTAACTGTGCGCTATGCCTGAATCGGCTATTTAGCCGATATCGAGTGCTTTCATGAACAGTTCACATTACGAGACCGTTGAAGTAGAGATAAGTTGAAGGATATGTTAGCCCCATGATCTTGTTATTGTATTACGGCCTGCATGATTCTGTCTCATGCCCCACTGATATTAGTAATGAGTTAGGGTCATCAAGTCTATTGTTGTTTCTACGGCCTGCATGATTCTGCCTCATGCCCCACTGGTCATGACAATAGATAAGATCTAATATGTTCATTAGATTTATCTTTATTAAATGGTTAAGTGGTGCTGAATTGTTTCTTTATATAAAAAGGGGTTCGGTTACTTGTAATCATTGGCTCAGTTTAAACCGATCATCATTGATATCTTATTGCCATTGATTAATTTTTGCTTAGATTATATTTATCCTGGATGATAACCGATTCTTCTTATACAACCCCATGAGCTTTAACCGATTTATTCTTATGAATATGCTGGAATCGACTATTTCGTCGATCTCCTCTCATATCGGCTCTCAGAGCCGCACATTCGGGACTGTCTGGCAACACCGGCACATTCCACCCTTAATTATTGATAAGATTTCTCTCCTTGTCAATTGCAGGGTCAAATTGACTGGCACGTCTCGGGAGGATTGCACAGGATCGACCACCCTTGCGCTGAAGCTAGACAGATCTACTCTATCGAGCGGACCCTTCCGGCTTGTTGCGTGTGTCCTCGGCACGGAGACAAAAATTCTGTGTCGACATGGATATAATTGACAAATCCTGCAAGTGGTTCCATGATTGTTCTTACACGTGGTATATCTAGATTATCACCTTGTTACAAGTAGCATTCATACAAGTGGTATCTAGCACATCAAATGGTGGTTCCACAAGTGATCCTCAACTTTAAGTGATCATCAAGTAAAGCAAGTTCCCTCATAAACAATAGCTCAAGTTTATCAAGTGGATGACCCATGCTATGACATAGGGGGAGGTGCCCCACCAATTGGTATCAAGGTCAAAGATCCTACATGAGGTGTCATTCCAACATATGTGGTGTTGTCCATCAAAAATACAAGATTCAAGTGTCAACCATCTACCCTAATGCAATCCTTTGTATCAATAAGAAGCACACCTTTTATTGAAATTGATGACAAAGGGGGAGAAGTTGGAACAAAGATATGTAAATGCATCATGGGGAGAAGTAGTAGTTTGACATGGAAAAAGAGGGAGCAACATTGAAGAATGGAGAAGGATCAAAATTCTTAGACAAGAGAAGCACACAAGTAGGGGGAGCAAGCTCATCAACTTTGATTGGTTGCATTTGATATGTGCATATTCATGTGCTTGCTTGCATTGCATAAGTTTTTAAATTTGATTGCATACTTGTGTGTTGTATGCTAGTTATAGAACTTGAATGATGATATGATAACTAGCATGCATAGGATGGTAGCTAGACTTGTGTTTTTCAAGCAAAAACTAGAACCTTGCTTATAATGTTAATCTCATGGGGTTTTTAGTGTTTTGTTGTCTAGCTACTCATGATGCTAAGGATGATGTTAAAAGTACAACTCTGATTGGTATCACGCTTCAAAGGTTATTCTATACACCTTAGCATCACTTAGTAGTGGTAACACTTCCACAAATTTCATATTTATGCATGTGTGCAAACTTGAAACCAAACTATTTGAGCACACATGTAGGGGGGTTATCACTACCAAGTCGGGTTTTATGGTGCTTATCCAAATCTTGACATAGATCTTAAATGTTGGATAAGTAGCATAAAATCAAAATCAAGTTAGCAATTTACACTTGTGTGAAGTGCTAGATTGAAATGAGCTTAATTTCCATATCTTTGTAGAGTTGTCATCAATTACCAAAAAGGGGGAGATTGGTATGTCCTTGTTTGGTTTTGGTAATTGGGTAACAACCTAGGTGGACTAATGTGTTTAAATGTGAGATACACAGGTGATTAGTCCACAGGTACACTTGTGTGAGCAACTAATGCCATGACGGTGAAGATGGCTTGGATTTGTTGCAGGCCTCACACATGTGATGAAGGAGCTCATTTCATATGAGACATGACATGGAGTTATGTGAATAAGGTGGAGAAGATCAAGACAAGATTTGGCTTGATGGACCGGTTGCAAGCGTGAAGGGCAAGTTGGAGACTTTGGAGCGATGGACCGCGTGGCGGTGAAGCTTGAGCAAGACTTGGCACCAATGGACGAAGGCAACGGTGAAAAGCAAGTGAGGTCAAGATCGATGAACCAACAAGGTCACATGATGATATGAAGTGGATCATATCCTTTGTGATATGGTTGGTGCATGTGTTGCATCAACATTGGAGGAGATGGAATGGAATGTGTAAGGAAAAAGTATAACCTATAGGGCATTTCATTTCACCGTCATAGGTATATAGAGAAGTTTATGACCAGGTTTAGAATAGATGGCCATACTATTAAGAGGGGCAAACTTGTTTGCATATCGGTCATCTAGTGCCACTTGAGCGATCTAACTTGGCATACGTGTTAGGATCGAGTGGCGTGGTGAATTGAGTGACTAATCCTTTGGGAAGTGTTTGTGAAAAGCTAACACACGTGCACAACGTGGTGAACACTTGGTGGTGTTAGCACATTTGCAAAGGAGAAGGCGTTGGCTGAAGAGGAGGTGAAACCGGGATCAAGGTGCTGCCCTGGGGGGCACCGTTGTGCCCTATCCGGTGCACCGTCCCCCTAGGGCGGTGCCCACATGGCCTCAGTCTAGAGCAGCAGAGAGGGCAGGCACTGCCCTGACTGGTGTGCACCGCCATGGGCAGGGTGGTGGCACCGCCAGGGGGTGTCCGGTGCACCGTCGCTTTTCTCTAGAGAGGGGGTCTCGGGTGGCTTGGTCACCGCCCTCCCTAGGGCGGTGCCGCCGCCACTGTGTCCGGTGACCAACGGCTAGTTTCTAGCCATTGGAATTTGACCGTTGGGAAGGGCACCGCCATGTCCAGTGCCCTCGTAGAAAAGTGGAATTTTGGAGCAACACTCTATTTCGTGTGGGGCTTATAAATACCCCCTTGGCCGGCTTTGGGCTGGTTGTTGAGCACCCTTAAGCCTTGGTGGCTTGTGTAGGTGTGCTTGGGAGCCCTCTAACTCACATAGGCTTGGTAGTGATCATCCGATTGAGTGTGAGTGTGATTCTAGTGCGATTGCATTATGAGAGTGCATCGAGTGGCACTAGGTGTTCGTGTTGTAAGCCGGTGGTGCTTGTTACTCTTGGAGGTTGCCACCTCATAGATGGCTTGGTGGTGGTCTCCGTCGAAGCACGCATAGAAGATTGTGCGGTGCTCCGGAGAAGTGATTGTGAGGGGTATTGTGCTCACCCTGCAGGAGCCGCTAAGAGAACCTCTAGTTGAGCGTGCCATTGAGCTACCCTCACTTTTAGGGTAGGTTATTGCGGCGCCCAACGTGTGGGCTTGGTGTGGTGCCAATTAGCCGCCGAACCACCAAGTGAGCGGTCGACACAACGGGGACTAGCATGTTGGCAAGCACGTGAACCTCGGGATAAAATCATCGTGTCATCCTTGTCTTTCCGTTGGCTTGTAATCCCCTTACACAAGCTTGTAATTACTTTCATATACATTGTGCTTGTGTAGTTGCTCTTGTAATTAGTTAGCTTGTGTAGCTTGCTAGTTACCTTTTTGCTTGTGTAGAATAGAAGTAGCTTTGTTGCGTGACTAATTCGGTTTGAGTAATCTTGTTAGTCACATTACTTAGTTTGTGTCGCTAAGTAATTTACGTTCTCTAATTTGGCTTGTATAGCCTTGTTATTAAGCATTGCTACTGAGCTTAGGGGCTTTGTGCTTTTATTTGCTAGTTTGTCAAGGAGATCCCCCGGTTGCCAAATTACTAGTTGCATAGGTTTGTGTGACCTTACTACTAGAATTGTTTAGGTGAGCTCTACCTAGACCAGCACCTTTGTTGCCTAAGTAAGATCTTTATAAGATGCTTGTGAACTTTGATAGAGGGGTGTAGTCTTGGCTAGACCGATAATTTTAATTTCGTATTTGTTTCGGTTAGTCGACGCGATTAAATTTAGAAATAACTATTCACCCCCTATAGTCCATCATCTCGACCCGACATAAGGCGATAGAGGGCAGCCCTGGCGAATCCCACGCTGAGGGGAGAAGGCATCAATAGGCTGGCCGTTGACAAGAATACAGAAAGTGGGGGAGGAGATACAAGCATGAATGAAAGTAGCCTATAAACCCCAAACGCCGAACGGCAGCAGTAATGAAATCCCACTCAAGTCGATCAAAAGCTTTGGCAAGGTCGAGCTTAAGAATGAAAGCCTCCTGCTTCCAATTCTTAAGGGTGAAGGAGTGGATGATTTCCTGCGTAATCACAATGTTAGATGAGATGTGCCTATTCTTAATAAAAGCAGCTTGGGAATGGTCGATATAATCGGGGAGGTGAGGCTTAAGTGTATCAGCAAAAGATTTAGCGATAATTTTATAAATGACATTACAGAGGCTAACTGGTCTAAAATCCTGAGGAAGAATCGGCTGCATTTTTTTAGGAATAAGAGCAAGGAAAGTTTAATTCACCTCAGGGTGCATAAAAGCTGAGGTATAGAAATCTCTTACCAGGTTGTGGACACCGTGAGAAATCCAAGGCCATGCCGACTTGTAGAATACTGTATTGGGTCCATCCGGCCATGGAGAGGCGTTGCTTCTCATGTTTTTGATAATTTTGTGTAACTCCTCTATCCGCGGCACTGAGTTGGTGTATTCTGTTGCTTCATCTCCTGTTTCTGTGGGATCTGCATAAGATCGGTTAACAGCAGAGCTCGGTTCATTAGAATTGTGATGGTTACGGTCAGTGCTAAAGATGTTGAGAAAGTAAGTTTTGAGTGTGTTAGCTAATTGATCAGGTGTGGTGGCGTGGGAACCATCAGGGTTCTGCAAATAAGATATCCTGTTTTTCCTGTTCCACTTGGTGATGGATAGGTGGAAGAAACTGGTGTTGCGATCACCGAGAGTGGTCCAATTCTTCTCGACCCCCTGGAGGTGGAATTACTCGTCCTTGGCTAGGAGTTGGTGATGCTGAGCCGTGAGATGTTTCTGCAAGTCAAAGTATGTTGAGTTCTGCATTCTGCTATGCTTCGGTGTTGCGTTCCTGTGTCTCCGTGAATCATCACACGCAATGGAATGTATACATTCAGACGGGATACTGAGTTGTCAACCCTCCTGGCCTATGAGCTATCCTCTCTCTGTTATTTTCCCTCGGTGATCAATGGAACTAGAAATATTACAATAGTTTTTTGCAACAATAATCTAAGATTTTTAACGTTTTAGTTTCATCGTATATGTACCAAAAACTTAGATATAGATAGATTCATGTTTGAGTCTGACTATGTCAAATTGGCATATGCCCAACAACTAAGGAAAAGAAACCTATCTGTAAGAACCGTATTGTAATTTTTTCACGCATGTGTTTGTAGGCAGACCTTTAACTTAGTACTTCTACAAAGAGTTTGACAGAATAATCTACCTCTTTTTATTTATCCTTCACAATGTAATTTTATCTCTAAATCCCACGGCAACGCGTAGGGAATTCATCTAGTTTAGGATAATACATGGCTACATGATTAATATTCATTCCTAGTGAAATGTGCCTTTGACCACTCGAAGTTAATAGTTTTTTACAAACAAAATCTTACGGCATGACTAGCGTCCGGGCATTCGAGCAGACAACCGTGTCTGGACGCCCGCGGGTGCTCTGTTTCCCGCATGTAGTGAGCGGACAGCACGGACCGCAGCTTGCTACGGGGCCACCACACAAGCATCACACCCACCGTCGGCCCACTCGAGGCCACCACCTCTGCAGTCATCAGGCCACCACATCCGCAGGCATCACGCCCGCTCGTCGAGCTCAAACTGCCATGCTGAGATGGAGGAAGGGAAGGGAAGGAGGGAAGGGAAGGGAAGGGAAGGGAGGGGAGGGAGAGGAGAGAAGAGGGCGAGGTATGCCGCACGAGGAAGGAGGTGAAGCTCTGCGGCAGGCCGCTGTCCGCTAGCCACCGACATCATTGCAACGTGCCAACATGTGCAACACCCGATCTCCTTTTTGAAACATATAGATTGAACATTTACAACTTACGTCAGAAGACGGTGAAACATTTGAAACATGCGTCTGAAATACTGAAGAAAAAACTTTAAACACTTGAAAAGCCATTATAAAAACATATGCAACATCCAAATAAAACACTTGCGACGTACGTGTGAAACATTTGTAACATCCAGATATTCACACTTGCAACATATGTCTAAAAAAACAAAGGAAACATTTGAAACAAACGCTTACAACATGCGTGTATAGCTATTGCAACATATGCAACATCTCGATCTACTTTTACAACGTCCATATAAAACACTTACAATATGCGCTTTCAGCAAACCCTGGCAGGCGGGGGGCGGATAGAGCTCTGCACAGTGGGATCCGACGCTCGGTCACGATGGAGGAGGATGGAGCCACGACACCGCAGAGGAAGTGGGGCCTAGATCAGAGATGGTGACAGAGAGCACTCAGGACCGCCGCGCGGGCACGAGAGGAACGAGGCATGGTGGGAGAAAGGCGCGCGGGAGGCGGAGAGTGTGGCGCCGGGGAACGGTGTGGAGAGGAGTGGGGACATAACGCAGAGGAAGGCCGCCAGAGCGATGGCTCGGCGATATGTGCGGGCATCACGGTTGCGGCGACGAGGAAGACTGTGCAACGAGCTATTAGACGAGAAGGAAGAGAAATACGTTTTTTTTAGCTGGACCATGAGGAAAAGTAGGCCAGGCTAGTCCGCACCCCAGGAAGACACGACCGGACGGACGAACACCCCTATCGATGTTTCACCACCAATAGCCTGCCACGGGGGTACCCGGGGCAGTATGTTCGGGCTTCGGCGTATGCTGAACTCGATGGTAAACGCAAGAGACAGTCGATTTATCCTGGTTCAGGCCCTCGATCGTAGATCGAGTAACGACCCTACGTCCAGTCGGCGTTGGCCTTTGCGTTGGATTGATTATGAAGTGTTATGTTGTACAATTGTTATCCTCTCTCAGGAGCCCTGCCCTCCTTTATATAGTCAGGAGGCCAGAGTCCTAGTCGGTTTACAATGAGATTTCCTAGTAGGATTACTTAATAGTTCTATTACTAAGATTACATGGGAAGAATCCTAGTTGAACTAGATCTTCTCTCTCCCTTGCGGGGTATCCTGTGGGTCCCGCATCGACAAGCCCCCGAGCACTTCATGGTTGAGCTCTGAAAGTCTCGCTTTGCTCCTTCAAGTCTTGTTAGGTAGGAACAAAATGTTATCCGAGTGCTTTCTGGAGTGAAACCTTGTAGCGCTTCTTGGGACCTTCGAGTGGTGAGTGTTTTGTGAAGAAAAAGTACATCCATCTGGTTGTAGGCCCCGAGCCTCTTGCTATTTGGAACAAGGAGCTGGAGGATCTTATCTTGAAGTTGCTCTGATTTTTCGTTGAAGTTTTGTCAAAAAGAACTCGAATATGGCTCGTTCCGGGTTCTTTTTGTCGTAATGTCTTGAAGTGGTCTATGTTGAGGAAGTCTTTTGGTGACGTGCGCTTTTTCAAAGAAAAAGTGCACTCACTGAGTGTAGCCCCCGAGCCTCTTGCTATTTGGAACAAAAAGTTGGAGGGTCTTGATCCTTTATGTTGTTTGAAAATTTGTGTTCTGAAGTAGTCCCCGAGACTTGAATTATGTCATCATCCGAGTAGTTTTTGTGGCATCTTTCCGAAGCGGCCCTTTAGTCTTGGATTAAACCATCATCCGAGTAGTTTCGCGGCATGCAGCCTCCAAGCCTATGTCCGTGTTGTTTCGTTCAGGAAGAACTCGGATGCGAGGTCTTGGCGTATTCTTTGATAGTCTGCTATTGTCAGATGTAGTTGTATGGTGGTGGTTGAGTGTAAACGCCTTTTGTTCACGGGTTGTACTGTGCTGGTATATTCTTCCGAATATGCCCGCTTAATCTTTAATCGCTTCCTCTCACTTTGAGTCATCCATTATTGAGTCCTGTCTTTTCACTGTGTCCTTTGTTAGGCTTATTTCGTTGGTACTCCTAGTCCATGTGCGCCGCTCCTTTGGTCTATAAATCTTGTCCCGGTGTGCTTGTTTTCATCTATTGAATATTCTGCTGAAACTTTCGTGGTCATGAACATGGTAGTTTGTGAAGTAGAGCAGCCCCGGGCATATTTTGTAGTTCCCGTGTGTCTTGTCGTAGCTGGAGGAAGTCTTGTGATAGGGATTAGAGGTAGGCTAATCCCGCGGACAAAGATTGTGCCGGGATGTACGTGGTGGTAGTTGGAGGAAGTCTTGTGATGTGGGCTTGTTTCTTCATCTGGCGATTACAGGTTGATCCTCGTCGCTTTGTCTTGAGACTCGTCCGGTGCAGATCAACACCATATGCAACATCACATCGGTCTTGGGTAGACAGATGCCCGCCGCCCTTCTTCGCTCCATGTTGTCTTGCGTCTTTGCCGATTTCCGCCTTGGGTGCACTGCGTCCTGGTCCTTTGAAGAAAAATAGTGTAGCCGATGGCGGTTTGTCCTTCCGAGTAGCAATTTGGGACACGTAGTCGCTCCAGAGCCTAGCCGTGTCCGTTCCTCTTTGCTACCTTGCTTTTCGTGGTGCCGAGTTCGTTGGGTCTTGTAAGATTTGTAATCTTCTATTTTTGAAGTCGCTTGTAATGTAACGAATCTTGTCTTTAAGATTTGTAATCTTCTATTTTTGAAGTCGCTTGTAATGTAATCCCCACGGTGAAGAGAGAAGAACACTTAGTCCAAATAGGATTCTCCTCATGTAATCCTACTAGGACTAGTGCACGTAATCCTACTAGGATCTCTACTTTGTAACCGACTAGGACTCCCGCCTCTCCTGGACTATATAAAGGAGGGGTATCGGCGTTTGCAGGAACTCGATGGTAAACGTAGGGAGACAACGATTTATACTGGTTCGGCACGCCGAAAAGTCATGGCGCCCTACGTCCAGTGTGGGGTGGATAGTACATTGCGCCCTGCGCTATTTGTTGTGGTTGTGAGTTCTGTCGGTTATGTCTGTCGCCCATGTGTGTGTGTTAGCTAGGTCTACCGAAATAGGGACCCCTGCCCTCCTTTATATAGTCCAGGAGAGGCGGGAGTCCTAGTCGGTTACAAAGTAGAGATCCTAGTAGAATTACGTGTACTAGTCCTAGTAGGATTACATGAGGAGAATCCTATTTGGACTAAGTCTTCTTCTCTCTTCACCGTGGGGAACCTTATGGGTCCCGCATCGATAAGCCCCCGAGCATTTCATGATTGAGCTTCAAGGACCGGGTTGTTGTAGACTTGTTCTGGGTTCTTTCTTGAAGCGAGATCTTGAGATGGTCTTCTTTGTCTTTTCTTCGACTGATGTGCACTTTTGCACAAAAGTGCACTCAGTGAGTGTAGCCCCTGAGCCTCTTGCTTGTTGGGACAAGAAGCCAGAGGGTCCCTTTAGTCTTCTTGGTTGCTCCGAGTTCTTTTTTTGGGGTGCAATTTTTGTAAAAATTGCACTCACTTTGAAATGTAGCCCCCGAGCCTCTTGCTTTTGCTTGCAAAAGTTGGAGGGTCCAGATTCTTGTCTTAAAAAATTTTTGGGGTTATGTATCCCGCAGCCCCCGAGCCTTCTCCGAGTACTTTTCTTTAGAATAGAAATCGGATGAAGGGTCTTGATGTGTTGTCGTTGTTGTAGTCTTGAGTACTTGTATTCTTGGTCTTTCATCCTTGAATTGAGCCCCGGCGTGAGTTGAAGCGAATCTTGAGCCCCGAGCTTAGTGTTTGACTAAGCCGTGATGCTCTTCCGAGTTGTTTTTTATTCCTCCAGGTCGTTTTCTAGACTTCTCTGGTTCTTGACGTACCTCTTCCAGGTTGTTTGCACTTCATCCAGGTTCTTTCTGAACTTGTATGTACCTCATCCGGGTTGTTTTCTTTGATCAATCCAAGTTCTTTTTTGTCTTGATTTCTATTCCCAACTTATCTGGGGTTGTTTTTCTTCAATCTGGGTTCTCTCTGATCTTGTCTTGGTCCTTGCCGCACCTTTGTAGGGTTCTTTTTTTATCAATCCGGGTTCTTTCGATCTTGTCTTGGTCCTTGCCGCACCTTGTCGTGGTTCTTTTTTATCAATCCGGGTTCTTTCTGATCTTGTCTTGGTTCTTGCCGCATCTTGTCGGGGTTCTTTTTTGATCAATCCGGGTTCTTTCTAAAATTGTCTTGTTACTTGCAGCGCCTCTTTAGGGTTGTTTTTTGATTGTTCCGGGTTCTTTCTGAACTTGTATGTTCCTCATCCGGGTTGTTTTCTGATCAATCCGGGTTCTTTTTGAATTTGTCTTGGTACCGCAAAGCACTCTTCGGGGTTGTTTGCGCTTCGTCCCGTGTTCTTCTCGAACTTGTATGTACCTCATCCGGGTTGTTTTCTGATCAATCCGGGTTCTTTCTGGACTAGCTCTCAGGAGCGTGTTTTCCTGATCTCATGGTACCGATGTAGCTCCCCTGCATGTTAAACATAAAAATATGTTGTAAATGACATTCCGGATATGAAGTGGGGAGCATGTCCCATATTTGAATAATCAATTAGGGGCAGGCCCCTACATTATGAAATGCATATAAACTTTTTGCGTCTTGCTCTTGCTAGGCCATGCAAATTCCTCAGGTAGTGTCCTGTTACGTTTAAGCACTTGAATCTCTGGCGTATGGTTCAGAGGTTCATGACGTGACCATGTGAGCCTGGCACTCGATTCGTGACCGTCCATGTGAGTAGACAAGCTTCACGGATTAAGGCGTGTTCTACCTGAGGAATTCGGCGACCGTTAAGAGAAGACCTAGAGCACTATGTTTGCTCGCATGATGATTTTTTGTGTCTTCCCTTGCTAGGTCGGTTAATTTTCTGGGTAGTAGTCTGTTACGTTTAAGCACTTGAATCTCGCGTATGGTTCAGAGGTCCATTGACGTGACCACCCGTATGGTTCAGAGGTTCTTTGACGTGACCATCCGTATGGTTCAGAGGTTCATTGACGTGACCATCTATTCGAGAAAACAAGCTTCACGAATTAAGGCTTACTATCCGAGAAAATTAACAGCCGTTAAGGGAAGATAATATGGCCACAGAGGTATATGAATAATATCCGAATATATAAAAAATGAGACGTGACTTAGCTTGGTTTATGGCGAGTCGTTTGTTGATGGGGTAAACCAGGTTGAGTGGCGGTATGTCGAGTATTCGAACAACTTTCGGAACACCGTCGTCGTGTTCTCTGAAGCCTTTGTCGTGGTCGCGTTGCGGCGGTGTGCGTCGACGCATGCATCCATCCACTTTTGACGTGTGTGATGGAGTTATGCGGTGCTTGATGAAAGTTGATCTTTGTCTCATGTATGTGTACTAGTTCACATATCCATCTTGTAGTCTTGTATGTGTCCGTAGAATCAATTTGGATGGCTTCGGTCTTGCTTGTGCGTATATATACACATCGCCTTCCTTGTATTTGTTTGTTGTTGTGGCGCCGTGGGATGTCTTGATGTAGTCGGATGTCTCCGGATATCTGAGTTGATTTCGATGTCGCGTTCTTGGAGTTGAACTTCGGATGTTCTCGGATAAATCCCGGTTGTCCTCCGATCCACTTCGATCTCGAGTTGATAACGCTGGGGCGTACTCCTTGCCAAGTTGATGCTAGCTGATCCAACATGTGGTGATGTCGGACTCTTCGTCGTGGCCGAGTAGTTGACCGACTCGACTTGTGCCTTGAGTCTTCGCAAATTTGAACGTCATGGCTTCACTTGCTTGCTTGTTGAATCAGACACACCTTGGCCGTCGCAGCGCAGATCCGTGGCGAGTTGTTGATCGTGGTTGACGGGAATTGCAAAGTCTTGTTGACAAGGGCCGACGAGAACCGCGGCGAATTTTGATCTGAGGTCCACCGAGCTCTCGAACGCAAAGCGCCGAGAACCCCTATCTGGCGCGCCAGCTGTCGATGTTTTACCACCGGCAACCCGCCACAGGAGTACCCAGACGGTGATTTGTTCGGAGGGGTATCGGCGTTTGCAGGAACTCGATGGTAAACGCAGAGAGACAACGATTTATACTGGTTCGGCACGCCGGAAAGTCACGGCGCCCTACGTCTAGTCTGGTGTGGAAAGTATATTACGCCCTGCGCTATTTGTTGTGGTTGTGAGTTCTGTCGGTTATGTCTGTCGCCCATGTGTGTGTTAGCTAGGTCTGCCGATCTAGGGACCTCTGCCCTCCTTTATATAGTCCAGGAGAGGCGGGAGTCCTAATCGGTTACAAAGTAGAGATCCTAGTAGGATTACGTGTACTAGTCCTAGTATGATTACATGAGGAGAATCCTATTTGGACTAAGTCTTCTTCTCTCTTCACCGTGAGGAACCTGGGTCCCGCATCGTCAACCCCGTAAATACTCCTTCGAGAGAAAGAATGCAAATTTACGTTCTAAGTGTATATGCAAATGGGTTCCCGTGCCAATGGTAGCATGTTTGCTTGCTCATATACATCGTATTATAAGGTAGAACAATATTTTTCTCTTCTACCCAACCAGCCAGCCGTGCTGAACAGGCTAGATCGTGATCCGGCTCAAACAAACGATTCGATTTCATCGTGTTAACGATCAAGATCAAGAGCAGCTCCAACAATGGCAAATCTGCAATGCCACTGAATCAAATTGAACTAATGGCGGTGGTTTGATCAGCACATGTGAATTGTGAATTCACTTGGTGTGGAAGAGCTCCTCCATGTCCTCGAGGCTCCGCCCCCTGGTCTCCGGCAGGCAGGCGTAGACGAACACAAAAGACGCGGCGGCGATGGCGGCGTAGAGGTAGAACGCGCCGGCCATGGTGATGCCCTGGTAGAGCGAGATGAAGGTCATGGTGACGACACCGCTCATGATCCGGTTCATGGCGGTGCCGAGCCCGGCGCCCTGCCCGCGCAGCCGGAGCGGCAGGATCTCGGAGCTGTACACCCACGCCAGCGGGCCGAACCCGACGGAGAAGGCGACCACGAACGCCACGACGGCCGCCACGCTGACCGCGGCGACCGCGGCGTCGTCCTTGGCCCCCGCGAACGCCGCGAACAGGGAGCCCAGGACGAGCAGCGCCGCCGTCATGCCGCCCGTGCTGACCAGCAGGAGCGGGCGCCGCCCGACGCGGTCGGCCAGCGCCATGGCGACGAGGATGGAGCCGGCCTTGGAGACGCCGAAGAGGACGTTGAGGCTCAGGAGCAAGGTGTTGGATGTGACGCCGGCCATGGCGAGGACGCGCGGGCCGTACAGCACCACCGAGTCGATGCCCGACGCCTGCTGGAAGAACTGCAGCGTCAGCACGATGGCCAGCACGCGCCGGACGCCGCCCTTCGTCGCCACCTCCTTCCACGCGCCGCCGCCGCCGCCGCGGTTGCCGCTGCTGTTCATCACGACGTCCTCGATCTCCAGCAGCCGCTGCTCGGCCTCGGCGGGCGTGTCCGACGTCTTGTCGAGCACCGCCTTAGCCTCGGCGATCCGGCCCTTCATGACCAGCCACCGCGGCGACTCCGGCATGGTGAGCACCCCGGCAGCCAGGAACACGGTGGGCACCACGCCCGCCGCGAACATCACCCGCCACGACAGGTGCACGGGCAGCCCCGAGAAGGCGAGGTTCGACACGTAGCTCAGCATCACCCCAGTGTTGATAAAAATCTTCAAAAAGAAGAAGCGGCATTTCCGAGAATTAGTACAAACTGCCGCAAAATCTGATGAACTGCAGAAAAACAGAGCACCAGGGCACACGGCACAGCAGCTTGGTTACCTCAGGAAGCGAGGTGAGGAGCCCGCGGGATGACGCCGGCGCGATCTCGGCGGCGTAGACGGGCGCGATGACGAGCGCGTACCCGACGCCGACGCCGGCGACGAAGCGGCCGACCATGAGCAAGGCGTAGCCGCCGGCGAGAGCCATGGCGAGCGGGCCGACGAGGAAGAAGGCGTTGGCGAGCACGATGGTGAGGCGACGGCCGAGTCGGTCGGAGGTCCAGCCCGCCAGCAGCGCGCCGACGAGCGAGTAGATGTTGATGACCCCCGAGAGCACCTCGATCTGCGCGTCGCTCACCCCGAGGTCCTCCGCCATGAAGATCTGCGCGCCGCTCGTCACCGCCACGTCTGCCGCCGTGCATGGCACGCGGGTCAGCGTGTGTGTGTGCGCGCGCCGTGCGCCCCGTTACCAATCTAGCAGAGAGGGAGAGTAATACGTACTGTAACCCATGAGCACGGAGGTCATGGAGGCGAGCACGGCGCAGAAGAAGGGGTACTTGTTGCGCTTCGCCGGCGGCGGTGGCATGGCGGCGGCGTCGGGCTTGGCGAGCAGCGGCGCCACGGCGTCCGGCCGGTGCGCCATGGCTGGTTCAAGCTGCAGAGTGACCCGGGGCGTTCCAGTGTCTTCGCAAGAACAATGTACTGGTCGAGTAAACTTATCCGGGGACGACTGGAGTCTGGACTCTGGAGGTCGTCGCGCACGCAGTTGTGGATGCCGGTGGATGACGTGGCAATGCACGAGCCACGCGGCAGGTGGAGTGGAGGGTGACGCGGGCGTGGGTGCGCGCGTGACCTTGAGCTGTTGGATGCTTGTGTCCCCACGTCGATGCGGCCTATGAAAGTTAAAATAAGTTATCCTCCAATCGATTTCAACACGTATGGCTGTGAATGCATCTAAACAAGAATTAAAGTGATCAGATCAGATTAAAGAGAAACACTTGTTTTGATATCAGGACAAACCGTTACTTATCTAAAGTTTAGTATTATCTCACATCTCAACATAAATTAATTTCTATTAATCATTCATCTCAAAACAAATCAATTTCTACGATCACCCTAAGGCTCTGCTCGGTTCCTCCGGTTTGAGCACTTGAATAATTCTAGGTTGGAATGATTCACTGATTTAGGGCTTATTCGTTTAGGGTGGTTCCGAGGAGGAATAATTTCTGATTGAGAGTTGTCTATATAAATTAGATAAGTGTTCCTGGTCAGAATAGTTCTAGGCCTCGAAACCCCACGAACCAAACAGGCCCTTACATAGTTTTTGATAAAACTGGAATTATTCCTTGCTCCAAACTAAAGTAACCCAACGGCCCTAAGTAAACCATCCCAAGTTTGACCAACTTGAAAAGGGTAATAATGTTTATGAAACCAAGTAAGTGCCTACTGATATAATTTGGTGTAATAAATATCGGTGTTCCTTTTTTATAAAATTTATCAATTTTAAAGTAATTTAATATAGGACAACCGTATAAATAGATTTTTATTAAAACTCGAATCAATATATTATTGTGTCTGTTTGATAAGTGAGTGGTGAGTGCTCATGATTGGAGAAAGCATTTATTGGACTCTTATTAAGTACGATGCATAGCTTATCTTGTTTTGGTTTCTTTTTGAAACTAGTGCCATTTCATATCTCTACAGTTGATGCAGCCCAGCCCATGCATGTTGGTCCTCCGGAAATATCCCGAACCGAACCGTATTATTTTCTATATTTAATCCGATCGAATCCGCATTTTCTTGTCCGACTTTACCGTTTTCGCTTTCGCATTTGAGATGTTTCGTATTTCAAATGTAAAAGTAGAAAACGGTTTACATATTTTTTTTGACCGTTTTCTACTTTTCTACTTTTAATTTGAAATATTCTGAATTCAAAATTCGGTTTAAACCGAATTTGACCAACTGCACAGGTCATACAGCCCAATTACATGCTGCTCACCACGCAGCTGCGTTCTTTCTACTGGTGGCTAACTGCCCTCTCTTATAGACGGCGCCCAGCCTCATCTCTCTTATTATGTATTTGGTCGTGCACCTGTTTAATGCTATGCACTTGAACTAGATCATGCACTTGTTAGTTGTGAACTTGTTATGTATTTGCTCGTGCACTTGTTTAATGCTATGCATTGTGGGTCAGTATTTCGTATTGAATTTTCGTATACCGACCGTGTTCGACATAATTCCGCTCGAATTGGTTCGTTTCTGAAATTCTAGATATTCCGTAAGTTCGCGTTCGTTTTCGTGTCCGGCTTGTCCGCTTTCGCTTTCGCTTTCGTATTTCAAATGTAAAAGTAGAAAACGGTTGAGGAGTTTTTCGATCGAGTTCGACCGTTTTCATCCTGAGTCCTCCCTGATGCAAAGTCCAAACCTACTTGGATCTCCTCAAGATAACTTATGCTGTTGGATTGCACATGCAGATCAATCACTGAGGCACTGACGCTGATATCTTACGCCGTGTCTGACTGAGATTTCAAGCACATGTGCTGTGTGTTTTACTCGCCACACAGGTACAGCACGCAAAGAAAAAAGAAGAAAAAGACAAGTTGTATACAAAACGAACACGTTCACAGAAGGACGATGATGGAATTGGAAGCTGTAACTTGACGTGTTTAGAGTCAAATTAGAGAGGTCTAAAGTAAGTATACACAGTTGTCGACATGGTTTTATAGCAGCCAGAAAGCAACTGGACACGTTTAGTTCATTTGGACAAGCGATGTGAAAGAAGTAGTATAAGAGCGTATGCATCAATGTATGACTAACTGTGGATATCGATGTGGAAATACATAATCTCCGGTGACAGGACGGCTGATAGCAATGGCAAACATTAACCGAAGGATATGATTGGAATGCAGATTCTGACAGTTTTTCCATAATTTTTCAGTAAAAATGCCGAAGTATTGTTTCCCTTGGCCGCTTACACACATTTTCCATGTTTTTCCTTTAGTGTCACCACCAAAAGAGTGTTGATGTAGGTCTGTAGCTGAGTTGGTCGTGTACAGCAACCTTTTGTGGTGAACTAGGGAATAAACGAAAAAAAATATTTGTGATTCTATGTTTCCTGCTGTGCCCGCCTACAGATACAGCACGCTAGGATGAGGCATCGTTGAAGCAAAAATCTTGGATATCTTCGAGCGCGATACTACCTTGCAAATCTGACGGACCGGCAGTCCTTTCGCGATTGCAACTGAGGCCTGAGGGAACGCAACAGCATACGAGCACTGGTATCCATGTGTCCCATCTGGCCGGACCGGACCACTGCTTTTGTGCGTTGTACTGGACGAGCAGTGCAGTGCGGCGGCCAACGGTCCAACACAAACCAGAGGGAGATATTTGCTGCCCCGCCTAGACAAAAACAGCACCACCGTTCGTGCCCGAAAGATGCTGCCAAATATCGTCGCCAGCATTCCAGTCTGCCCTGAGAGTCAGTCAACTTGGAACGCTGTTGGACTAAGCAGAGAAAGAATCCATGTACAGAACTACGCATACTAGTTATTTATCATTTCTTGTAGATCCTGCGTGATTCGGACATGCATGGGATCGTTAATCGTCGCCTCACGGTGATCTGTGTTGATTCGCCGTACACCACGGCTTCAGGAATCACCAGCTCATCACCTGATGGGCATCTGGTTACCCATGGAGATTGCCGCACAGGGCGATGCAGTCACACGGAAACAGGCATCAAAGCCGCTGAGCAATAATACAGCTACGCAGAAAAAAGAAAAATAATCCAGCACGGGAATTGCAGAGCCACTACTATTCTTCAGATTAAGGTTTCTCTCATACTCTTTAAAACTTCCAGCCTGTGCATGGTTCCAACATCAGTTTAAACTCTTTTTGATACTCCAAACAAAACAACAGTGAAATTCGCACTACATGATTATCATCCAGGAACAAGTTTGCTACAGAATATAGATACTGCCTCCCAGCTCCCGAACAGATAGATTTCTGACTTTAGCTCGGTGATTTCAGGCCAACCCGCCGCTAGTCGCTGTCCTGATTATCTGAAACAAGGCTGCAAATAGACCAAGAGTAGGTGGAGTCAGACTTCTTGTTAGATCTAGACCACTGCATTCTCAACTAAGGAAATTCAAAGCCTTTCTATCCAGGCAGATAGTACCTATTGGTAAGATGTTTTCTGGCATACAAATGAAACAGAGGTAAACAACACATATAATGCAAAGATAAAAACCTATGAAGTTTTACCAACATAATTCAGTTTTATGAAGTAAAATAAAACTAGCATAGAATCATGTTTCGTATGTAAAACAGGATCATACTTACTTTAAAGTTTTCACCATGTCAAAAGTTTACAATAACAAGGGGCAAACAGTTAACTAGCAAATCTTCGTCTACAATATATGTTACAGCCACTTGCAATAAGGCATTGCATTTGAAGCATATAATACATTAGGCAAGTAAATTTTCATAATCTAAATATCAACTTAGTTACTTCGACTATTACGACATACAGTGCAGTGAATAATAGATAAACCAGCCCAGAATTTTGATATCCTTAATAATATGCCTAGAAACCTGGTTGTAGTACCCATTTTGGTTTGGGTGATAAATTGTCAACAGGCAATGCATGGGTGTTTAGAAGATCATATGGCCCATCCAAACATGCAGCGAATAATGTTATGAAAATCAACATGCTCTATCCAACATAATTGCTAGATAACTGGTCAGACATGCACCCAACAATATTTCAAGCACTAGTAGTGATGCCTAAAAAAATATCAGGTTTCATCAGTTACAATGGACTGACATGAACAACAAAACATAGAATCACTTAAAATAACTCCTGGAATGAGTCAGACTTGCTATATTTATACATGCAGTTCATGAAGAAAACATTATTTATCAATGGCCGGTCACACAGTTCTAAAAGCAGAATAGCTATGTATTATGATGTGTTGATGGTGAAGCTGAAATAAACATAAGTCGAGAAGACAAAAAACAACTCCAAAATGCAAGAGATACTGTTTAAAAATAGAAGGGAGGCTACCAAAGGCTTGGTGCGATGCTTACATGAGCCAATGACCACAAAAACGAAGAATCCAAGCACTATAGGTCCAACAGGGTAGTCATTCCCCTTTTTCACTGTAGTCTCAGGCACAGAACCCCTCTTTGTGATATTCTTCTGGAACTTGGCACTCTTCCTGTCAGCAAGACGCCTTGAAGTAGTCTGGGAGAATAGAAATGAAATTAGTTCAGCATAAAGAATCAAACATAAAAGTTTTCTAAATGGATAGAGATGAACACAAGCAGATACTACATCTACAGCTTAACTTTTTTTATTCTTTGTTATCAAAATAGAAGATTTTAAACCTGTTCTGCTATAAAAATAAAAATATAGTGACATTCTGACTCACTTAAGGGTTAGCCAGGTAAGAGAAAAGGGAACACTTAAATGATGTAAAATCTGTTTTACTATATTCACTTTCAGGGTACTACCATGTGCATTTGGTACCAGACACCAGAAAAATGATTAACACAATGAATAATATCAATTCCCTCTATCCTTACAGAATGGCCTACTTCACCTCTCAATATCTAAAAGCTGTCTACATAAAGATAAACAAAACAAACTCAAATTATGGAAGTTCAGTAGCCAGAAACAGTAGCCACAAATTCTAAACAGAGACAATAACAAACACTATGGAGGATAATGATTTGCCATCAGCTTAGGTCAAGATCACTGTGACTAACCATGGAGACCAAACAGGAAAATAACCTACTTAAATACTGAGAGAATTTCCAGAACCGTGCTTATAAAAATAATAATAACTAATATTTGTTCTTATGAACAAGTCTTAAAAAACAGTGTGGAATAACTCCAAGCTTCTAACTCCATTGTAAGGTACCAGATAATTACACTAAATGAGTAAATGGCATTGCATGAAAATTTTCAAAGGCTTAAAGAGGCAGACATTCTAGTCATAGAATTGAAAACCTGCAATTAAAATACCACAGCACATGCAACGAATCCATAGTATTTCCTATTCCTTGAGTTTAATTGTCTATATATAGGTCAAATATTCATATTTAAATTTTACATTCAATATATGCCCAGTTGCATGACCATTTCACTATTTGCGACAGGGGGAATCTATGATATTATCATTTTTCCAGTTTTACAAAGTTGACAGGTAAAAAGAACCAGCAGCGGCATTCACTGAATTTCAAATATCAAGCATGGCACCATATCATTTATGAGATCTCCCCCACAAAAAATGGGGTTAGCAGTGACATTGATTCATCCCCAAGGTGGATTGGAAGAGAATCGACCCCACCCCTGGATCGCCATTCCTATGGATTGATGTCTTCCCCAGTCGCCAGCCAAGCCGATGGCGGGACACTAAACATGTAATCGAATACCCACACAGCCACACTCGCAGTCGAATTAAGCAGGGATCCGCACCGATCCATCAAATTGCGATTGAAAATCCCCAAAATAGGGACGCAAATCACATGAGACTCCATCAAATCAGGCCCGCGCACAACCAAATCGGACAACAACGGAACCATCATACGCATATGTACACACACACAACATTCCAAAATCACAAAAGGGGAAGAGAAATCATAAGTTCTGCGCAAAATCTAAGATCCCCCGAGGGAAGAAAGATAGGTAAGGTTCCGGTCCCTCTTACCATATCCGCGTGCCGCAGGAGGTGATCTCACCGGAGACGGGGACGGAGGCGGCGTCGACTGCGCGAGGCGAGGCGCGGCGCAAGCGGGTCGGGTCGGACAGGAACGAGGAGCAGGGGAGATGTGCGCGATATGGGGGCTAACGCGAGGGGTTTTATGCAAGGTTCCCTCTTATAACAGGCACATGCCGCTTTAGGACGTGGTCGGGCTGACCTGGCGCGATACTATTGGGTGGCACACCCGACTCGTCCACTCGGAACAGGGGCCGTTCGTTTTCGATCGAGATTCGTGCTTCGAATGCACTGTCTTTGCCTTTGCCCCTTTGCACAATACATACGCTAAAGATCGGAGTTTGCGGTGGCGAAGCTAAAGTAAATTAGAGGGTAGTGCAAGAAAATTTAATCGAATACACTGTTTTTGCAGTTTTTGGGTGGTGCATTTGCACCCCCTAGCCACAAGCTACCTTCGCCCTTGGGAGTTTGGAATTGTTGCATGTCTTGCCCGATCCCATCTGACATCTATCTTGTTTGTGTCCGTTCTAATCTTGATTTGATGATTAAGTGCCGCATTCATAGTGATTTCGATAAATTTAGCGAGAATTGGTGGCAACGATTAATGATCAGGATCAAGAAGCAATAATCTTTTATCCGTCATACAATACTTCGTTGTCAATGAGAAAGATCACCAACTGTAAGTTCTGCCACAGCTAGCTTTGCCTCCCACAAGCAATGCCTAAGCTTCTGCTTTCCAACAATTGTACTCCCTCTGTCTCTAAATATTGGTCGTCACGATTTACGTGGCGATAACTTTGATTCGATTTATAGAAAATACGTGCAACATTTCAATCTCTAAATAAATTTATTAGAAAACTAGATTCAAATATCTATCCAATGATACTAACTATGTATCATAAATATTAATATTTTTTAATATATATTTAGTCAAAGTTGTTTCTCGGAAAACGAAAACGACAGATATTTAGGGACGGAGGGAGTATGATGCATGGAGTAGTAGCCTAAAAAAAATTCAAAGGAGACACTATGGGGATGTAATGAGGACGAATACTCCTATGACGGGTTGGTTATGATTTTAGTGGTTATTGCACGCATACAGAGGCATCATTGAACACACTAGGGCCATCATGTACCCATAGTGGAATAGTTCCTAGAAATTATACCTTGCAAAGTTGGATGTTGTTGGTTAGGGTGTGTTACAAGATTGGTCGAAGGTATCCCTTCTTCCATTGCTAGGTTGTAAGCCATCTATGACTTTGGGTTCATGGAACGCTCTTGCATGCGACCAACGAATGTTGTTTAACTTGTGATCATTTCTGCATTTGTAAAGGCACCATATCATAGAGAAAGCAAGACATGCATTGTCTGGAGAGGTCCTTTGTTTAAGATTATTGCAATATACATGTGAAGTCCATGGCCTGTACATGGCAAAGCATGAAGTCAAAGTCCTATCGCCGATCCAAACCACACTATCCTAACATAACTGCACTAGAACAACAAAGTGAGTCTCATTTTCTGCGCATGCACG
Organism: Miscanthus lutarioriparius; assembly: GCA_904845875.1. Classification (NCBI taxonomy): domain Eukaryota; kingdom Viridiplantae; phylum Streptophyta; class Magnoliopsida; order Poales; family Poaceae; genus Miscanthus; species Miscanthus lutarioriparius. The sequence goes on along the minus strand of CAJGYO010000014.1, from coordinate 38,208,334 downwards.
ATGGGAGCAAGTTTCTTTAATGTTCAGAATTAATTGATGAATCATGCTCCTAGAGCTAGACTAAGTAGTCTCTAAGCAAAAGTTTTAACGCGTAGTTGAATTTCTTGGTCAGCCAATACTCGATGAAGGTTCTCCACAACCTGCATAGGAATATTAGTGGGTGGTGAATTCCTTGTTCTCTCCTCGATTGCTAGCATCACCTTTAGAAGTACATTGTCCATTAGAGGTTAGCTTCCAGCACAAAATACCTCTGGTGTTGTGTCTGCAATGATATATGTATGCAAAAGGACATCCCAAGAATGTTTCCCCAGTAAGGTTACATTTTTTTAGCATCCCAAGTTTTTGTATTAGGCCTCCTCAAATCGGAACTTTATCAAGCATTTGGTAAAGTATTTGCTCAAGATTTAACGTTTCGTGCATCCGCCTCCAAAAAAAGGACTACAAAGCTGGTTCCATAGAGGTGTGCGCCATCTATGAATTGGATGGTGACATTTTATTCAAGATGATGTCTAATGCTAAGAATGCAACTCCAAAAAGTTGATTTGGGAATGTAAGTGGCAGCTGTCCATAAAGAAAAGCGTGGGAATAATAATGGGATTTCTTATGCCTAGGCCTCCTTCCTTCTTAGGCTTAGAAATGGACTCCCAAGATCTGTAGTAGATGAGTTTTATGTTCCGATCCTTTCGAACACCTTGCCACCAAAAAAATACAAATGGTTGCTGTGATTTTGGCTAGATTTTTTTTTTTGAAAATAATGTTAGAATTGAAGCAAAAACTGATCGGATAAGGCTAAGCCACCCAACCCAACATGGCTGAGAGTATTGGCTTTTATGATAATATAAGCCGCAATATGAATTTGTTGTATCCCCTCCATAAAAAAAGAATATAAATCTAGTTTCTCGAGAAGTCAAACAATCCTAAGTTTGACTAAATATGTTTTTGAAAATACTAATATTTGTGACATGCAATAAATATCATTAAATTTATTGTAAAATATAATTTCTAAATAAGCATATTTAAAGATACAAAAGTTGACACTATTTTGTATGAATTTAGTTAAATTTGTTGTCTTTTATTAGGTCCTTGGGAAGGGAAATTTCTGCTCGCTTGGAGTAAACGAACTTGTGAGTTTTATATAGTACTCTGTCCCTCCGAGAGATGAGCAAAGGACCAGCCAAATGCACAGTGTTTGTCTGAAACCATCGTGAAGGTTAGTCAAATCCGAAATCAACTCTGGACGGTGAAACCATGAATCCTCGCGATAACGATGCGTAATCAAGCAAAGCTGGATTGATCATCAGGATATAGCTGACTAACATGACCCCTTTTCTTTCTCCAGATCAGTCGAAGAAGAAAAAGAAAGCGCTTGATTAATTGCACCAGACTGATGATGTCCGAAGTGGATTTGCTGCACGCGTGTGCGCTACCTTTAAGAAAAGGAAAAAACGGACCAGCGCACCGCACGCCAAGGAACTTGCACCACAACGCGTGGCGTGGCCCGCGCAGGCGCATGCAGCTGCCTCGCCGCCCGTGATCTTCGCTTCAAATTGCGTGCCACTAGCTCCGTGGTGCGTGCATCGTGCCGACTGCCGACGACGGCAATGCTGCAATGTGCAACGCAAAAAAGGTTCGGTCAACCTACATCTGCAGACTACATGCATGGGCGTTTCTTTCTTCCCAGTGCAGTGACACTGTCGTCAGTATCTGCCTGTTCGTCAGGCTGAAGGAAATCGATCAGAATGCAAGTTCTTTGTTGCAACTCTCCTTTTTTTTCTTTCGAAAAGCTTCGTTGCAACTCTCCGATCCTACAGATTCATTCATGAACATACAACGTGCGTGTTTAAGCTGTTTATTGTGTAGTGGGTACAGCGATGCTTTCACATGAAACAACATATATATGTATAATTAGCAGCAACACCGATCGATGCAGAATGTCAAGCAAAGCTTTGTGTGCACCTCAATTGTCTCTCCATCCTCTCTACTCTACGCTACGGCGGTGTTTGCAAGAGATGGAAGCACGGCCTCTGCTCGCCAATGGTACTAAAGCCAGCTAGCTAGCTCTTGGTGCCGCCGTAGAGCCTGAAGAGGTTGAATGCGGAGAGGAAGGCGATCAGGGCGGCGGCGAGCCCAGCCGCGACGGCGCTGGCGACGCCGGCGCCGGCCTGCCTGCAGAAGGCGCCGTAGAGTGCGCAGATCGCCATCCACTGCATCTCCGGCTGGCCGCGCTTGGCGACGACGGAGGCCTGCAGCGCGGCGGCGACGGCGGCCAGGAGCACGTACGCCAGCGCCTGGTCGCACGAGAACACGCACCAGGCCAGGGCCCGCCCCGGCACCATGCCTCCGCCGGGGCTTCCGCTGGACGACGGCAGCAGGGCGACGCAGCAGCGCGCCGCCAGCTGCAGCAGGCTGTAGCCGGCGGCGGCGGCGGTGGCGGCCACGAGGAACACCATGGCCTTCATGTCCGTGTAGCTGGCCTTCTTCTGCAGGGAGAAGAAGGTCCGCGTCTGGGTGTCCGTGGCCACCAGCGCCGCCGCCAGCGCGCCCAGCCCGCACAGGAGCGCACGCAGCGCCACCTCGGCCACCTTCACCTTCCGCTCCGCGTCGCCGCCACCCAGGGGCAGCGCCATGGCCATGGCCGCGCGGCCGGCGACCGGCGGCGTTGGGTTTAGTTACGTGGTGGGCTGGTGGTGGTGGCCGGCCGGTGTGCTGCAGCTCGGCAGCTCGGCCGCGAGCAAGCAAGGCGGCAGGTACTGCTACTAGAGATAACTAATCAGAGGTTAGTAGAGAGCGAGAGAGAGGTGATGGTGAAAGCTCACGGGACTCGATTGGGAGTGATTTGTGATTCCATCGTCCGTGGCCGTTTTTATAGCGGAAAGAAAATTCCTCCACTCCATTCCACTTTGGCGCTAGTGCGATGCGAGGGTGGGGGGATCCTCTCTCCGTGGCCATTTTTTTTTTCTTTTCGTCAGGCTATAATTGCCATTATTACGGGCAGGAGCTCTTTCCAAAGAGTGGAACGTTGGACGATTGCACGCCAGGGCCTGCTTCGGCCGGAGAAAACGGTTTCACATGACACACATCACGTACGCCAGGGCCTACGACGACGGCACGGAGAGATGGAATCACAGAAGACGCGGATCAAGCGGCTGCACGCGGGACATCAACGAACCGGGCGTCAGATCAAGTCAGTTCCTTGGACCTCCGAGTTCCCAACGAAGGCGGGCGTTCACGAGGCGGGCGTCGCTTCTTGTTAGTGCCTAGTAGCAGTAGTACTCCTACATGCCTAACGATCGATGCTTATTGGTCACACGTCTCCCTCTGCTACCGACGCCGCACGCCGCGTTGCAGCCCTAGCCTAGACTGCACGCCGGCTACTGTGCCTAGCGCCGCCACGCTAGAGTCTAGACTCTGGAGAAACCAAGGAGATCGATCGATGTGCATCGTCATAGTGATGCGTAAGTGACGTCGCACCGCGCCCACCTTCCTTCATCTCAGGCGTATATCCTTCACATTTTCCATTACTATTGCATGCTGTAGTAGGTTAAATTAAAGTCGTCTCGCATTTCCAAAAGACATAATACTAGGAGCCGTGTGCGCATGCCACGTGGAAGTGGGTCATCACCACCGCGTTCCTTCATCTCAGGCAGGCTCAAACAAAGTGGGATAACGCTTTCACATTCGCGGGAGTGACACGCGCGCTGCAAGCTGCCACACCGGCAGTCCTTTTTTGCCAACCATGGCGAGGCCACCTCGACAACGACTGTCTGGTCTCTTCTGCAGGTTGCCCTGCGCCGCTCGCGTGCTCTGCGCCTGTGTACCGCATGTCACCAGACAACACAATCATGGCGCGCAGGCGTGGAATTTGTAGCTTCGTGGCCACCAGCAACATTCATTCGTACTACCCGCCGACGCGGTACTCGCTGTACCGATCCGGGCCGGCCTGTTCAGGTGCAACATGAGCTTCATGGGCCCTTCATGGACTGGGGCAGTGTGTTATTATATTGATAATATTGAGATTGATCCGGCTCATATCATGCATTTTTAGTCTTAATTCCATTCCAGTCAGCGTTCACTCAAAACTAATCCAGCGAACGCCGAACGATCCGACCAGCGTCCGCATCCGGTGATCGCTACTTCCCTCCCCGACCACCAGCGTCCACATCTGGTGACCACCCACTCCCATTCCCTGTACGCTTTTCTATGTTGCTGATGTCACCTTAAAAAATACAATACATTTATTTTAAATTGCTATAATTTCTAAAAGGTGTATCCGTTTTTTATTCCATCCGCACCGTGTTCTACGCGATGAGAGAAACAAAACTAGGCTTAACTTGCATATACTTCGAAGAATTTTTTTTTCTAATAACAATATATATATATATATTAAATTATAACATATAACTTATAATCTAAAGGTTTAACCATCCCGTCTACCTAAAACACTGTACCTGTAGCCACCTATTTTTATACTGCGCAAATTTTGCTCTCAACTCTGGCTACCCATTTCCGTCCTAGTAGAGAATGACACATGGGTCCCACATGTCATCCTCACTGATGTTCTCTCTGGAGCAGCCGTGGCCGGAGCAGAGGAGCCCACGCCCTTACCGGGATCCGACGTGGGGAGGCGCGTCCCGCCAGGATCCGTCGTTGGGAGGCCCGCCGCGCCGGGATTCGCTGCCGTGGGAGCGCCGTCGAGGAAGCCCCGTCGAGGGAGCGCCGTTCAGAGAAGGGCCGTCGAGGGAGATCCACCGCCCCTGGGATCTCCGCGCACCCCGCGCTGGGAGCTCTGCGCGCCGGGGAGCTCCTCTGGCAGGGGCAAGGCCTCCCGCGCCTGGGAGCTCTGCGCGCCGGGTACAGAGATACCTGCGCCACGCGAGGAGAAAGGGATGCGTCCGGCCGACGAGGGAGCAGTGGCGGGGTGCGGCGGCACGTGCGCACGGAGGTCGCGCATCGGGGAAGAGAGGCGCTGGGAGGGAGTAAAAATAGGTAGCCACAGTCCAATAGATGTAGGTAGTGGGAGGTGGACTCCACTGAAAAAACAGGCTCATTCCAACACACAATCCCTAGTTACAGTTCCCCGGAGCGCACAGAGGAAACAAAGCCTCAGCAGTAGCACAGCTCGCGACTGCCATCAAAATTCATATCAAAGGAATGGCGTTCCATCAAAATTACTACTACCTCCGTGACTCCGTTCAGAAAGGATGCAGTAGTAGTTTGGACAAACTCCAACCACAACCCTCCTGGGTAACGGAACAAGTGAATAGCGAGTACCAGTTCAAGTAATTCAACCACTAATTATTCCTAATCTTCTAAATTCTAACCAATTCGTCTACATTACCAGTGACACAGCCCATGATACAGGTACAGGCCGTCAAAACAAATACTCAAAATTTTCTGCCATGTGCACAACGGTTCAAAGCTACAAAGGTTCTGCACGAGCAAGCGTCAAGGGATTCCCCTTACTTCTGCTGACCAGCCTCAACGGGCTCTGACTCGACCACTTCAGCTTCAAGCGGCTCATCTGACATCACAGGTGCGGCGTGCTGCGGGATTGGGTTGGCAGGTTGTGCCTGCGACTGTGAAGACCATTTGCCAGCGATGGCAGAGGTCATCATCTCATAGATCTTCCCACTGAGCTCCGCCGGGTTGTCAGGCTGCAACACCAACAAGGCAGAAATGAGGTGATGTGGAATGTAGCAAATCACAAGGTAAATGTAGCTGTGCAGTGACAGATTCAGAACCAGGTATTAAGAACTTCCACAACTAGTGAAGACAAACTAGAGATATTATTGAGTTGCTCATATCCCTTCCAGTTCATAACCACAATCAAAGAAAACAAACGACAACGACATGTATGTAGTATACAGGACATCACAAGATAATGCTGGGGCAGCGACTGACTCTTGTTAGTCAATCCAAAAAAACATGTGGTACTCTAATCGGTAACAGAAACATAAATAAAGGGCAAAGGAGGTGCCAAACTGCCAGTACTGGTATAATTGATGATCACAACCGTTCATATCTAATTTAGCCCCCCAAAAGAACACTACTGCAATAAGCAAACTTAACACACTCAAATTTCTTTTTTGAAAAACAATCCATATTTCAGGTCTAAGGCGGGGAAGTGGTAGTTTTAGGTGTGAATAATTTATTTTTGCCTCATCCTACTGATAGATCAAAGGTCGTAAACATTTCCTATGCTGAATCTTGGTTTCATTTTATATGAACATGTTATGCTCTACTGTCTCTATATTTCAAAATCAAAATTAAACACAACAAAAGCAAGGTTCAGCATGGACCACATCTCTATGAGACAGAAAGCTAACATGAAACTGTACCCACCGAAAAGCCACTTGAAATCATAGCAGTTTCAAAGAGAACATCCAGAGCCTTTAGAGCTTCAGGATCATCAGGGTTATTCCTGCATGCCGCCTGCATTCCAAGGAAAAAATTCATTAGAACAAGAAAAAGTGCTTGTGGCCTAAAAATAATAAAATTAACACATTGCGTAAACAAAAAAAAAATATCAAGATATAACGCTACTTTTAGCACTGACTTTCCCTCTGATCAAAGTGATCACCAGAAGTTTCTCTTTTGCTATTTGTGCTAGCTAGCTGATACTATCTTGCAGCAGCAGCCTACAGCACTGCAGCAAAAACCACAGTCGATCGGGCTCTTTGACTATAGTTTGCCAGCATACAGTCCTTTTCTACCGGCCTAAATATTTCAAAGTGAAAGAGACAACAGCAGGTTGAGAACTTACATTCAAGGCCTTGATTATCTCATGCTCTGGGTTTATTTCAAAAACCTTCCTTGAGCGCATGAAATCCAAAGAGGATGTATCACCCATAGACTGTGCTCTCATCAGCCTGTAACAAACAGCAAAGATTTAAAGTTATGTAGCTATGTAGCAACTGTCAGAAACCACCAAAGATTCACATTTAACAATAGACACTAACCTTTCCATATTGGCTGACCAACCAAACTTCGCTGCAACAAGAACACATGGCGATGACCTGAGACGGTTAGATATGTCAACACGTGCAACCTTGTCACCCAAGCGATTCTTTATCCAGTCACAGGTTTGGCTGAACTCCTGCTTTATCTCCTCTCTTTCCTCATTGTTATCACCTGGTACATTTAGATATCACAACAATCAGAAACAAGATAATTAAATCACGAGGGTAAAAGATTAGTTGTCTCAGTTCCAAAGAAATAATACGTCCTCAAACAAATAGACAAGTAATGCATACAAGAACGAAATTTCCATCATTGATCACATTTAATATACATGTACCATGGTGATCAATATGGATGGTAATAACAAGAAAAGCCTTGCCAGAATTAAGACAGCTACATCTAAGTACTACTAGTAGTTAATAAGAGGTTCACAACACATGTATGCGCATACCTAAGTCCAAATCTTCCTTGCTAATGTCAACAAATTTCTTATCCTTGTAGGAGCTCAGATTCTGGATAGCCACTTCATCCATAGGGTCGACGAAAAGTAGAACCTACCAAAAAAAGGTAAAATAAATTATAAAGCTAGAACTAGCATCAGTTAAACTAATCTCATAAGATTCACTCTCTAGTATAACCATTGCCTGACTACATAGTAATGAATTCATATTGATGCCAACTGGGACTGAATAAAGTAGGGACACTTCTATTCTTTATAGGGTTCTTCCAATGACATGCAGACCTTAAACACTAGCAAGAGGACACACGAAAGAAAAAGCAAGACATGGACACTGCAAAGCAAAAATAAGAAATTGCCTAAAACATGGTACAAAGCCTTGTTGCAATATCATGTAGCCACAGCAGCAGCACTTCCAAAGTGGCCAGATGATGGCAAGTTAGATTTGTCATAATTATCGATTTAGATCATGTTATTGTACTCAGTCTATTTAAAGGTAAATGAAGATAATTGAAATTTTTCAAGATTCCATGTCCTCTGCAGAAACCCTTCTTTCTCCCAGCTACCTTTCCACTGGCTTCTGTCCACACACGTTCCCAAAGTGAACTAAGATTGAAAATAAAGATGTCCCAACTCATGAAAATTAACAAGACCAGTGGCTCAGGTCCCAAAATCCACTCCAGACATTCAAGGAACAAATTGGCATGAGTGGTATGAATTCAATACCATAATAATAAAAGTATAAAACATTTAAGTGTATAACTGAACCATTTAAACAAAAGAATAATCTTTAAGGTATCTTTATTTCTCACCTCATACTCTTTTTCTGTTAGTCTTTCTAAGAAAGGAGCATTTTTGGCACTGCTCAGACTGTCTGCAGCAATGAAGTAAATGTCCTTCTGCTCAGGTTTCATGTTTTCCACATACTCATCCAAGCTAATTAATTCATCGTTGCTTTGAGAAGAGAAGAAGCGCAACAAAGGAGCAATTCTCTTGTGATTTTCCTTATCTTCCATGGCACCCAGCTTTAAAAATTTTCCATAGTTCTCCCAGAACCTTTCATAATCCTACAATGAATTTAAGATGAGCAAACTGAAAGAAAAGGGTGGTTAATTGAAGTGACCATACCCCCACGAGGAAATGTGGAAGCTTACATCTCTGTTTTCACTGCAAGAAATGCCAAGTATCATATCAAAGGCTTTCCGCACCAGCCTCTTTCTCATTATACGAACCTGTGGAAAATCGTAAAAGGGGTGGCACAAACTTGTCAGATCAATATTTTAATAAAGTGACAAAGAGAGGAAGTCAAGCAACTTACAATTCGACTTTCTTGAAGAATCTCACGAGAAACATTCAATGGAAGGTCATTTGAGTCAACAACACCCTTCACAAAGCTCAAATATCTTGGGAACTGGCCAGAATCACAATTCTCAATTATCAGATACCAGATTTACTTGGTACTAAATTTGATAAGTACAAACCATGAAGAATGATTGATGTGTGAAGAACATACCAATTCTCCATCAAAGTCATCTGATATGAATACACGCTTAACATACAGTCTGATATTCTTGGTCTTCCTACTATCAGTTATATCATCCTTCCTTGTAGCAGGAACAAAAAGAATTGACCTGAATTCTACCTCACCCTGTGTCAAATAGATTCAAGTATTATCACTTGCATGTGAAGATGTTACTTGCGATCATATAAATGGACAGTAGCACATTTCAATGTAAGACTAAATCATAGTTGCCACTTTATATAGATCTAAATAGCTGGCCAATATGCTAGTCTTATCTTAATATTGAAAGATCATGAATCTGTGAAAGTTGTTGTTAACTATTGAATAGAAATGTTTAAGAAAAAACTACATTAAGTCTGTAGGTGCTCAAAAGCAGATCAAATCAAACTGACAAAAAAGATATTAGAGTGTCAGAGTTATAGTGGCAACATCGTCTTCAAGAATGAATATAAAATGCATGCTGGATCAATCCATGCATGGTACAGAAACCTCCAGTATCTTTTTCAGATTCTTATATTTTGAATATTTTTTGTGTTAGATGCACTAATCAAAGATTGTATCCTCCATTACATTGAACTTTGGTTAGAAGTTACAGAGTCTAAGGACCTGTTTGGCACTGCTCCCAGAGTAGCTTCCAGGCCGAATCTAGTAGGAGCTCTGCCAAACAGTTTTTTACTGTGAAGTGATCCTATGCTGATTCTATGATGGGCCTGTTTGGCAGAACTCGAAGAGCAGCTTCCAGACTGAATCCAGTAGGAGCTATGCCAAACAGTTCTTTACTAAGTAATTCTATGATGATTTTGTGAAGCGATTCTCTAAAATGAGCAGGGGCTCTACCAAACAGGCCCAACTCAAGGAAAGAAAACATGTCCGTGACCAAATTTGCAGTGTACAAATCATTTGAGCCATATATACTGTGAGATCTAAACCAGTCATCGCAGTAATAACCATTGAATCACCAAAACAAAGAAACAGCAGACAACCAATATAAATGCGAAGACATGTACCTCTGTAGTGAAGTGTGAGGAGGCCAAAGGATCCAAGTACTCATTGAAGGTTTTCTTGTAAAATTCATTGTACTCCTCAGTTGAAACCTCTTTAGGGTTCCGAAGCTACAAACAGCACATAAAGGTTGTACCATAAGGTTCGACCTTTTTTTTTTCCAAAACACAGTATTGATACTGCAGACACTCATAAACGCATGCATGCAAACTCACCACATAAGCCTCAGACATTGACATTTTCGAAAATACATGCTTAGACAATCATGATTATATCAACAAACAGAACATAAATAAATCTTACCCAAATAGGTTGTGTCTCATTTGAAAGCTCCCAATCCCAATACTTCTCAACAACGGTCTTGGTCTTTTTCTTAGGCTGTGTAAAGAGAGACATTAACTCTCAACCAGTAACAAAGCACTACACAATTTTGTCTCCAGTAAAGTAAACCAGTGCAAAACCAAGAGTTACAGCTGCTTATAAGTTTACCTCAGTTTTGGTATCATCATCACCTTCTTTTTTGGCTTCCGCTGGATCCTCATCAACCTCGACCTTAATGATCCATGGATGCTTCATATAAGTGATATATCGGCACAAAATAAACCGAAATGAAAAAGGTTATTCACCTCTTTTGTGAAGCCTTTCTCTTGCCATGTGTAAATGGGAAAGGAAACAAACTGAGAGTAATTCTTTAGAAGTTTTTGAATCCTCTCAGGGTGTGCAAAGCCCTTATCATCACGCTGGAAATAACAAATATGACAATTAAAATAGGGCAAATGACAAGAAATTAGATCACATGTGAATAAGCACATACATACCTTGAGATAGAGAGTAAGGCGAGTTCCCCTAGGAATGAGCTTTTCCGGGTATTTTTCCTCTCTAATGGTATAAGAACCAGAATCTGCTACTCCTTCCCAAACATATTGTTTGTCAGATTTTGGGCTCTTTGTTGACACAACAACCTATTGCACAGAAGAGAAGGTATTCACTTAATACTTACAAGTTCTGATAGGACAGCAGGAAAGTCGAAACACTTATAAGAGTAAGAGAACATGACCAAAAGAATTTTAGCTCATTAATATTAATAGCCAGTATAAAGATAAATCATGGTAATAATATACCTTCTCGGAAACAAGAAATGCAGAATAGAAACCAACACCAAATTGGCCAATCAAGTTGCTGTCCATGCCAGCTTCTTGACTCTCCTGTTGTAAAATAGATATTAAATAATGCAAATGGCAGGATTCCAGATATAGACAAATAAAAAACAGAGGACACCATCCTCAGCAAGATCACACCTTCAATGCCTTCAGGAACTTGGCAGTTCCACTGCTTGCAATAGTCCCAAGAGAATCAATAAGCTCTTGTTTCGTCATACCAATCCCAGAATCACTGAAGATGAAGAAGCAAATGTAGATGAGAATGAAAATCACTTTCCATTAAAAAGTATGGTAAGTAAATGGCCTGCTGCAAGTAACCAATACTTACGTAATTGTTATTATTCCATTATCCTTGTCTGTTTGGATGCGAATGTCAAGTTGGGGACCATCCTTGAGAAGCTCAGGATCCGTGACACTCAGATAACGCAACTTATCAAGCGCATCGCTAGCATTGCTGTAAGCACAAACAAGAGGAAATGAAACAGCAAACTAGGATTAAAAAAAACATGATGTAGTCATTACATAACATTTTCACAAGTTTCAACCAAATAGATTGACCAGGAACAGGGCGTTCTATAAATAGATTACAATAACTGAAATAGATTGTGTCCATAACTGTGACCCACCTGACCAGTTCTCGAAGGAAAACTTCCTTGTTACTATACAAGCTGTGCACGATCAAATCCATGAGCCTGTTGACCTGCATAGAACATTGTGGAAACACCATGACATCTTATAACCAAACCTCAGCAGAAGATAGCACAAAGTTAGACCAATTCGCCCCATCAGTACCTCAGCCTGGTACTCGTGCTTCTCAGCTGGCAGGTCTGTGGAGTCAACTGCTGCCGCACTCGATTCATAGCGTCTCCCAACAAGGGCACCATCCATCAGCTTAAGGGACACAACATTGCTTGTTCCTGCAACCTTGGGCGCTGCAAGCACTGAGAGAAGCCTCTTCTGCTGCTGCTGAACCCCAGGCGTTCCATTGCTCACCTGAGATCGCACGACATGACAGATACACAACTCATTAACAGGTGGCGAAACTCAATTTGCGCCGCTAATTTGAAGAATAATCAGTGTTTCCTCTAACATAATTTGTCAATTTCCACAGTAGTTACCCAATTTAGTAAAAGGCAATCAATAGAGGCAAATGGTAAACCCAAGCATCAATGCAGGATAATAAAATCCATGTACGCCGCCCAGATTGATGCGTGCACGGACCTAATAACATGGCTAATCGCCACAAACAAAGAAAGCAAAACGGATGGCCACACTTACGGGGCGGGGCGGGACTGAGGAGGAGGCGGCGTCGGGGGAGACGGCGGAGGCAGCGCCGGCAGCCACGCGGCTGCGGGCGGCGGCGGCGGCGGCGGCACTGAGGGATCGCCTAGAGGCCCCGATCATCTTCCGCTTCTTCAACCACGCTAAGGGCGAGGCTGCGGGAACACGGGGTGGCTCGTGCGGGGCAGCGAGCGGAGATGACGATTGACGATGCCGCGAGGGTTTTGGAGGGGGGTAGGGTTTTGGGGAGCGAAGGGGAGAGGAAGGCGTATAAATGGCGTGCGCCTTGCGGGGCAAGAAGATGGGAGGAGGAGGGTTAGTCGCTGGCAATTCGGGCCCACTGATTAGGTCGGGGTGTCAGTGGGTGAGTAGCGGAATGGGGGATTGAATTGGTGGTGGATTTAGCAGTTTGCGGAGAAGGTTCTGGAGGGTCAGGCTGCGAGAAATGCTGCGACCACAAGCAGCGGTACATAGAAGGAATTGACATGTGGGTCCGTCGGGAGGTTATATGGAATGCGGCCCACAGGTCAGTAGAGTAAGTCGTGCACGTGTTGCTGCTCTTGCCGGCGGGTTGCTCCTGTAGAAGGCGCTGGATGGGAACGCCGTTCGCAGGGGGTTGGCGATGAGCCGTTGTTGGCCCATGTGCTAGAAAGCTGTCAGTGAGTTGATGCCACGCTTTGGCTGATGTTTTAGCGGAGAAGTTTCTGGACACCCACCGGACGCCCGCGGCTGCTGCCGTATTTTCGTGTAGTTTCGCGCGTCGCTACTCCCAACGTCACCGACGTCGAGAAAAGGAGGAGACGGCGGATGCCCAGTCTGTGTCGAGAGGAGAAGATATAGAAAAAGGCACAAGAAAGCGAGAGAGGAGATGCAATATCTGATTTATATTTAAAATATTCAGATATAATAATTACAATATACGTACGAAGACAGATGAAATATTTGAAATATGCATCTAAAACACTTGTAAAAACTCATGAAAATCACTTGAAAATCATTGTAAAACATATGCAACATTTAGATAAAACACTTGCAACATATACAGAAAACATATGCAACATCCAAATAAACACACGTATAATATACGTCTGAGAAAACACAGATGAAACATTGAGAATAAAAAGCTTACAACATACATGTATAATTATTGCAACATGTGCAACATCACAATCTATTTTTGCAACATTAGCATTAAATACTTGCAACATACCTCTGAAACATCTGAAACACTTGTGCTTTCAGCATAATATTTCCTTGATGTTTCGAAATGGAGGCTTGTCGGCGCTTGAAGTTCATCAGTGTAGAGCCTGCCGGTGGCGTGGAGCTCGTCGCTCCGGTAGAGAAGGTCGCGACAGGATCGGTGAAGAAGGCTGTGGCGGATTACCAGCTCCATGCCATAGCCACCCCTACCTCCCTCTCGCACGGCGCGCGCGGGTCTCCATCGCCGTGCTCGTCTCCCACACGCGCTCGCCTCATTGCCTTGCTTGCGTGCCGGCAGCCAAACGCGGAAGCATAGTGGTCGTCGAAGATGCGGGCCACAAGCCAACAGTCGAATGCTGGAAGCACAGTGGTTGCCTGAGGGTGGCCGCTAGATCCCTGACGTCGCGGCACTGGAGAACGAAGATGTGCCGCTGAAAGGTTCTAATGATTAGAGGGGGGTGAATAGCCTATTAAAAATTTTACAACAACACTAAACCAAGTGATTAGTAAATGAGATGATGAAACGAGTGTTGCACTAGCCTACTTAAAATGCAAGCCACATATCCATAATTCTAGTTGCTATGATCACTATATCACACAAAGGCTAGGTCTCTAGTCTCTAAGTTAGTGAGCTCTCAAATACTAGACTAAAGAGCCTCACTAATCAAACTACAAAACACAAAGCTAGCTCAAAACTAATTACACTAAAGGACTTAGCTACACTAGAATGTAAATACCAGAGAGGTAGTGAGGGTTATACAGCCGTGGCAAGTGATGTAGACAAGGCCCGATCTTCCGAAATGTATGATAGCGTTGATTGGTGGAGACTCGACGTTCACGATCTAGGCTTCGAACCAAGACTGATTCGGACCCCTGCAACTATTACACCACTGCTCCGTTGGTTATCAACCACGCGAATGCGATTGACCTCGCCAAAAAGGCTTTCCTACAAACGAATCGAGAACACAAGTAAGAACGGGATAAACGCAATCTGAAATTACAAATAAATATGAGGCTTATAAAAAATAAGAAGAAGTTCAAATCTTTATTCGAAAGGACTAATCACCACAGGCGAACAAGATCAAGAACTGAGGCCCTGGTTCACAGTAAGCAGTCTTGGTGGCACAGTTGTAGCAAAACGACGTCTGTTTCACAAGAAAATCAAGAACTAAACAAAACACAAACTCTAAGGAGAGCGACAGTTGCTAATTATAGAGTCTTGGGCGTCACCCCCCTGGACGCGTCCCCTAATGGGCCCAAACACGATACACGGTCCAACGGACCAAAAGACGGTGTCGCAGCACCCTGGCTGATTCTGGACGCTGACTTGTTTCGACGACTCCTGTTGATTCCGAAGAGCTTTTGACGTGAGACCACTTGCATTGGCTTTCTTATCTAATTAGCTTTCTATCCATATATGGATCATCGAAAACGGAGTCTGGATACGTCCTGGGTGACTAGTTTAAGGTAGACTGGTCATGGACTCCGAGACGGGCTCGAACTTGAGTTGCTTTGGGCCTCCACCTCGGGGACTCGAACCGAATTAGCCTCGGACCTCCTTTTTGACTTGGACACCCTTGCTGGTCTCCTACCCCTCCATACCATGCGCCAAACATGGTCATATGCATGGGTGTCATGTCCTCATCATCCTCCCCTTCTTGACGAAAAGCCGTCATCGGCGTCGATTGTGCTTGAAATTGATACTGCACAACACAAAGGAGAACGGGGTTGCGAAGACAAAGGGACCTAAAATAATTGTAAGAAGGAACATGGCCATGTTTCCAAGTTTTTAGCGTGTCATCTCGCATAAAAATTTCAGCAAAGCATGTAGACTCCATGATCCGAATGCACACGATGTATGTCAACACTATCCTACAAAAGATTAGAACTAACCAAAGACAATGTAAGAATAGATGGTCTAGCAGACATAGGTAGCAACCAACAATGGTCCCCTTCTTGGAAGTGAACTTATTTCTTTGAGGAACATAAGAAAATGTTTATACTATTATGGCTGCCCTCTAAACGATCATAATCTTGTACAGCAAAAGGAGAATTCATATTACTACGAACATATACTCGATGTATCATATATTGTCCTTTATTGTTATATTTGCCAATAACATGATATGTGTGTTTAGAAAACTAAGACAAATCAACATTTTTAAAAAGGCTCTCCTCCAAACAATCTAGGTTACACAAAACATCAAAATCAATGTAACCCAAAATATGTAAAGAAGGCAACAGTTTGAACTCATCAGTTTTAGTAGCAATATAAATAACATGTTTATTTTCAGCACAAGTGGCTGGTTCCAAAACATGTAAAACTGAAGCATCATCAACCAATTCATCTTTATCACAAGAAACTTCAAACAAATTATCATGAGACAGAGATAAATCAAGAGAGGGTTCCACTAACAATTGATCTATGATAGCATGGTTTGTGAAAAAATTTAGTACATTAAAACAATTCTCACCTTCCATGAGTGTAGCACCATGGGTATTACCTGTGTTCTTAGCAGGAGTAATAGATGCATTGTGAAGTGATGGTTCTGAATTTGCATGAGGTTGTGAGCTCCTCATTTTCTTTCATGTCATCCTCTCGCTTATGTATATTATCCTGCAGAAGGTTAGTCATAGCAAGAGGAATAACAACAGACTCTTCCTCTAAATGGTGCACCTTAGCATATGAAGTCAAAACAGGAGGTGGATTAATAAAGGTTTCTCGCATAAGGAGTTTCATATCATTCTAAGTTTGAGGTTTATCAGAAAGATCTAAAGACTCCCACCAAGATAAAGCAGAATGTCGTAAAACACTAGATGTATTTTTTAGCTTCCTCCTTGGACACATAAAGCGAGTAGCAAATATGTTATCTATGGCAATTTTCCACTCCATGTACTCATCAGCACCTATACCATCATAAGTCGGTGGATACGAACAACTTGTCATTGTTAGAAGACAACAAAAGACAACACAAAAGTTTTATCCCTATCAACTAGCAACTACTGGGTGGTGGTGAAAGTGGAAATCAATATCTCAAACGGCTTACCACCGTCTTGCAAGTGTTCTTACCAAAGCCAACAGGCTGTGCAATCGGTCGGTGACTGTGATACCGTTGTAGCTTAAGTGTAACAGTTGTAAGACGAACCTATACTTGGTTAGAAGAAAGTGGAGCTTGGACAGGCATAATATAGTAGCAAGAAATAACAATATTCGCAACTGAATAACAAAGCTGAATAAGTATCCCGAGTACTTGTCTTAGTTGCTGGCCTATTAATGTTCCAAGTACCAGATGTATCAAGTGATGTGAACAGCAGGAATATGATTAGGAATAAGGCGAAAACTTTGACTTTTTCTTTTAATTTTTTTGATATTTTTTTCACTTAGGAGCACAAAAGAAGTAATCACAGAAAATATGAGCTTAAACAAGTGAAAGGCGTGGCCTGTGCAAAAATTAGAAGACGTGCTCAGAATTGATAAAAAGCTTGTGACCACGAAAAGAGGATCTTGTGAGCAGTTTTTGGCTAAAATAAAAAATTTTGAGCCCGACGAAGCGAGGGACAAGCAGATTCGAAATTTTTTTGATCAATTTTGATATATGGAATGTCGAAATCCGAGTTCGTATGCGAAAACTAGACCAGTTTTGAGAACTGACTCCGAATTAGAGGACAAAACAGGAACAATGCACGCAAAATTGGTCACGACAGCAAGGATTTGAGGGAAACGATGGGGAAAAACACACGAACTGGACTCTAACACGACTTAACCAGCAACAAGACTTCGACTAGGACACAAACTCAACACGACGGACTCTAAAACTGAAATATGCAAAGGCTATGGCGCAGAAGGTTCTAGGACAGGAAAAAATGAGTATGGCACTGGACTATGGGACGAATGCGAAACACTCAAAACTAGGGGATAAATGTGAACCTGATGGTATACCTTAGCTCTGAATACCACTTAATGGGGACGGGGATCCCGATCTTCCGTCAGGTAGAGGTAACTATCATTGTAGCGGAGAATGACACACCAATCCGGCTTCAGATCGAAAGATCGAACCCTGCAATCTTAGCACCACAACTCATCTGGTTATCAACTGAGACATGAATCCAGTTGACCTTGCCAAGAAGGCTAATCTCTGCCTGCGCAACGAAGAACACAAGCAAGAATAAGAAAGAAAACAACCAAATTGCAGATGAATGATAATCTCACGATGTTGGGGTCTCACAAACCAATGAACGATGAAACTGTTTCTTAACAGATTAATCTAAGCAAAACCCAAAACCTAATGACGGTGACAGCATATGATTA
This sequence comes from Miscanthus lutarioriparius, assembly GCA_904845875.1. Taxonomy (NCBI): domain Eukaryota; kingdom Viridiplantae; phylum Streptophyta; class Magnoliopsida; order Poales; family Poaceae; genus Miscanthus; species Miscanthus lutarioriparius. Next base: position 38,190,443 of record CAJGYO010000014.1, on the reverse strand, counting down.
TAAAGGTCTTAGGGTCATCGCCTACCCTGGACGCGCCTCCCCTAACAGGCTCAAAGACGATACATGGCCCATTGGACTAGATACGGTGATGCAGCACCTAGATTGATCCTGGACACTGACTTGTTTTGACAATTCCCATAGATTACAAAGATATTTTGAGGTGAGACCACCTTTATTAGCTTCTTTATCAAATTAGATTTCCAACCATATGTGGTCGTCGAAAACGGAGTCCGGATACGTCCTGGGTGACCAGTTTAAGGTAGACTGGTCCTGGAGGCCGAGAAAGACTCAAAATTATGTTGGACCAAGCCTCCGATTTCTGTTGGGTGTCCTTGCTGGTCATCATTGCCTCCACCTCTTCCTCTAAGTCCCTCATGACCCTTTCCTATATTCCTAATTAATATAACATCATTAGGTAGCAATCTATCTTCAAAAGTATGAAAATGATCACTTAAGAACGAGCTCACCTCTAAATTAAGTTGTTGCCTTCGAGCTCAGGTCATTGGACCTAGCATAATGGTTGGAGGATCAGCAGGTGCATATGAAGGAGTGATGTCCTCATCAGCTTGTCAATGATCTTAAAGCACTTGGAGAAGAGGTGAAGGACAAGGACTTCTCCCACAAGTTCTTGAGATGCTTGCCTTCAAGATTTGGCACATTGGTCACTATTCTAGTGAGGAGTGGTTTGGACACCATGACACCAAATCAAGTGTTGGGAGATATAATGACCGATGATACATATAGAGATGATGAGAAGGAAGAAAAGAAGGAGAAGAAAAATAAGAAGAAAGATGAGAAGAAGAAGAGTGTTGCATTCAAGGCCACATCATCCAAGGGCAAGGCAAAGCAAAACACAACAAGTGAAGATGATAGTTCATGGGATGATGATAATAATGAGAAGATGGCTCTCTTTGTCAAGAGATTTGGCAAGTTTATGGTGAAGAAGGGATATCGTGCTAGAAGGAAGAAATCTTCATCCAAGAATAAGGAAGAGTCAAGAAGGTGCTTCAATTGTGGAAGCAAAGATCATCCTGTTGCTCAATGCCCATACAATAGTGACAAAGATGATGACAAGAAGAACAAGAAGAAGGAAAAGAAGGAAATGAAAGAGAAGGACAAGATGACCTTCAAGAAGAAGGGTGGTTCATATGTGGTCACTTGGGATAGTGATGCTTCCTCAAGTGATGATGATGATAGTGACAGTGACAAGACCACCAAGAAGAAGGCACTTGCAAGCATTGCTATCAATGAGAAGCCTTATCTCTTCAACACTTTATCATGCTTCATGGCTAAGGCCACTAAGGTACAAATTTGTGATGATGGAAGTGATGAGGAACATGATAATGAAAATGAAAATGAAAGTGATAGTGATGATGATGAACCTACTAAGGATGAACTATTTGACATGCTAAAAGATACTAAAGAACACTTTGACATTAAGAGAAGGGACTGCAAAAGATTGCGTAAGGAATTAAAAGCCCTTAAGTAAGCCTTTGATGAGCTCAATGCATCTCATGAGAGGCTACAGGAAGCCCATGAGAAGCTTGGCAAGGCTCACAAGAAGCTTGAAAAAGCTCATTATTCTTTGCTTAATGAACAAAATGAGAAGAAGCATGTTGAGACTTGTGATGTAGGCATAACTTGTGATTTAATTGATGAATTATTATCTATGCCTATCATTGTTACTTCCACTAACCCTTCTTGTATCACTTCTACTTCCACCTCATCTAGTAGTGATGGTTTCACTTGTGATGTCTCACTAATGGTTGAGAATAAGAACCTCAAGAAGGAGGTTAATAAGCTCACTCACACCTTGACTAAGGCCTATGGTGGCGAGGACCGCTTGCTTATGTGCTTGGATAGCCAAAGAGCTTCTCTCTATAAAGAGGGATTGGGCTATACGCCCAAGAAAGGCAAGGCGGCCCTTGCTCCTCACAAGATTAGTTTTGTGAAGAACAATAGTCAGTTTTGCACTAGTTGCAAGCAAGTTGGTCATGAAGAACAAGTGAGTGCATCGCCATAACGAGGACTAGCTTGCTGGCAAGTAAGTGAACCTCGGTAAAAATCATTGTGTCATCATTTGATTTCGAGGTGATTGGTCTTCATTGGTATTCATTCTTGTGATTGATTGGTTCACTCCTTGACTCAGTGGTATAACCATCTTGCTCACTCTCTCTACATTACTGTAAACTAGTTGTCAAGCTCTTTAGTGTAGCTAGTTGTGAGAGCTTGTTAGTTTGGTTAGTGTGGCTCTTTAGTTAGCCTTTGAGAGCACACTAACTTAGTGTAGTGACATAGTTATTGTGTGGATAGAAACTATATAAACTAGAATTATGGTAGGTGGCTTGCAATTTTAGTAGGCTAGCACAACACTTGCTTCGCCTCATAATTGTCTAACCGGTTTGCTAAGTGTTGTTATAAAAATTTTTAATAGGCTATTCACCCCTGCCTTTAGCCATTAGGACCTTTCAGATGAGTGAGAGAGGAATGTCTAGGCTCACTAGGGTGTATTCTCAATAGAAATGGCCAAGAGAGTGATCCCAAGCCAGCTACCACCTAAGCTAGGTCCGGTCCAAAGTCTGGTCACTTAAAACAATGTCTCCTCTTCTCCAATTTCTTCATCCTTGCTCAAATGTGCTAACCACCAAGTGTATCACCTTGTGCACATGTGTTAGTAACTTTTCACAAATATTTTCAAGTGTGTTAGCACTCACTAGAATCTAAATGCATATGCAATGAATTAGAACATCTAGTGGCACTTTGATAACCGCATTTCATTACGAGTTTCACCCCTCTTAATAGTATGACTATCTATCCTAAATGTGATCACACTCAGTAAGTGTCTTGATCACCAAAACAAAATGGCCCTATCAAATATACCTTTGCCTTGAGCCCATTTTGTTTTTCTCTTTCTTCTTTTCCAAGTCTAGAGCTTCATCATCATCACATGTCCAACACCATTGTTGATGGTGAAAATGTCACAAAAGTACACACTCAAAACACCATCAACAGCCTTGGTTTCAAAGGAAGAGTAACATGACATCAACATATTTTACCAATAACAAGTTCCACTTGTACTTTGAGATATTTTTATGCAGGAGATGACAAATAGAGGCAAATGAGCCGGTGGGGCCACCATGTGGAGGTCGCCCGACCTGCATATGGACCCACCAAGCCTTGCCAAGGTGGCATGATCCATGTGAAGTATCCCAGAGCCATTCCCCACCCTTGGATCACACTTGTGCTTTCTCTCAAGGGTGGAAGATGAAGTCACACGGATTCATGGGTCCACAACGAAGCATCCAATGTCACAAAAGTTGCCAACACACTCCATGTTATGTGGGGACACCTTCTAGATGGAAGTGGTGGGTCCTAGCTGCCATAGGGAGGTCGCCTGACCTCCCCATGGAGGCTCCAGCCCTCCACCGCCTTCCCCACACATTGAGCACATGCAAAATGACCCTAGCCCTTGGATTTATGGCGATTCTATGGTGGGGGATCCAATGGTTGCATGATCAACTTCACACGGATTGTTGACGTGGTGCTCCGTTACCACCACCTATAAATAGAGGGTCACTCCCCTCTCTCCATTCATGGTGAAGAAGCCTACAACTCAAGTGAAGAGTAGTTAGTCCACTTTATCTTAGTAGTGTACTCTAGAGTGGGAGTTAGAGTTGAGTAGTGAGCTTTGCTCGGTTCTTCTGGAGCTGTCTTCTAGAGAGTCTGGTATAGCTCTTGTATCTTTTTCCTTTCTTTTGTAAGACTTTACCTTATTCAATATATTACTCTTTCTCTACATTACTTAGTCTTTACTTTGTGCAATATTAGACTAGTTATAGTATTGTTGTGGCTTCTCTGGTCATAGAGTTGTCATACACTAGATTGTGATCCTGGAAACACACTTGTATTGCGATCATCACCTATCAGGGTGTCTAGTTGGCCTCGTAATTATAGCTAGAGTTGTGAGAGAAGGTGTAAGCGTGGTGCTTAGACACAATCTTGCCTTTGGTTATTGCTTGTTGCACGGATTGTTTGTGGTAGCTAGTAGGTGGTGACATCCCTATCTAGCCTTTATATTCCACTACGTGTTGTAGACAAGTTCTTAAAAGGTAGGGCTCCAATAACAAGGTAGCCGCTTCAGATTGGGGTTTTGTCTCCTATTGCCTCGCCTATCGTCTAGCATACTTACTGTGAGGTACCAATCTGTGTGTCTCAATTGTGTGATTTAGTTGAGTTATAGGGGTAGAGTTAGAAACATAGGAGTCCTATACTCTCTCGTTGTCCTCCCACCAAGCTATACTTACTAGTTACCTTATTCATCTCTATCTTGGCTTGTTTCATCATCATCCCTTCCTACCATATTTCGTTTACCCCCTTATACTAGTTGATACTAAGTTGGGGTATATAAGGATCTTTCTTTTATTATTATTCCTAGCTATCGCTTTCCCTTGGGATAAAAATAAATAACAATACCTTGGAAAGCATCAGCCTAGGAATTTTAATAAAATTGAATCCAAAATTTACCATCAACCTAGTTATCAATTAGTGTAGGAGCTTACCCCTGTCTTTGTTTCTTGTTATTATGAAGCAATACAGTGTATATATAAGCGGTTTCCAATTGTTGGAAAATTTTGTAGAAGACCCCGAGCAATGGAATACTAGACGCCATAAAGTTCCTCCACAAAGGTTCATCTCAAACCTAAATCCATTCCAAGAAGGAAGCTCCACACCACCACCTAAGGAAGCTATGGTCCAAAAGTCGATCGCTGACTTCTCAGCCCCATCGACCGCTGATGTGGCCATGGGACCCCAATTCAACTTGGGGGATGCCATTTTTTAGCTTAAGCCTGTGCTTATCAACATGGTGCAAGCCAACCCATTTTGTGGGAAGCCTCATGAGGATGCCAATGCCCACCTCCAACACTTCTTGGAGGTGTGTGGCACCTTCACTATCAAGGGTGTGACAGCAGACGCTATCCGCCTTTGCCTTTTCCCGTTCTCTCTGCTCGGGATGGCGAAGCAATGGTTTTATGCCAATAAGGATGAAGCCACCACTTGGGAGAAGCATGCCAATGCATTCCTCAAGAAGTTTTTCTCGATGGGAAAGACCAGCGCCCTTCGTGGAAAAATTTCCAGCTTCCAACAACAGTTTGATGAGACGATTCCTGTAGCACCCGATTTTAAGGACAAAACCAGATACACAGCATATGTGAGCCTAGGAAGTCAAATCTCACATATAGCTACAAATAAAGGTAATATCAATAGACAATGCTTAATATATAATATACTTAGTATAAAGGATATAACCTTAGACAACAAACAGCGGTAAGACAACTCTGATCTTTGGGTAAATACTCCAATCCACAGGGACAACTGACTGGTTGATCACAAGCTTAATTCCTCTAAACTCTAGCAATCTGGTACCCATCCAGGATTTTTCTAAAGATTTAAAAAGTAAAGAAAGCGTAAGTACATGTCGTACTCAACAAATATAACATGGGGTTCATGAGGCTCAAAAGGCTGACACTGGTAAACTGCGATTAGCTTTTAATGAGTCATAATTTTAGCAATAGGGTGACAACAAGTTTATTCACAAGCCCATATAAACACATGATCAGGTAAACATGAATAATGAATAGCATAAACAATTAACCATTTATGAGCATCTTTATCATCAATATCATCAGTGTTCATCATCTATTCCGTAAGGGTTCTAAGGCCGCTCGTGACCATGAGCATGGCTGATATACCAGTTTTATACTCTACAGAGGTTGTACACTTTCACTGTGAGTCGTGATTTAACCTTTCGCCCGAGGTGATCAGCCTCTTTACCCACTACCAAGGAAGGTCGGCAGGGTTCACTATGAAGCCTTTCAAAGGTTCATCTAATAAGTTAGGGCCATTAGATTCACTCGGCAAACAGATATAGGAACCCCCTGTCGAATGGCACAATTCCATCACGGCTATACATATAAGAGTAGAGGCTGTCCTATACCCGATTCGGTAATCCATTCTTACACCAATAAAGGTAACCACTAACAAGCTAGAAAAGGTCCTCATACTGAGCTAAAGCCAGAGCCATGTGACCCTCACAGCTATACTGTAAGTCCCGGATGATCACTTACATATAAGTCCTTAGGGAGAGGAATCTAGAGCACCATAAAATAGCCCAATGCTCTAGCCCCCTTGTTTTATGTTGCTAAAAAGCATATTTTAATGTTTATTGCATATACCATTAGTTAAGTTACAAGATTATGGTTGTAGTTGAGCACTAGCATCATAGTACCCAACGAAATAACCCAAAGGTATCAAGGCACAAGTACAAAAGACTAGAAAATCCTTAGTGGTAATCAAGGTAGATACATGCAGTATGAATTAAATGATTAAAGGTGTATAGGACAACAAGAAAGATCCCATGCTATACTTGCCTTATAACTCTAATCCTTCTTCAAGTCCAAAACTTCAAAAGAACTCCTTGATCAACACGTAAAGCTCACCGACTAGACATGATCATAAAGCATCACACAAGCAACCATGCAATCATACACGAAGTAAACAATAGATCTAAATTAGAACAGTACACCAATGAAAAGGAATTTGAAATCAATCTATGTGTTGCTACGATCACACAGACCCGAAGAGCATGCTAATCAGAGCTACGGTGAAAAAGATACGTCTACCGATAGATTTGCTTTATACGTAGAAAAGAAAACTATAGGCTTCATTTATTTTAACTATATAAATTCATATATAAGATATTTTATAAATAATATAAATTGAATTAAGTCAAATTTAGATTTGAATTATAAAACTAAAGTAAAATAAATCATATTTTATTTATAAAATCCAGTTGCATAATTACTATTCAAATTAGAGTTTAAACCATGAAATTCTAGAAATAGTGAGAAAGTAAACATTGTTACTAACGCGTAGATCTCGTTGCAATGAATCTAGCGTAACTTGAACAGGTCAAATCAGAGCTAAAACGTAGAAGATATGATTTAAACAAGATTTTCTTTAATAAAATAATAGATTAAATCTAACCATGAATTTTAAAAAGTTGAAAACATACTTAACAGTAGTATGAACACGTAGACAACGTAAATACGAACCTAACGCAATTTGAACAGGTCAAATCGGAGTTAAAACGATAAAGTTATAGCCTAAATAAATCTAGTGGCAAAACTGTAAATTACTGAAAACGTATTTTTGAAGTCAACCGAACAAAATACGCTTTTAAAAGATGGCATAATCTGTGAAATACGCAATGGACTGCGGGTTCGATAATAGAAAAGCATAGGGGCTCTTTATAAAAAATACAGGGACGACGGGTTATATACTTAAAAACTTGGAGGACTCTTTAACAAATGTGCCAAGCCGAAAGGGTAACTTCTAATCGGAGCCGTTGAGCGTGGATTGGGTGGCTGAGATTAGATGGGAGGGAGAGAATGAAGGTGTGGCCAGCTGGAACAGGACTCCAGGCGGTGGCGAGGAGCTCGCCGGTGTGCACGGGAAAGCGCCTACGGGCCATGTTTTGACACGGGGAAGGTACCGGGAGAGAGAGCAGAGCACGACGAACTCACCTAGGAGGTTATCGTCGACGATGAGGCACGGAAGGGCATGGGTCATGGCGGAGCAGATGGCAATGATGGCGCTAGGGTTCGATGGCAGCGGTGCAGCTTGAGGCGAGGTGACTACGGCTCTGGAGCGAGATACGGAGCGGGATATGGAGGCGGTGATGGTCACTATTTATGGGGCCGGTGGCGTGGCGCGCATGTCGAATCGAGCGGCGTTGGGGCGGCAACAGACTCAACAGCGGCGATGGAGTCCGATGCGGTGGCGGTAGGTAGGAGAAGAGAGGGGAGAGGTTGACCTGTGGGGATCCATGAGTCAGAGAGAGAGAAGGCGCGGGGTCGGTTCGTTAGACAAACAAAGAGGGAGAGGAGAGCGCCCGCTTAGTCTTCATGGCTAGGCTAGAGTTGGGCCAAAGGGTGAGCGCGCTAGGCCTGCTGCCAACCGGAGAGAGGGAGAAGGGAGGAGTGGGCCTACAGGAACAGAGGGGAGAGGGAGAGCCCGAGCTGGGCTCACGCGGAAGAAAAAGAAAAGGGTGGGGAGGAGTAGGCCTACGGGCGGGAAGGAGAGGGGCCAGGTCGGAGCAAACCGTGGGCCAGAAGTCAAGGGCTTGCTCTTTTTTTTCCAAATTGTTTTTCCTAATACTTTTCCAAATGGGTTTTGAATTCATTTGAACCTTGAATCAAAACCAAATTTAAATATTATTTCAAATATACTTTTCAATTCCAATAAAAATGTGCAATTTTGGTAAGTTTTCCAAAAAATAAATTTTACAACTTTTTAAATTCTTTTATTTTCAAATTTTCTTTTCTTTCATTTCAAAGTTAATTTCAAAAGCATTTTAAATTCATTTTGAATTTTAGCTTCAACCACTCATTATAATAGATCAAATGCACCAGCATGTATGCACTTCCTTGTTGCTCCTCCTTATGATGAATTTTAATTTAATGAAAAATTATTATTTCCCTATGTGTTCACGAGCACAAAAATTCAAAATTACCTCAATTTATATCTATTTCAAAAGGAGCAAATTTTAAGGTGTTACAATTCCCAAAGCATGGGAGCATCTCGAGGAGTACATTCGTGCATGCCCTCATCATAGGATAGAAGATTGGCTCCTAATCCAAGATTTCTACCATTGGCTGACCGGCATGGCCCGTAGTCACCTTGATGCTGCCGCTAGAGGGGCATTCCTTCAACACAATGTGAATGATGCTAAGGACCTCATTGAAAAGAGATGGTGGTAAACCAAGGATGTGAAGGGCATTCCTTCAGCTGTATAGTGTCCGCCAGCTAACCTTTGACTTGGACCCAGAGGCGAGACGTAGAAGTTTTGTAGGTACAAACAGGGTGACATGAGACATGTCACGGGCTGCTCAATTTGAGCAAGGTGGCACCTCACGAGCTACAGGTGATGATGAAGAAGATGGCGAGGAGGAAACATCAAGTGCCATGGACATATCAGGGTCCAGGGCATGCCTCCTCCGCGTTCACCATGCGCCCGCGACGCACGAGCTTCCTTCTCGTCCACACGAGATAGGGAACATCATGGCTGTTGGTAGGAGATGGACCAGCTTGCTAATGGGATGGGCGAGCTACGCATTGAGCAAGAAGCCATTGAAGCTCTAGAAGAACAAAACCGTTAATGGGCAGGATGGTGTGAATTCTACCCACCACCACATCTAGGACAGTGAGCAAAAGGCAAGCTTGGGGGAGGTTCCCTCCCCCACTAATGTAAGTATTTCCTTTCTTTGCATGCTGCATTTTACTTAGCTCATTTGATTTCCATCATTGCATTGCATTATAAAAAAACCAAAAATATTTCCCTTTGCTTATATATGCTTCATGAATGTTTATCTTCCTCAAGGAAATGATGAATAGTTGCTCTGTTAATGTTTCTCTAGTACCTAGTTTACAGCTTGATATTTCTATAAGTATGGATTACTTGGCTCATATGAAACCATCATGAACCTAAAACTTTGTGGGTTGCAAGTGCTGTAACTAAGCCTAGGCTATTGTGAGACATGAAATAATGAGACAAGAGCTTCTATAATATTGTTCCAAACATGAATGACTATCGGAGTTTTATTTCTTAAAATGATGAAAAACCTTATTGTTCCTCAATGGTGATAAATTCCTACCAAAGCCATATATACTCTTTCATGACTTAAGCCTTCCACATAAGTTGCTTGCTTTGTATTGAGTGTTGTCAAGTCTTGTTGACCCTTGTTGAGAGACTTATCATGGTCCTAAGATCAAGATCACGTACACACCACATACACATGCTGCTTCTACACTAGAAGTACGCAAAAACATGCTTTCCATTTTCCATCAAAATAAATGCTCCATGCTCTAAAAGTGTGATCTCTCTCTAAAAAATGATTTTTAGTAGAAGAGACATGGGCTATGCAAAAGTATTGAAAAGAGTTAAACAATGTGGACACATGAAGGTCCATAGCATTGAAAAAAATATGAGCACATGAAGGCTCATGAATAAAAGTGATAGCCATGTCTCAAAATAATAAGTCAGAGAGAGAGAGAGATCATAACAAATAGAGGAGCATTATATTTACCATCACATTTCCATGTTCCACACACATGCACATCTTGATCTAAGTGCATGACACTTCTATCCTTAGATTCGGGATTTGGCTTACAACATATGCAAGTTAAGTATGCTACATTTCTTATCCCTACCTAAGCTTCACATAAGCCTTTTGAAGTAGTATGAAAAAGAAGGCAACTTCAAAAATGTGCCTTGGTGAGGAATCATACACCAATTGAGTGACATGAGAGTACCATTTGAGGAACATTAAGCTTTCTTTTGAAAATTATTACAAAACCTCTGATAAGAAACTTGTGCGGAATGAGAAAAATAGTGCTCAAGTCAAAAGCTGTTCTATCTCTCAACCGACTAAGACAAAGGAAAAGGCTATATGCCCTACGAAGGACTAAGGTAATATGGGTGAGTTTCAATATTGCTAATTTTTTCATTCAAAGAGAAGTATGTTTGTTGTATACATGGTACTCTTGAAATGTGAAGCATAGTAGCAACTCTTAATCCATCGAGGCTAAGTTTAATTGTTTGCTCGGGACGAGCAAAGGTTAAGCTTGGGGGATCTTGTTGATGGTGAAAATGTCACAAAAGTACACACTCAAAACACCGTCAATAGCCTCGATTTCAAAGGAAGAGTAACATGACATGAGCATATTTTACCAATAACAAGTTCCACTTGTACCTTGAGGTATTTTTATGTAGGAGATGATAAATAGAGGCAAATGAGCCGGTAGGGCCACCATATGGAGGTCGCCCGACCTATGGACCCGCCAGGCCTTGCTAAGGTGGCAGGATCCATGTGAAGTATCCCAGAGCCATTCCCCTCCCTTTGATCACACTTGTTTTTTCTTTCAAGGGTGGAAGATGAAGTCACACGAATTCATGGGCCCACAACGAAGCATCCAACGTGACAAAAGTTGCCAACACACTCCATGACATGTGGGGACACCTTCTAGAAGGAAATGGTGGGGCCTAGCTACCATAGGGAGGTCGCCTGACCTCCCCTTGGAGGCTCTAGCCCTCCACCGCCTTTCCCACACATTTAGGACATGCCAAATAACCCTGGCCCTTGGATTTATGGCGGTTCTATGGCGGTGGATCCAATGATTGCATGATCAAGTTTATGCGGATCACTGATGTGGCGCTCCTCCACCTCCACCTATAAATAGAGGGTCACTCCCCTCTCTCCATTCATGGTGAAGAAGCCTACAAGCTCAAGTGAAGAGTAGTTAGTCCACTTTATCTTAGTAGTGTAGTCTAGAGTAGGAGTTAGAGTTGAGTAGTGAACTTTGCTCGGGTCTTTCGGAGCTGTCTTCTAGAGAGTCCGGTATAGCTCTTGTATCTTTTTCCTTTCTTTTGTAAGACTTTACCTTATTCAATATATTACTCTTTCTCTACTTTACTTAGTCTTTACTTTGTGCAATATCAGACTAGTTATAATATTGTTGTGGCTTCTCTGGTCATAGAGTTGTCATACACTAGATTGTGATCCTAGAAACACACCTGTATTGAGATCATCACCTATCAGGGTGTCTAGTTGGCCTCGTAATTATAGCTAGAGTTGTGAGAGAAGGTGTAAGCGTGGTGCTTAGACATAGTCTTGCCATTGGTTATTGCTTGTTGCACGGATTGTTTGTGGTAGCTAGCAGGTGGTGACAGCCCTATCTAGCCTTTGTATTCCACTATGTGTTGTAGACAAGTTCTTAAAAGGTTGGGCCCCAATAACAAGGTAGCCGCTTTGGATTGGGGTTTTGTCTCCTATTGCCTCGCCTATCGTCTAGCATACTTATTGTGAGGTATCAATTTGTGTGTCTCAATTGTGTGATTTAGTTGAGTTATAGGGGTAGAGTTAGAAACATAGGAGTCCTATACTCTCTCGTTGTCCTCCCACCAAGCTATACTCACTAGTTATCTTATTCATCTCTATCTTGGCTTGTTTCATCATCATCCCTTCCTACCATATTTCATTTACCCCTTATACTAGTTGATACTATGTTGGGGTATATGAGGATCTTTCTTTTATTATTATTCCTAGCTACCGCTTTCCCTTGGGATAAAAATAAATAACAATATCTTGGAATACTCCTGGGTGAAGTGCTATAGCGATATGTTCTGTGCGCTTGCGGAATTATCCAATAGACATAAGAAATACAAACAAGCATTTCTAGCATCGTTGCGGGGGACACAAACCTGGTAGCGATGTTAGGAAGTGTCAACAAGCATTTCTGGCACTGTTGCCGAGGAAAGCATCAACCTAGGAATTTTAATAAAATTGAATCCAAAATTTACCATCAACTTAGTTATCAATTAGTGTAGGAGCTTACCCCTGTCTTTGTTTCTTGTTATTATGAAGCAAGACAGTGTATATATAAGAGGTTTCCAATTGCTAGAAAATTTTGTAGAAGACCCCGAGCAATTGTTGAGGAATACTAGACGCCGTAAAGTTCCTCCACAAAGGTTCATCACGAACCTAAATCAATTCCAAGAAGGAAGCTCCACACCACCACCTAAGGAAGCTATGGTCCAAAAGTCAATCGCTGACTTCACAGCCCCATCGACCGCTGACGTGGCCACGGGACCCCAATTCAACTTGGGGGATGCCATTTTTTAGCTTAAGCCTATGCTTATCAACATGGTGCAAGCCAACCCATTTTGTGGGAAGCCTCATGAGGATGCCAATGTCCACCTCCAACACTTCTTGGAGGTGTGTGGCACCTTCACTATCAAGGGTGTGACAGCAGACGCTATCCGCCTTCGCCTTTTCTCGTTCTCTCTACTCGGGAAGGCGAAGCAATGGTTTTATGCTAATAAGGATGAAGCCACCACTTGGGATAAGCGTGCCATTGCATTCCTCAAGAAGTTTTTCTTGATGGGAAAGACCAGCGCCCTTCGTGGAAAAATTTCCAGCTTCCAACACTAGTTTGATGAGACGATTCCTGTAGCACCCGGTTTTAAGGACAAAACCAGATACACAACATATGTGAGCCCAGAAAGTCAAATCTCACATATAGCTACAAATAAATGTAATATCAATAGACAATGCTTAATATATGATATACTTAGTATAAAGGATATTACCTTAGACAGCAAATAACGGTAAGACCTTAGACAGCAAATAACGGTAAGACAACTCCGATCTTTAGGTAAAGACTCTAATCCACAGGGACAACTGACTGGTTGATCACAAGCCTAATTCCTCTAAACTCTAGCAATCTGGTACCCATCCAGGATTTTTCTAAAGATTTAAAAAATAAAGAAAGCGTAAGTACATGTCGTACTCAAGAAATATAACATGGGGTTCATGAGGCTCAAAAGGTGGACACTAGTAAACTGCGATTAGCTTTTAATGAGGCTTGATTTTAGCAATAGGGTGGCAACACGTTTATTCACAAGGCCATATAAACACATGATCAGGTAAACATGAATAATGAATAGCATAAACAATTAACTATTAATGAGCATCTTTATCATCAGTATCATCAGTGTTCATCATCTATTCCGTAAGGGTTCCAAGGCTGCTCGTGATTGTGAGCACAGCTGATATACCGATTTTACACTCTACAGAGGTTATACACTTTCACTGTGAGTCGTGATTTACCCTTTTGCCTGAGGTGATCAGCCTCTTAGCCCACTACCAAGGAAGGTTGGTAGGGTTCACTATGAAGCCTTTCAAAGGTTCGTCTAATAAGTTAGGGCCATTAGATTCCCTCGGCAAACAGATATAGGAACCTCCCTGTCGAATGACACAATTCCATCACGGCTATACACATAAGAGTAGAGGCTATCCTATACCCGATTCGGCAAGACATTCTTACGCCAATTAAGGTAATCACTAACAAGCTAGAAAAGGTCCTCATATTGAGCAAAAGCCAGAGCTATGTAGCCCTCACAGCTGTACTGTAAGTCCTGGATGATCACTTACAGATAAGTCTTTAGGGAGAGGAATCTAGAGCACCATAAAATAGCCCAATGCTCTAGCCCCCTTGTTTCAGGTTGCTAAAAAGCATATTTTAATGTTTATTGCATATACCATTAGTCAAGTTACAAGATCATGGTTGTAGTTGAGCACTAGCATCATACTACCCAATACAATAACCCAAAGGTATCAAGGCACAAGTACAAAAGACTAGGAAATCCTTAGTGGTAATCAAGGTAGACACATGCAATATGAATTAAATGATTAAAGGTGTATAGGGTAACAAGGAAGATCCCATGCTATACTTGCCTTATAACTCTGATCCTTCTTCAAGTCCAAAACTTCAAAGGAACTTCTTGATCAACACGTAAAGCTCACCGACTAGACATGATCATAAAGCACCACACAAGCAACCATGCAATCATACATGAAGTAAACCATAGATCTAAATTAGAATAGTACACTAATGAAAAGAATTTGAAATCAAATCTGCGTGTTGCTACGATCACACAGGCGCGAAGAGCACGCTAATCGGAGCTACGATGAAAAAGATACGTCTACCGATAGATTTGCTTTATACGTGGAAAAGAAAACTATGGGCTTCATTTATTTTAACTATATAAATTCATATATAAGATATTTTATAAATAATATAAATTGAATTAAGTCAAATTTAGATTTGAATTATAAAACTAAAGTAAAACAAATCATATTTTATTTATAAAATCCAGTTGCATAATTATTATTCAAATTAGAGTTTAAACCATGAAATTCCAGAAATAGTGACATGATAAACATTGTTACTAACGCGTAGATCTCATTGCAATGAATCTAGCGCAACTTGAACAGGTCAAATCAGAGCTAAAACATAGAAGATATGATTTAAACAAGATTTCCTTGAATAAAATAATAGATTAAATCTAATCATGAATTTTAAAAGTTTAAAACATACTTAATAGTAGTATGAACACGTACACAATGTAAATACAAACCTAACACAATTTGAACAGGTCAATCGGAGTTAAAATGATAAAGTTATAGCCTAAATAAATCTAGTGACAAAACTGTAAATAACTGAAAACGTATTTTTGAAGTCAACCGAACAAAATATGCTTTTAAAAGATGGCATAATCTGTGAAATACGCAATGGACTACGGGTTTGATAATAGAAAAGCACATGGGCTCTTTAGCAAAAATTCAGGGACAACGGGTTATATACTTGAAAACTTGGAGGACACTATAGCAAATGTGCCAAGCCGAAAGGGTAACTTCTAATCTGAGCCGTTGAGCGTGGATTGGGTGGCTGAGATTAGATGGGAGGGAGAGAATGAAGGTGCGGCTAGCCAGAATAGGACTCTAGACGGCGGTGGCCATTAACGGCAGTGAGCAGCTCACCGACGTGCACGGGAAAGTGCCTACGGGCCATGTTACGACACGGGGAAGGCACCAGGAGAGAGAGAGCGAAGCACGACGAACTCACCTAGGAGGTTATTGTCGACGATGAGGCACAAAAGGGCATGGGTAATGGCGGAGCAGATGGTGATGGTGGCGCTAGGGTTCCACGGTAGTGGTGTGGCTTGAGGCGAGGCGATTGTGGCTCTGGAGCGGGATACGGAGCGGGATATGGAGGCGGCGATGGTCACTATTTATGGGGCCGGTGGCGTGGCGCGCACGTTGAATCGAGCGGCGTCGGTGCGGCAACAGACTCAACAGCGGTGATGGAGTCCGATGCGGTGACAGGAGGTAGGAGAAAAGAGGGGAGAGGTTGACCTGTGGGGTCCATGAGTCAGAGAGAGATAAGGCATGGGGTCGGTTTGTCTGACAAACAGAGAGGGAGAGGAGGGCGCCCGCTCGGTCTTCATGGCTAGGCCAGAGTTGGGCCAAAGGGTGAGCATGCTGGGCCTGCTACCAACCGAAGAGAGGGAGAAGGGAGGAGTGGGCCTGCGGGAACAGAGGGGAGAGGGAGAGCCCGAGCTAGGCTCGCGTGAAAGAAAAAGAAAAGGGTGGGGAGGAGCAGGCCTACGGGCGGAAAGGAGAGGGGCCAGGCCGAAGCAAACCGTGGGCCAGAAGGCAAGGGCTTGCTCTTTTTTTTTTCTAAATTGTTTTTCCTAATACTTTTTTCAAAAGGGTTTTGAATTCATTTGAACCTTGAATCATAACCAAATTTAAATATTATTTCAAATATACTTTTCAATTCCAATAAAAATGAGCAATTTTGGTAAGTTTTGCAAAAAATAAATTTTACAACTTTTTAAATTCTTTTATTTTCAAATTTTCTTTTCTTTCATTTCAAAGTTAATTTCAAAAGCATTTTAAATTCATTTTGAATTTTAGATTCAACCACTCATTACAATAGATCAAATGCACCAGCATGTATGCACATCCATGTTGCTGCTCCTTATGATGAATTTTAATTTAATGAAAAATTATTATTTCCCTATGTGTTCATGAGCACAAAAATTCAAAATTACCTCAATTTACATCTATTTCAAAAGGAGCAAATTTTAGGGTGTTACAATTCCCGAAGCATGGGAGCATCTCGAGGTGTACATTCGTGTATGTCCTCATCATGGGATAGAAGATTGGCTCCTATTCCAAGGTTTCTACCATGGGCTGACTGGCATGGCCTGTAGTCACCTGGATGCTACCGCTTGAGGGGCATTCCTTCAACATAATGTGAAGGATGCTAAGGACCTCATCGAAAAGATGGTGGTAAACAAAGGATGGAATGAAGAACGCCTCCAGCCAAAGAAGAGAGGTATGCACACCGTTAATGAGGTGGACATGCTCTCTGCCAAGATGGACCTCTTGATGAAGAAGATGGAAGAAGGTTCCAAAAAGGAACAAGAGGCCATCCAACTCCGTGCCACCGCACGAGCCATTGAAGCAGACCTCTGGTGCGAGGTATGTGGCAGAGATGATCATTCGGGCAACAATTGTCCTGAAAAAAGGGAAGACGTGAACTTCATCATCAACAACAACAATGGGTACCGGTCCCAACAACAAGGAGGATGGAATTCGCGCCCCTTCTACCAAGGCAATGGAGGTAATAGTTATAATAATAATTTCAATAATTTTTACAATAACCAGCCTTCTTTGAAAGATCTTGTCTTAGGTCAGTCTAAAATCAATGATAGCATTAATAAAAAGATGTTGGCTAATGATAAGATGCTTGAAAACCTTAGTGAGAAAAGGGACAGCTTTTCTTCTGCCGTTAAAAATCAATTGAGCTTTAATAAAATGTTAGAAACACAATTAGCTCAATTAGCGACCGTGTCCCATCGTTCGAAGAAGGTAAGATTCCTGGGAAGCCTAAGGATCCGATTGAAACTATTAACTTGGTCACAACAAAGTACGGCAAGCCTCCGCTCCAATCAAATTGGGGCTATCTTCTTGATCCTCCCTTCATCACCAAGAAGGAAGATCCATGCCATCCGACGATCGAGTACTCAGTCGGACCATAGACCTTCCACAACGCCTTCTGTGACCTTCGATCAGGCATCAACATCATGTCCAAGGTAACTTATGATAATTTGCTAGGGGGACCCTTGTCCCCTACATATGTTCGCTTACAGATGGTGGATCAAACAATCTGGTTCCCAGAGAGGTTAGCACGAGACATCCTGGTGAAAGTCTAGGATAGCTACGTCCCCACTGACTTACTCATCTTGGACATGGGAGCCAATGAATACATTCCCCTCATCCTGGGAAGGGCGTTCCTCTACACCACTAACGTGATCATTCACGTGGGATCAGGCCAGATCCACTTCCAATTCCCGTGATAGAAGGTAAAATGCACTTTCAATGGTTAGGCTCAAAAGTAGGTTAAGGTGGTCTGTCCCAAAAGGAGGTCCTGCCCACACAAAGCGCCAAGAGTACAAGAAGGACAAATAGGCCAAGAAGGCTGAACAAATCAAGGAGGATAAACCTGCTGAACCAAAACCACAACCTAAACCTGAATAGGTTTGGCAGGAGAAGGAGGTGCACACATCTCAATCTCCATCTCTAGGACCGACCGAAGCACCCAAAGAATAAACATGATGGAGAAGTCCTACTCCAAGGACTTAAAACAAGGAGCCCTTGCCGACAGGTAATTCGATAGTTATCCCATATTTGATTTTTCAATTCAAATTTTGCATTTTCATTATGCATCTCGCAATTGCACATTTCCTTTTGAATTTGGCATGTTTAATTTTTGACCAAACTTCATCCTACACTAAATAAAACCTTGAGATCAGTTTTCATGAAAATTGGAGCTAGTGGAGGGACCAAGGTGGGGTCAGCCGACCCCACCATGGTGCCATCTTCTCCCTACTACACCTTGGAACAATGTCTCTCACTGTTCTTGATAACAGGGAATATATGAAATATCTAGGAGGCATCCTTTGAAGGTCGGCCGACCTAGCCATCACCTCTCCCATCACTTCCTTGCCTTCCACTCACAATAGCTAGGTATCCAATGTGCTCTGCTTTGAAAATTTCCTAGAGGAATGGTCACCAAGAGGTTGGCTGACCTGGCTATGACCCTTCCCATCAAATCCTTGTCTACCATTTTTTTATATTCTATGCTCAATGTAATTTCCACCACTCAAAGTTAGTATAAGGGGGTAGAGGGAGGTCACCTAACCCCCCTATGAGGCCTTCAATCTTTGGTTTCAAGTGGGAAGCATGAAGTGACCTTGGTCTAGACAAATGAAAAGAAAAATAGGCCCTAGGGCAGGTTGCTTGACCTACCTATGGTGCCTTTGGTCACTTCTGCTTTCTCCATTGTCTCTTGCTTGGAATCCATAGCATGTTGGTGTGGAATGGTATGCCTGGAGAGGTCATAAGCACATTGGGAGACAGCCTTATGACACCTTTGGTCACATCCTCTTCCACCTTTGCTTCATGTTGGGAATCCTATGCACTTTGGCACCAAGTGGCATAGTTGGATGGTTCATAAGCACGTCGGGAGATGCCACTATGAACACTTTGATCAAATCTTTTGCCATCTTTCAATCTTGTTGGGCATCCAGAGTGCAATGGCACTAAGTGGCACCACAAAAGGGGCCAAAGGGGGGTCGCCCGACCTCCACATGGAGCCTCCTGGCTGCCACCTTCCATGCCTATAAAAGGCCATGCAAGGGGAGCTCATTTCCACACTTAAAACTTAAGAAACATTTCGAGCTCCCCATCTCTCTCCTTCTCTCAAATTTGTGAAAGCTATTCTCAAGTTTAGTTCATAGTTAGCCACATAAAAAAACCAAAAAGATTTGTTATTTTTCATTTGCATTTTAGCTGCATTTCCAAAGCTTGTCTTGTTTTAGTCACTCTCTCAGGAATGGTTTGTGGAGTATCATTACCCACAAGAACTGTTTTGTGGAGACAACCACACTTCACAAGGACTACTAACACTTGGATGACTAACACTAACACTAACGCTAATCCTTGTTGTCCTAGTGTGTTCTTGTGTTTATTCTTGTGTAGGAAAATGATGAACCCAGTCACGTCAGCAATCAAGAAGATGAAGGGTGCCCTTGGTGGGAGTTCTTCTAGACGCTCCCACTGTTCTGATGGTGACTCCCAAGGAAGGAGAATGGGAGCTTCTGCCCATTTCTCCTGGGAGGACTCA
This sequence comes from Miscanthus lutarioriparius, assembly GCA_904845875.1. Lineage (NCBI taxonomy): Eukaryota > Viridiplantae > Streptophyta > Magnoliopsida > Poales > Poaceae > Miscanthus > Miscanthus lutarioriparius. The sequence goes on along the minus strand of CAJGYO010000014.1, from coordinate 38,170,787 downwards.
CCAAATAATGAACAAGGCTAAGAGGAGCAAACTACACCAAGTGAAGATCAACGCCATGGTGCACTAGATCTTGAGAGCGGTCTCTTGTTTAACCAACAAGAGTACCAGAGTTACCTCTCTATTCGAGAGCGCATATATGAGCACATAAAGGTAATTGATCCTGCTCTCCTCAGCTGCTCAGGTATGGATATGGAATTCACCACTGTCTTTTCTACGATTGGTTCAGAAATTTTCTGGTAAATTGATGAACTAGGAATAAAACTTCTTACCATAGAGTTTTTATGCTCTCTGCAAATTACTCATGATGGAGTTTATTTTTGTATGTTCAATCAAGAGAATAATTGTTGACACAAAAAATGTGGCGATGTGATCAACACACAGTAAGCCAGATGATCTGAGTGGAACGAGACCAGAGATTTACTTGGCTTCAACACAAGAATGGTTGGTTTCGGGACCAATGGTGTGCCGGTTAATTTGACCCTGTAATTGACAATGAGAGAAAATCTTATCAGTAGTTTAAGGTGGAACATATCGGTGTTGCACAAGACAGTTCTAAATGTACGGCTAGATAGCCGATTCAATAAGGCTATCGACTAAATAGTCGATATCCAGCGTATCCATGAAATAAAGATTTTTAAATCAAGGATTATCGGCTAATATTAAATGATAATGATATGAATCAAAATAACCAATGCTCATGAAACATCAGGAAGCATCATCGGCTAAATGGAACATGATCGATATAAAGCGTCGAGCCGATAAGTTTGATGAAAAGAGTATAACATGCGAACAATCTACTGTTTACCATAAATGAATTCATAAACAATCTGGATCTAATCTATTATCATCAATAGTTAGCTTCGACTGGATCGATGTAACTATGATAATGATAATAAATTAAAGCCAAAGATTTTATAAAACCATCTATATATCAATAGATTCATGAAGATATGCTATATGTGTGGAAGCATAGGCAATCGGCTAAAATAGCTGATGCAGGCATAACAAATAAACAGAGTACATATCTCGATCATGAGCAAAATCACTAATCAATAATTTCTAATCAAAGTCTTACCAGTGATGTTCGATCGGATCGATGCAGCTATGATAGTGTCATTAGATTAGATCTCATTAACTAGTGAGTTTATTCAAGATTGAAACATGTCTTTGGATGCATAGCATATTTGATTGGAATAGAGATAAAACAGTCGATTTAGCGGAATTAAGTCATCAATTATGAAATTTAAAGCGTGACCAGATCAAAAGACGACCAATTAAGATGATATGATGCCGATCTATCTTTATCTCAATCAGGTGATTTGTTATAATTAATAAAACATTAATTATAACAAGATCGATAACTGGTGAATCAACCAAAATCAGCAAGAAAAATCTTACTAATCTTAGCAGGTTCGATAACTGGTGATATTGTATTAAATAACAGGTTATTTAACACAAGATCGATAACTTTGATCTATATTATGATTCATAAGGGATCAATAAACTGATGCAGCCTTACAAACTACGATACAAATCGATAACTAACTTATATTATGGCTCATAAAGATCAATCAGCTGATGCAGCTTTACAAGCACAATACAAGTCGTGACGATACTCACAAGCAAGCAGGAGGTCGATCAGTCGATGCAGCACTATTTGCTGAAGAACTCACCGAAAAGCTACATTACTCCTACTCCTAGGGGTTGGCGTGAAGCCAAAAAAGTAAAGACTGATTTTGATTAATGTGTGGATGTCTATTATAATAACCGAGGTCTAATATTATACCCTAGGCTGATAAGAGTTTTGAAGGAACTTTTCTAACAAGATATGTCTAAAATAAATGAAAATATTAAGATACAACGACTCTGCGTGCATGCACATCAATCTGTTGGATTTCTGTCTCGTTGGCAGCTACGTCAACACAAGCCCAAGCAATAAATAACCATATTTGATTTGCCTTCTTTCCTCCTCACGTGAGTAAGCAATCGGGTAGCACCTAGACTCTCAGACTTGCTTGGCTTGCTTCGTACTTTCTCCGATTAGCAATCAAATGATTTTTCCTTTTCCTTCAGGTTTGGACTTCCCTTTTCAATTGATGAATATGTTGGACTCCTTCCTAGGCTGGCCTGTACAGAATCGATTTATTGCACAGCTTGGTGTATCTCAAGTGCATGAAACCAGCAAGTATACGTCATGCTTGAATAATAAAATATTTTTGGCCTTGATGCTAATCTTGTTGGATAATGAATATTTCCATCATCTTTTCCTTCCAATGCATCACACCGTTCCCAAGCTGGAAGCACACATGGCTGAATATAAATCTCTCCCATCATGACACGTTTATTTTCAGTGATCTTCTGGCTTTCCTCACTTTTCCCTTGTCTTTACTTCGAAGAGGTCTTGAATGTCAGGCTTCTCCCAAAAATATATTAAATAATATTTCCTTGCCGGCTCCCAAATATCCATTAATTAGGAGACTTTCTTGTTCTTGAAATCATCGGCCGATCTCTTCCTTTCCAGGGTAAGCTTACCAAATTTTGGTGTCAGCAATAATCTTACTTAGAGACAATTAAATGTTGCTCTTGGTTTCGATGATGCAAACTTGCTAGACTTAGACCATGCCACCTGTAGGTTCAAGAAAGTTGAGTTTTGGGAGGCTATAACAAACTCTCATAATTGTTCTAATCCAAGACATGATGAAATCCATAATCCTACCCTGCGCTTTCTTCATTATTGGATAGCTGTCACTCTTTTTCTTGGCAATGATGTTCACTCACTAGGTACGGAAGAATTAAAATTGTTGTATGCCATGAACCATAAAATTCGTGTTTCACCTGTCAAGCTCTTAGTTACTTTTTGGCAAGGAGTGTTTAGTAGACGGGGACCCATTGAGTTCACCTCTCTAATCACTCGTATTGCCGACACAATGGACCTGCTAGATGGTGCACATCAGTTCGAGTTCATAAGTACGGATAGGGGCATAATCACTGAGGAATATTTTATACATGACCACATGCTAAAAAGAGGTCCAAGGGGTGGTCTAAATATGATTTATCACGGCCATACAGCTGAAGTCCCTCTCCCAAACAAGAAACGTCAGCTGTATAGTGTCTGCCAGCTAACCTTTGACTTGGACCCAGAGGCGAGACGCCGAAGTTTTGTAGGTACAAACAGGGTGACATGAGGCATGTCACGGGCTGCTCAATTTGAGCAAGGTGGCACCTCACGAGCTATAGGTGATGATGAAGAAGATGGCGAGGAGGAAACATCAAGTGCCATGGACATATTAGGGTCCAGGGGCATGCCTCCTCCGTGTCCACCATGCGCCTAGGACGCACGAGCTTCCTTCTCATCCACACGAGATAGGGAACATCATGGCCGTTGGCAGGAGATGGATCAGCTTGCTAATGGGATGGGCGAGCTACGCATTGAGCAAGAAGCCACCTTAGACGTGGTCCAACAAAATGCCCAACTCATTGAAGCTCTAGAAGAACAAAACCGTTAATGGGTAGGATGGTGGGAATTCTACCCACCACCACATCCAGGACAGTGAGCAAAAGGCAAGCTTGGGGGAGGTTCCCTCCCCCACTAACGTAAGTATTTCCTATCTTTGCATGCTGCATTTTACTTAGCTCATTCGATCTCCATCATTGCATTGCATTATAAAAAAACCAAAAATATTTCCCTTTGCTTATATATGCTTCATAAATGTTTATCTTCCTCAAGGAAATGATGAATAGTTGCTTTGTTAATGTTTCCCTAGTACCTAGTTTACGGCTTGATATTTCTATAAATATGGATTATTTGGCTCATATGAAACCATCATGAACCTAAAACTTTGTGGGTTGCAAGTGATGTAACTAAGCCTAGGCTGTTGTGAGACATGAAATAGTGAGACAAGAGCTGCTATAATATTGTATCAAACATGAATGACTATTGGAGTTTTATTTCTTAAAATGATGAAAAACCTTATTGTTCCTCAATGGTGATAAATTCCTACCAAAGCCATATATACTCTTTCATGAATTAAGCCTTCCACATAAGTTGCTTGCTTTGTATTGAGTGTTGTCAAGTCTTGTTGACCCTTGTTGAGAGACTTATCATGGTCCTAAGATCAAGATCACGTACACACCACATACATATGGTGCTTCTACATTGGAAGTACGCAAAAACATGCTTTCCATTTTCCATCAAAATAAATGCTCCATGCTCTAAAAGTGTGATCTCTCTCTAAATATGATTTTTAGTAGAAGAGACATGGGCTATGCAAAAGTATTGAAAAGAGTTAAAAAATGTGGACACATGAAGGTCCATAACATTGAAAAAAATGTGAGCATATGAAGGCTCATGAATAAAAGTGATAGCCATGTCTCAAAATAATAAGTTAGAGAGAGAGATCATAACAAATAGACAAGCATTATATTTACCATCATATTTTCCATGTTCCACACCCATGCACATCTTGATCTAAGTGTATGACACTTCTATCCTTGGATTCGGGATTTGGCTTACAACATATGCAAGTTAAGTATGCTACATTTCTTGTCCCTACCTAAGCTCCACATAAGCCTTTTGAAGTAGGATGAAAAAGAAGGCAACTTCAAAAATGTGCCTTGGTGAGGAATCATACACCATCTGAGCAACATGAGAGTACCATTTGAGGAACATTAAGCTTTCTTTTGAAAATTATTACAAAACCTCTGATAAGAAACTTGTGCGGAATGAGAAAAATAGTGCTCAAGTCAAAAGCTGTTCTATCTCTCAACCGACTAAGACAAAGGAAAAGGCTATATGCCCTACGAAGGACTAAGGTAATATGGGTGAGTTTCAATATTGCTAATTTTTTCATTCAAAGAGAAGTATGTTTGTTGTATACATGGTACTCTTGAAATGTGAAGCATAGTAGCAACTGAGCTGGTGGGGCCACCATATGGAGGTCGCCCGACCTATGGACCCACCAGGCCTTGCCAAGGTGGCAGGATCCATGTGAAGTATCCCAGAGCCATTCCCCTCCCTTGGATCACACTTGTTTTTTCTCTCAAGGGTGGAAGATGAAGTCACACGGATTCATGGGCCCACAATGAAGCATCCAACGTGACAAAAGTTGCCAACACACTCCATGACATGTGGGGACACCTTCTAGAAGGAAATGGTGGGGCCTAGCTACCATAGGGAGGTCGCCTGACCTCCCCCTAGAGGCTCTAGCCCTCCACCGCCTTTCCCACACATTTAGGACATGCCAAATGACCCTGGCCCTTGGATTTATGGTGGTTCAGTGGCGGTGGATCCAATGATTGCATGATCAAGTTTACGCGGATCACTGACGTGGCGCTCCTCCACCTCCACCTATAAATAGAGCGTCACTCCCCTCTCTCCATTCATGGTGAAGAAGCCTACAAGCTCAAGTGAAGAGTAGTTAGTCCACTTTATCTTAGTAGTGTAGTCTAGAGTAGGAGTTAGAGTTGAGTAGTGAACTTTGCTCGGGTCTTTCGAAGCTGTCTTCTGGAGAGTCTGGTATAGCTCTTGTACCTTTTCCTTTCTTTTGTAAGAATTTACCTTATTCAATATATTACTCTTTCTCTACTTTACTTAGTCTTTACTTTGTGCAATATTACACTAGTTATAGTATTGTTGTGGCTTCTTTGGTCATAGAGTTGTTATACACTAGATTGTGATCCTGGAAACACACCTGTATTGCGATCATCGTCTGTCACAGGGTGCTCTTGTTGGCCTCGTAATTACAGTTAGAGTAGTGAGAGAAAGTGCAAGCGTGGTGCTTATACACAATCTTGCCTTTGGTTACCACTTGTTGCACAAATTGTTTATGGTAGCTAGCATGTGGTGACAGCCCTGTCTAGCCTTTGCATTCCACCATGTGTTGTAGACAAGTTCTTAAAAGGTAGGGCTCTAGTAACAAGGTAGCCACTTTGGATAGGGGTTTTGTCTCCTATCATCTCATTTATCGCCTAGCATACTTGTTGTGAGGTATCAATCTGTGTGTCTCAATTGTGTGATTTAGTTGAGTTACAGGAGTAGAGTTAGAAACATAGGAGTCCTATACTCTCTCGTTGTCCTTCCACCTAGCTATACTTACTAGTTATCTTATTCATCCCTATCTTGGCTTGTTTCATCATTATCCTTTCCTACCATATTTCGTTTACCCCGATATACTAGTTGATACTAAGTTGGGGTATATAAGGATCTATCTTTTATTATTATTCCTAGCTACCACTTTCCCATGGGATAAAAATAAATAACGATACCTTGGAATACTCCCGGGCGAAGTGCTACAACGGTATATTCTATGCGCTTGCAGAATTATCCAATAGACATAAGAAATACCAACAAGCATTTCTGGCGCTGTTGCTCGGGACACAAACCTGGTAGCGACGTTAAGAAGTGTCAACAACCATCACCATGGACTTCATCTTTGCTCCACACTTGGCTTGGACCAACCTATCTCAATTTCACACTTAGAGCATACGGTTAGTCCAAATGGGTTTCATCAATTCACCAAAACTAAACTAGAGCTTTCAATCTCCCCCTTTTTGGTAATTGATGACAACCCTTACACAAAGATATAAATTAAAATCATTTTGTATCCATGTTGCTTGCCCAAGCATATTTACCATGTGTAAAGGATTTGGACAAGTTTGATGAACCTGAATTGGTAGCATTAGCTCCCCCTACATATGTGCTAAGAGTTTGGATTGAAGTTTGCACATATGCATAGATAGGAAATGTGGGAGGACAATGCCTACCAAATGATGCTAAGGTGTAAGAGATGGACCTTTAAAGTGTGATACCAATCAGAGTGCACCAACTATACCATCCTTAGCACCATTGTTAGTTAGATAGCTCTTGCAAATAATAAACACTAGATACCTCGTGAGATCAACATTATATGCAAGGCTTTAGTACCACTTGAAAATAAGCAAGGCATATCTAACTATCATCCTATGCATGTTAGTTTTTCATTTGATCATTCAAGCTTACTACTAGCATATAGCACACAAGCATGGAATTTTAATTTAAAACTTGTGCCATGCAAGCATACATATGTAATGCACATTCAAATGCCTCAATCAAGTTTATGAGCTTTCTCCCCCTACTTGTGTGCTCAAATTTTAATTGATCCCCTTCCTTGGTCATATTTCTCCCCCTATGTCCATTTCTCTCCCCCTATCACATTTATCTTTGTTTCTCTCCCCCTTTGTCATCAATGACCACAAAGGTTCAATTTTAGATAGGTTAAGATTATCAATGTCAATTAATAGGGTGAGGATCATGTTCCCAAATTTTGTTAAATCTAGAACACTTGCCAAAGATATTTAACTCAATTTGATCCAAGGACAAGCTTCTTCACACCTTGTTTCAAGGGTTATCTTGACCATGTGGAGTTAAACACTTATAGTTCATTTTCTAGATCAAACACAAGGTTCACAAGCCCAAAAACTTGTTATGCCACCACTAGGTCATATCAAGCATAGAAGCAATAGTGGTACCATACAAGCAATAAATTTATTTCATTTTATGAATGAGCCTATAAAGCATGAGTAATGACTAGATGCACTAAACAAGTCCTTAGCAAAGAATGTATGGATGCCAATCAACTTTTACCTTGGATTGCTCGAAGGTGAGGCATGTCATATTAGTGGGGCTGCATCAACACATATTTGAGAAATCCAATATGCTCAACTCATTCCTTAACTTGCAAAACCTCTTCTCATCAAGTGGTTTGGTGAATATGTCGGCAAGTTGATCTTCGGTGCCCACACTCTCAATTGAAATGTCCCCTTTCTGTTGATGATCTCTTATAAAATGGTGGCAGACATCAATGTTCTTTGTTCTTGTATGTTGAACTGAATTGTTGGTTAACTTGATTGCACTATGATTGTCACGTAGCAATGGCACTTTCTTGAACTTGATTCCAAAGTCATTCTAGGTAGCCTTCATCCAAAGTATTTGTGCACAACAACTACCGGTGGATATATATTCGGCTTTGGCAGTTGATAATGCAACACTATTTTGCTTCTTTGATGACCAAGAAACAAGTGATCTTCCCAACAATTGACAAGTGCCCAATGTGCTCTTTCTCTTAACTTTGCATCACGTATAATCAAAGTTCGAATATCCAACAAGCTCAAACTTTGCTCCTTTGGGATACCACAAACCAAAATTTTGTGTGTGCTTCAAGTACCTCAATATTCTCTTTGTAGCTTTCAAATGACTTTCTCTTGGTGAGGCTTGAAATCTTGCACACATGCACATGCTAAACATGACATCCGGCCTTGATGCGGTCACATAGAGTAGGCTTCCAATCATAGACCGATACAACTTTTGATCCACCATGTTGCCACTTGTATCACTATCCAAATTGCCATTTGTTCCCATTGGTGTACTAATTGCCTTGGCATCATCCATTCAAAACTTCTTGAGAATGTCTTTGATGTACTTGCCTTGACTCACAAATGTACCATTCTTCATTTGCTTGATTTGAAGACCAAGGAAGTATCTCAACTCTCCAATCATGAACATCTCAAACTCATTAGCCATCATCTTCCCAAACTCTTCACAAAAGTCTTGATTGGTTGATCCAAATATGATATCATCCACATAGATTTGCAACACAAACAAGCCCTTACCAATCTTCTTGGCGAAAAGAGTGGTGTCAACCTTTCCCATAATGAATCCATTTGAGAGTAGGAAGTCCCTCAACCTCTCATACCATGCTCTAGGTGCTTGCTTCGAACCATACAACACCTTTCTTAGCTTATACACATGGTTGGGCTTCTTGTCATCTTCAAAACCTGGAGGTTGCTCAACATAAACCAATTCATTGATGTAGCCATTCAAGAAAGCACTCTTCACTTCCATTTGATAGAACTTGATGTTGTGGGCACAAGCATAGGCTATCAAGATTCTAATTACTTCCAATCAAGCAACCAGGGCATATGTTTCTCCAAAGTCAAGACCTTCCACTTGTGTGTAACCTTGTGCTACCAATCTTGCTTTGTTCCTTACTATAATCCCATCTTGATCTTGCTTGTTTCTAAAGACCCATTTGGTTCCAATCACATTGTGGTTCTTTGGTCTCTCAACTAATTCTCATACTTGATTTCTAGTAAAGTTATTCAACTCTTCATTCATGGCATTTACCCAATCAACATCTCTCAATGCTTCTTCTATCTTCTTTTTTTCAATGGATGATATAAATAAGAAATGCTCATAAAATGAAGCTAATCTTGTTCTTGTTGTACACCTCTTGAAATATCTCCAATTATAGTGTCCAATGGATGATCGCTTGCAATATTGGTTGGTTGGAGTATTGGAACTTGATTGCTTGGAGTCACTGCTAGAAATATCCACTTCTATGACGAAAATCTTAATGATGAATCCGAAACTGTCATAGAAGATCGCTTTTTGTGATGAATATTTCCGTTTCATCATATATCAGTGGTGACGATCCTCCAACCCTCCCTATCTATGACGAAATTAGGCATCATCATAAAAAACATCATAGAAGAGCATAGGGTTTCATCATAAATCACTCGTGTGACTCATTTGTGATGATCTCCTTTAATACTATGACGAATAGGGCTTCGTCACTAAACTAATTACACATCAGTGATGAACAATATTCGATCTGTAACGAATGGTGCTTCATCATGGATCTCCACATGGTACTTTCTTCATCCGACGTGTACCTGTGGGACCTATAGTTATTCATCCGTGACGCTTGCAATTCATCATAAAAGTCTCCGCTCGATCCTTTCTCCATGCGACATGTACCTATGGGACCCTTCTCCATCGAATTGTAACTATGGTACCAGCAGTTACTCATCCATGACGCTTGCAATTCATCATAAAAGTCTTCGCTCGGTCCTTTCTCCATCCAACGTGTACCTGTGGGACCCTTCAACATCCGACCTGTGGGACTTGATGGCTTACGTGTCACGTGTACCTATGGGACCGTTCTCCATCTCCATCCGACCTGTGGGACCTGACGGCTTGCGTGTCATGTGTACCTGTGGGACCATCCAACCTGTGGGACCCAATGGCTCATGTGTCATGTGTACCTATAGGACCTTTCTCCATCTCCATCTGACCTATGGGACCCAATGGCTTGCGTGTCACTTGTACCTTTTGTGCCGCCGGGGTCTAATAAATTAAAAAAACCTCAATGCCTAGGAGTCGAACCGGGACTTAGAGGAAGGAATGTACAATCTTTACCATTGCGCTAGATGCTTGGTTGTATTGACATGTCTTTGGAGTTGTTATAGTATTATATTCTCTGTGTGGATGCCCTACAGGTTGACCTATATTGGATATTTCCCCTTCAAGTGGAAACAAATCTGTACCCGTTTGACTAGTGGCGGCGGTGGCGGAGGATCCCCGGTGTGCTATGGTGGCCCCAGCGTCCTTTTGGAGGCTAGGCGGTGGACTTGCCGGTGGAGCGTGGTGGCATTGGCGTCCATGTCTGTTGTATGCCGTGAAAGAGGCGACATATCCGATCTATAGGTCTCCTTTCTCGCCTTTTCCTATTCGCTTCACTGTTTTGGTCCTTGCTTGAACATGAGGTATACAAGAAACATTCTAGCATTGAAAATCTGGTTAGGCCAATGATATAATGATGAAAAGAACTAGGAGGTGGAACTGGTTGGTTTTCTGCTGATGTCTTGGTTTTCTGCATATGCTTAGTTTTGTTACTGTAAATGCCTGTGTGCAACTAGGCCTATTAATTGTCAAGTGCTTGCTTGATTATACCTATCTGTCTAGACAAACAAATATGTACATTGCTTCTACCTTCAAAACTGTTGTAATTGTCGTCCTCTTAATCTTTGTCTGTCTCCTATGGAAGAAGCTCTGAGCTTGTGTACTGATTGTAAGTGTGATGGATAGACTTTATTTAGCAGGAATTGTAATGGTTACAACTCCATTAACTGCTACTCTAGTTTGAGTTATATATATCTATGTGGTGCTACTCTAAATTTGTTTGAGGTCGTACCATGAAAATTGTTAATGGTTGTTAAAGTTGCGCTTTGGTATGAGTTGTGGACTTCACTGTTGCATCTTTGTTGGATTATTTTCCTCTTTAGTGATCTCATTACTATGCAATCTCTCCTCCTACTACACAGACGAAATAGAGGAGGCCCCCAACAAGAGGAATGCACTGGCCAGCCTCATGGACGATGTCGTTGTCGAGATCCTCTGCCGCCTCCCCGCTCGCTCCTTGTTCTACTACAAATGTGTCTATCACTCCTGGAATAGCCTCATCTCGAACAACTATAAGTTGATGCCCTAGACTGTGGCTGGCTTCTTCTACAATGGATTCTACGGCCAATGAAACTTCATCAGCATCTCTGGCGTTTACCCCTCCTTGTCCTTCTTGCCCTTCACCATGAATAATGTAGCTATCTCAGATTGCTGCAACAGCCTCATCCTTTGTTGGTGCCTTGGTGCTGATGGATACCACTATGTCGTCTGCAATTTGGCAACCTAGAAGTTCAAGGAACTGCCGCCTAGAATCTTTTCTGTTGGTGAGGCTCGATTGGGGTTCGACCCGACAGCCTCCTCGCACTTCTATGTGTTTGAATATATGGAGGAGAATGGTCAGTGCGTGGGTGTGGACATCTACTCATCTAAAACTACATCATGAATCTTTAAGGAATCTAAATGGGGCGAGAAGTCTCAGTTGACATTTTCAAAAATAAGAATTGTGTTTCTTAATGGTTGTCTGCAGTATATTGGGTTCTGTGATGGTTACCATTGTATACTTGATATGGATATGGAGGGAAAGACATGGAGGAAAATTCCTAACTGGATGCGTGGTTTTTCACTTGCCTTCCATCAAAATCATGGTCATTTGTGTCAATGTACTGTTGGTGGTCGCAATATGTCCAAGCTTTCAATCTGGATCCTTAAAGACTATGGTACTAATAATAAATGGATATTGAAACATACTATGAGCCTACGTAAGTTGGGTTACTTTGATTTTCAGTCATGCTACAGAGCAGTTATAGTTCACCCAGAATGGAATTTGATTTTCTTTGTTGGGGTTGGGGTGGAAAGCGCTGTCATCGCATATAACATGGATAGCAGAAAAGTTCATGTCATCCCTACACATTACGTTCAATATGGTAGACATGACATCCTACCAGAAATGAATGGTAGACCTACCAATCTTCTTTGTGTTCCCTTGTTCTCAGAGTTGGAGTCATTAGCAAAATAGTAAATAAAGCTGCATTTGAAGTATCTCTCTCTGTCATGATATGTTTAAATGGATCAATGTTGTTTGATTGTCTATGCATATGTTCAGTATTGTTACTGTAAATGCCTGTGTGCAACTTGGCTTGTTAATTGTGAAGTTCTTGCTTGATTATACCTCTTTGTCTAGGCAAACAAACATGCCCATTGCTTCTGCCTTCAAAACTATTGTAATTATCATCCTCTTAATCTTTGTCTGTCTCCTATGGAAGAAGCTCTGAGCTTGTGTACTGATTGTAAGTGAGATGGATAGACTTGATTTAGCTAAAATTGTAATGGTTATAGCTCCATTAACTGCTACTCTAGTTTGAGTTAGATATATCTATGTGGTGCTACTCGAAATTTGGTTGAGGTCGTACCATGAAAATTGTTAATGGTTGTTAAAGTTGTACTTTGGTATTAGTTCTGGACTTCACTGATGGATCTTTATTGGATTATTTTCCTATTTAGTGATCTCATAACTAAGCAAGCTCTCATCCTACTACACATAGACGAAATGGAGGAGGCCCCCAACAAGAGGAATGCACTGGCCAGCCTCGCGGATGATGCTGTTGTCAAGATCCTCTGCCGCCTCCCTGCCCGCTCCTTGTTCTACTGCAAATGTGTTTGTTGCTCTTAGAACCACCTTAACAAGGACTACAACAACCATAAGGTGCTGCCCCGGACTCTGGCCGACTTCTTCTATGACTTTGACCAAGGCCATCGATGCTACACCAGCATCACCAGTGAACACCCATCCTTATCCTTCTTGCCCTTCACCTTGGACAATGTAGCTATCTTAGATATCTGCAATGGCCTCATCCTATGCTGGTGCCGAGGGGCTAATGGGTTATACCGCTTTGTCGTCTGCAATTAGGCAACCAAAAAGTTCAAGGAACTGCCGCATATCATCCATTCTGTTGGTGAGGCTCGATTGGGGTTTGATCCAACAGCCTCCTCGCACTTCCTTGTGACTGAATATATAAAAGAGGAGGAGGTTTATGAGTGCAAGGGTGTGGATATCTGCTCATCTAAAACTGCAGCATGAATCTGTAAGGAATCTAAATGGGAACCAAGTACTTGTGTGACAATTGAGAGATTAGAAGAAATGAGATCATCAGAAACTGTGTATCTTAACGGTTGTCTGCACATTATGGGGTACTGGGGGGTTTACCCTTAGATACTTGCTGTGGATATGGAGGGAGAGACATGGAGATAAATTCCTAGGCCATGTGGTTCTTCACCCTCCATCCATCAAGCTCAGGGTCACTTGTGTGTATGTACTATTCATGGTCGTAATATGTCCAAACTTTCAATCTAGATCCTTGAAGACTATGGTACTCATAAATGGACATTGAAGCATACTGTCAGCATTCTGAAGGTGTTTGCAAAGACTAACATTTAATTTTGTTGTTACTACGATGTTAATGAGTACTACTCAACGGTTCACCCACAATGGAATTTGCTTCTCTTTGTTGGGGTTGGGGTGGAAAATGACATCGCCGCATATAACATGGATAACAGAAAAGTTCATGTTATCCCTACATGTTACAGTCAGTTTTTCAAATGTGGCATCTTGCTAGAAATCAATGGCAGACCTTATTATCTTCCCTATGTTCCCTTGTTCTCGGAGTTGGAGTCATTAGCTGAGTAAATAAAGTTCCATGATGTATCTCTCTGTCATGACATGTTTAAATGGATCAGTGTTGTTTGATTATATTGTCCATGGACATGTTAATTTACTCTTGGATGGATGTTGTCATTATTTTGTGGCAACTTTAACTTGTTTGTAATGTAAGCTAAGGTCTATGCAGTGTGTCAGACGCGTTTAACCTAGAGAGGTCGGACTTTCTTGCGTATTCAGTATCATTTCAGCACCAATGGCTCCTCTTTATTCCCAAAAAAACATCAATGGCTCCTCTATAGTAGTGATATATTAACCACCATGATCTCTTCTACAACTCCGCTTGTTTTCCTTCCTTCCCCGAGCCCTCCCATTCCCACTATAGATCTAAAATCGCCAGGAACCTACGGTTGCCTTCTCCAAACCTACTTCATTCTTAGCCACCGCCATGGTGAAGGGTGATCCTTCTGTGAAGCGCGCATGGGAGGGGGATGACACCATGCCCATGGTGAAGGAGGATGACGCTGTGCTCGTGGTGAAGGAGGATGACGCCATGCCCGTGGTGAATCAAGATGAAGCTCTGGTGGACCCCTTTGGAGATAGAGATGATTAGGCCATTGGCATCATGAGTAAGGCTTTCTTGAAGATTAGGCATGGGCTACAGAACACCGGTCTGGGCACCCTCAACCCACCTCGGGAGGAAAAGGTGAGCAGTTACATCTTCATTTTTCACCAACTTGCCGATGTCCTAGAAGAACTGCCAGCCTACCTGAACAAGAATCACGCGGACAAGGAGTACATCCTTGCCTGCTACCAGATCTGAATAGATGGCTTCGACACTAGTGTCACGACGCAAGGAATCAGCACCGCCCTCAACACCGAGAAGCACTAGCGCAAGCTGGTTCGTGCCGATGCTGAGCAGGTGGCCAACCGCATCACCGCTGATGAGGACGACGATGACATTGATACCAATGAGGAGGACAAGGACAAGGACAATGATTTTGATGACGAGTTGAGGAGTAAATAAAGTTTCATTTGATGTATCTCACATTGCATTTGATGTATCTTATGTTGCATTTGATGTATCTTCCTTATGTTGGGAGTACGGAGGGAGTACATGTTGTTACTCTTCTTTATGTATTTGCCCGTGCATTTTATGTCGGACCGTTCAAATGTATAGAGGTTTTGATTTGTGAAGTCTTATTTGCATGTCTGTGTTTACTATATTGTTGAACTTTGTATTAATTATTTGGGTTAAACTCTATTGAGCATGGTGTAGATCAGGTCCTTTGGTCATTTGGTAGCAGATTTCTAGCCGCTGTTGGTTGGCTTTGCCTGTAGGTTTCTTTTTGGTTCTCTTTCTAATCTGTAGTATGGTAAACATGTGTAACAGAATTCATTCGATCAAGTCTCGCGTCGATGTAATGCCTAACGGAGGAGCTACATAGCTATTCAATTTTACAGCACATGCAAGAAAGTCCAAGCATTGTAAATCTGATTGGGCCAGACACATCTCACGTTATACAAGGAAATCTGTTTCGCATGAATACATTCGTTGAATTCCTAAAGGAACAAATAAAATTGAAAGTAGTCACATGTCCAGCCTATTCAAATTTATGCTGCTCGGACTATCAGACGAACATATAGTTTACAAGAAATAGGTAAACGTCATTTCATCGAATATAATAGAGGGACGTGGTCAGGAGAAAAGTTGTGATCATTTGTTGTAGAGTGTCTCTATGTATATTTGATCAAAATTTAGAATCTTTGAGGGAAGGGGGATGCTTCTCCTATATGGACCTTGCGCGGTTACCGAGAGTGAAGTGAATGCACAGGAAAGCTGGACACAAGAAGTGCATCTTAGAAGAAGAGCTTTTAACCACCAAGACACGCTTGAGACTTGAAAGCCTGGTGTGGTTGTGAAGAGGACTTACAATAGTTGAGGGGCAGTCGGGCAGTCAGCTAGCTAGAGATGGCTATACAATGGGAGTGAGGCCAGGCTTTGTACACACAGGCATGCTAGGGCTAGAATAGGCTTCTGATGTGATCACACAACGTTCATAATTACTAGTATCCGAGTAGTGAAAACTCTTGATGGTCGGATCTTTTGTCATCCGGCGAAGTATATAGTGCACTCCAATCTAAGCAGCCGTAGGCTCACAGCAGCTGAGGGGCAGCAGCTAGCTAGAGATGGTTACATGGTGTCATAGTTTCTGATCAACTACACTCCCTGGTCTGTGGTTGACGCTGCCACTTCAGGAATCTAGCTACTAAGTAAAGACGTACTCCTACCTTACTAGTATTACTTCATGCATGAAGCCACAGCCGGTGCAGTTGCTGTTTATAGCACAGCCAATCAGGCAAGTTCTACTAACATGAAAAATTAACATTTTTTAATGTATGATGTGGGGCCGAAGTACTTTTGTTAGCTATGAACAAATGCACTCAATTTGCTATGACTTTCAAATGTACAGACGACACTATATACTGTCCTACGAGATGAAATGTACAGCGGGCAGACTTTCTTAAATGTGCAGTAAAAAATGTGAATAGAAAGAAATGTGCAGATCAGAAAGAGAACCAGAAAACTTCGCATTTCTCGGTAGTCTAACCGTCTTGTCCGCCCGGTCGCCTACCCACTCGGTAATCTAAACCATGTCGTTGTTGTGAGTTCCCACGCCAATTCATAGAGGGTATTTAAAACTCCTACTGTAACCCTCGCTCGGCCGCCTCCCCCACCTCCTCAACAATCAACGTAAGTCGACCGCACCGCGCCGCCTCTCTAGCCCTCGGTCTCACTACCATCCACACGCCGTAGCTCCATCGATGCACACACTGTAGATCCATCCACGCCACTACATGAGCCCTCGATTGGCCTCCTCGCGTTCCGCATCACGCGATGTCATCGACATCGGCAATCATGGTGGCGAGGCGGCAACCCATGTCACTATTGCTGGCTCTCCGTAACAAGCTAGCCATTGAGATCGCTAGCCACCTCGCTGTGACCTCAGAGCGGCCCATGGATGACCTCCGCAGCTTATGGGCGACCTGCTTGTCCATGCACCGCATCTGCGGCAATCCCACAGTCGGTCAGTGCATGGCACTGCACCAGTGCAGACGTGGGCTGTAGTGGGACGATCTCGACAACTAATACACCCTCCTTGCTAGCCTGACCCAACTTAGCAACCTGGAGGCTTGCTTCCTCACTAGGATACCAATCGTATTTGAGGAAAACCACATGCCCCAGGATACCAACTCGACAATCTCGCCAGCGCCGCTGATGGTGGGCACAATCTGGTGGCCTATCTGTTCACCATATTACTCTATAGGCACAATGGCGATGCCCACGATGACGGCACTGCGAGGTGGTACATGAGATGGGTCGAGGGCGAGGAAGAATCACGGGCGTCGAAGGCGGCGGCGGCGGACCTACGAGTAGGTGGCTACACAACAAGGGGTGTGCGCTATGCCACCGTGAGGCGGCCGCTGAGGTGATCCACGAAATGGGGTAGAGCAAGTTGTCGCCGCCGCCGCCGGCATAGGTGCACGACGATCTTCCGTGCGCAGGCGACGCTTGCGGCAATGTAGATGGATGGGAAGGAAGGGCTATGTATTGCAGCGAGGACTGTAGGCTTCGCCGCGAATTTGGAATTAGAAACTAGTAATTCACTCTTTACATGCAAGAGTGAATTACTCTCTCCGTCTTAAAATATAGTGTATTCTGAGCAGTACTTTTCAGCGAACACACAGTGTTTTCCTCTCACAACAAATCAGCATAAGCATCATCATAAGCCAAATTTCAGCGAAACGAACAGGGCTCGTAGAAATTTGGCTTATGCTGATGCTTATGTTGATTTGTTGTGAGAGAAAAACACTATGCGTTCACAGAAAAGTATTGCTGAAGTAGTGCAAGCTCCTCAAATATAGTGTATTCTGCAGCTTTTGATTTTTTGTTGTTTTGTTTTAATTTTATTTGTTTCCTTTAGGGATTCAATGAAAGTACTCATACGAAACATGTTTCTCTGTATAACATGAGATGTGTCTGGCCCGGTCTGATTTATTATGCTCTAACTTTCTTGCGTGTGCAGTAAAATTTGAATAGCTATGTGGCTCCTCCTTTAGGCATTAGATAGACACGAGACTTGATCGGATGAATTCCGTTATGCATGTTTACCATACTATAGATCATAAAGAGAACCAGAAAGAAACCTGCAGGCAAAACCAACCAACAAGGGCTAGAAACCGGCTACCAAATGACCAAAGGACCTGATCTACACCATGTTCAATAGAGTTTAACCCACCTAATACAAAGTTGAACAAAAGTAAACACAGACATGCAGAGGGCCAAAAAAGACACCCCTGCCCCTCAATACTATGGCAGCAGCAAAGATCCTAGGAAATTAATATGGGCGTTCAGGTCTTTTCTAACTGCTTTAGTCTCTTTTAGTCACCTAAACCAAACACCCTAGGATCTTTGCTATTAAACTTTAGCCTATGTCCCCTTGTTCTCAGAGTCATTAGCAGAGGAGTAAATAAAGTTCTATTTGATGTTATGTCATGTTGCATTTGATGTATCTTCCTGATATTAGGAGTTGGGAGTTTCTTACGTGTCAAACGTGTCCAAACGAGGAAAAAACTCTAGAGGATACTGTCAAATGCGACCAATGTACAGAGGTTGGACTTTCTTACGTGTGCAATAACATTTGAACACCAATGGCTACTCAGCTCTGCATTAGATTGAGACGAGACTTGCTCATCACTGCAAGGTTCTTGTAAGTTCAACAAAGATTGACAAAGACACCAAGGCAACAAAAAAAAAACAAACAGAAACCAAATGACCTAAGCCACACCATGCTCAACAGAGTTCAACCCACCTAATACAAGGTACCACCCTATGACCAACGAGCAATGAGACGTTTGTGTGGTCTGGCGGTGCGGCTTGGACACGCCACATCAATGTGACGGGCCACAAGGCGACGTCCCTGCTGCAACAGGCTACTGATGCCACCCATGCGCACACATCTACGTGGGAATGCATGAGCACACAAGCAGTCATGACTGTCGAGGGGCAGACTGAAGGCAGAAGATTGATGAGTTATAGACTAAAGACTGAAGCAGCCATGAAAATAAGACGAGTTGGGTTCAACACAGATCAAAGCCACTCATGACTACTACTATTAAACCAGGGGTCATTTGGTAGCCGGTTTCTAGCCCTTGTTGGTTGGTTTTGCCTATAGGTTTGTTTCTGGTTCTCCTTCTGATCTGTAGTGTGGTAAATATGCATAACGGAATTCATCCGATCTAGTCTTGTCGATCTAATGCCTAACGGAGGAGCCACATAGCTATTCAAATTTTACTGCATACGCAAGAAAGTCCGAGAATTGTAAATCTGACTAGGCCAGACACCTCACATTATACTAGGAAACCTATTTCATACTACTACTTTCGTTGAATCCATAAAGGAAACAAATATAATTGAAACAAAACAATAGAAAAGCAAAAGCAATAGGAAATCAAAAGCTACAAAATACACTATATTTGAGGACAAATTTTAAATGCCAGAATACACTACATTTCAGGATGGAGGGAGTAATTCACTCTCGCACGTAAAGAGTGAATTACTAGTCTCTTATCCAAATTCTCATTCGAAAAAATGGATTTCTTGATGAAGCATACAGTCCTTGCTGCAATACAGAGCCCTTCTTTCCCATTCATCTACAATATTGCTGCAGACGCCACCTGTGCATGGAAGATCACCATGCACCTATGTCGGCGGCGGTAGCGACAAACGTCCCCATGTCATATTGTAGATCACCTTGACGGCCGAGCGGTGGCACAACACACACCCTTTGTTGCTTAGCCACCTACTCGTTTGTTCGCCGCCGCTACTGTGGCAGAACCTCCTAAGAAATCGGGCCCACGTGCACCTATTGATGTCTCAATAGACCTCAGATAGAGTACACAAGTTCCCAACAACTTAACAGGTCTGTCGGCTGTCCTCGGGAAACCCAAATCATCCACGAATCTTTTCCAAACAGGATCCCAATCACAGTCATTGCAGATTACAACAGTTTTCAATATACATACCAGAGATTATAAAGCGGAAGACTTAAGTTTTGATATTACAAACCAGTTGTTTCAAACTTACAAAACCATAATTGTCATACAACCATAGTAGCGGGATAATATTACATTAACATTATTTATTTCACACAAACTAGTGCCTTGTCCAAAGGCCATTCATCATTCCTCATCGTCATCGACTTCAAACACTGACATGCAATAGGGACCAAAACAAGTCTGCGCATGCGACTCACCTGCAACAAGGGTTAACAAACCCTGAGTACAAAAGTACTCAACAAGACTGAACCGATGAAAAAGGGCAAAGGTCTTAGGGATGCAGGTGTTGGGTCAAGGTAAGGATGTAGAAAGATTCAAAAGTTCTTTTGCCAAAAGCTTACTATTCTTGATCCTAGTTTCAAGTTTTACCCCTAAGTACTTTAGTTCATTATCTTCAACCAAGTGTTCATATCCCATGTTCCAATCCTTCTCATTCCATTCTTTTTCTCTTGTTTTAGTAATTCACTAGTCCTGCATTGCTTCTGTAATGAATCGAGTCTCCATATCCGCGGAGCACCGACAATTCGAATTGATTCAAGTCCCAGCTGGGGATTCCTTATCACACGACATATGTAGAACTTAATCTTGCATATATCAACCTCGCTACCGGATCCTCCCGTACTAAGCCGTCTCCACGCCACCCGAGAGCACAACACGCCTCAAATCCGGCCACATTCAAGCCACGAGGGTACATGCTACTCCCGCCATTTTACCACTCCCAGTGCGTGGGCATTCGTCTTAGTATCGGATTAGCCGAAGTAGGCTTACCGGAGTATGTGACCAGTACTACAAAGTGTCTCGTTCAAAAGATCCACAATGAGTGGCCTTTAAGCGACATAGTCGGCAACATTACCCAACATTCAAGATAAGTCACCCGACTAGTCTCTAGTTCATTCTACCTTCTTTCTTTCTTTCTTTGGCCAGTATGCCATCTTTGATTGTATTGAAACTTTTACTTTGAAAACCTACCATAAGCATTCTAAGCATTCTACGCCTTTGTAAATGAAATCATCTTCAAGGATGGTAAACAATCAACAAGGTAGGCAATGCATCAAGTAGGTAACATTTGAAGTAAATCAACTTAATGCAATAAGTAACATAGGTGATAAACTTTTCAAAGTAAACAAGGTAATGGTTTAATGCATAAACCAGGGCTTGCCTTCGTTGACGATCTCTGGTTCCGAATCAGTACCACAATTATCGAATCCCGTGACAATCGGGGATTCTTCCAGAACTTGCTCAACTAGAATCATTTCACTCTCGGGTTCTACACGAAATGATAACATATGCTTTAACATGATGATAATGTAAACATGATGCTTTCATGGTACATGAAATGTAAAAACACCTCGAAAACCATTTTCCTTCACGGTACAGTTGCAAGCCAACAAAACCAACTGGCAATTCTACCGTCAAGAACCACACTTGTAATTTGACCAAATGGATCTTGAAACCCTACCAGTCACAAAACATGACCAAAACAAGATCCAACACTAATCAAACACTTAGGGTTTGCCTTTATTTATTTTTAAATAAATTTGGAATTAAGTCCAAAAATAAACTTGTTCCAAATGACCTAAAAATTTTATGTAAGCTTCCTCATGACAAATTAGTGTACCAAAATAAATTTCATAATTTTTGGAGCTATACAGTGACATACAAAAATTATGGAAATTGCATTTATTAATTAATGGACTGATTATTTGAACATTAAAAATTTATTCAAATTTCATGTTTCAAATTTTTAAACCATACTAGAGCATGTACAAAAGCTACACACAAAATTTCAGAATTTTTGGAGCTATGATTAATTTCCTACAAATTCCCAAAGTTTTAGCACTATTCAAAATCAAAAAATAACAAAACCTCACTGTTCTTCTCCTTCCTTCTCACTGACAGCCCGACCCCACTCGTCAGTGACTCATCCAGTCACGGCGGCACTGCCATCACTGGCCTACGAACCCATCCTCGCCCTTTGAATGGCAGAAGGCGCACCGGAGAAGACTCCCCGCCGGCCATGGCGGCTTGAGCACGACGGCTCACAGCGTAACCCCGGTAATGGCGTAGTAGAGTCTAAAACAAAGTGAGTATCGCGTTCAGTAGCTCACCACGGTCACGCCGGTACGTTTGGTGAAGATAGAGATGGTCTGGAATGGCCTGGCCATGTCGAGTCGATGGTGGCGGAGCTCCGGCCGGGCTCGGGGAAGAAGACGCTGCGCCGGGCGATTCCGGCCAACCCAAGCGACGGGAGCAAGCCGCAGAGAAACACAAGATCGGGGCGATCACGTGGGCGTAGCTGGGCACGACGTACGCGGCTCAACGATGGCTATGGCGAGCGGCGGAGCTAGCTGGTGGCGGAACAGAGCAGAGGGGAAAAACGGGGACGACGGTGGCGGCTGCTGCTATTTATAGCCGGGAAGTGGTTGCCTGGCGTCGACAGCGCACGCCTGAGCTCGCCACGGCACCGGCTGCATGTCATCGCGTGAGAAAGCGGCGCAAAACGCTCGGCGGCGACATCCGCGTGGCGCCGACGGCAAGCAGAGAGGTGGCGTTCGGCTGGATTTTGATTTTTGCATTATTTATAGAATTGCCACTGCGCTTAATTTGCAAATTACTCACAAATTTTCTAAAGAAGTTGAAAATCTCCAAAAATGAAAGTTGCTCAATTTTTCAAACTCTACAACTTTGCTTCAAGGAACTTTTTCAAATTCTGCCTCCATTTTGAAATTTGAATTTGGGGTGCATTTGAGTATTTGAATCATTTCAAAATTACTCCAAATTTTATATGTAAACTTGAAAAACTTTGAATACCAAAGTTGATCCACATAAAATAATCTCCAACTTTGCTTTTGGCCTCAACCCCAAATTCCACATGAATTTTGAATTAGTCAAAAGGGGCAAAAAGGACTTTTGTGATTTGAATTTGAATTCAAATTTGATTTGTCTTCCTTTTACTTAAATTTTGATTTTTGACCAGTAACATGGCCCATTAGGGTTATTTGAGTCAAATGACATATGACCTCACATGATCACATGAATTTTGACCCTTGTAGTCATGATCTTTATTTAGGATTTTGAATCACATCACATGAAATAACAACATTATGAAATAAACATTATTTAGTGAATGCATTCAAAATTTTCTACTCTATGAATGCTTTGCAATGCATATGATGACATGCCAAATTTTAGTGCTAGGTCAAAACACCAGAGGTGTTACAGCTACCCGCCGCCTCCGCCCATGATTGTTCCTCACCCTCAACCCGTCTCATGTACCGCCTCGCTGTGTCATCATCGCTAGCACCACCATTTTGCCTATAGAGCAAATAGGGCAACCAGATAGGCCACCAGATTATGCCCGCCATCGACGGTGCTAGAGAGATCATCGAGGCATGGCCGAGGGCTCTGCTTTTCCATGAATACGGTTTGTATCTAGGTGAGGAAGCAAGCCTCTGGGTTGCTAACTTGGGTCAGGCTAGTAAGGAGGGCGTGGTAGTCGATAGGGTCGACCCCCGTCCTCCCGTGTCTAAACCGATCCAGTGCCAGACACTGACCGATGGTGGGGTCACTGCAGATGTGGCGCATGGATGAGCAAGTCACTCATAGGCTATGGAGGTCATCCATGGGCCGATCCAAGGTCATAGCGAGGTGGCCGGTGATCTCAATTTGCACGTCGGTAGGGAGTGCCGTCAGCGACATGATTGCCAACGTGGATGGAGCTACGTCGTGTGGACGACGGCGAGCCAGAGGGCTAGAGAGGTGGCGTGGCGTGATGTGCATTGATTGAGGGGGAGGCAGGGGAGGTGGCCAATGGCTACATCATGTCCTTCGTGCCCTTCCACGAGCGTGGACTCGTGATTCCTCCCCATCCGTTCTTCCGGGGACTACTGCACCACTATCAGATTGAGCTGTAGCATCTGACCCCAATGGGATCCAGCACATCACTGCCTTCATCGCGCTATGCGAGGGGTACCTTGGGATCAAACCCCACTTCAAACTAGGGAGATACTTCTTTTCCGTTTTCCTGCTTAAGAAGTGGGATAGAGCTGGGGACCTGCCGGTGCCGATGGGCTATGCGGGCATCCACCTCCGAGGTTAGTGGTCCACCGAGTACATGCTCTGCTAGTTGTTGAGGTCCAACAAGGGGTGGCATGCGCAGTGGTTCTACGTGAAGAATGACGCTGCCACCCCCTTGCTGGACTTCACCGGATGCCTCATCAAAGAGGCGCCACAGGTGTGGTCATGAGGACCTCCTGAGAAGGAAAAGAAGAGGATGCGCGATATCCTTGACACCCTCATGTTCCTGAAGAGCCACAACCTTCGTGGGGCCAGTGTCTTCAGGGCCTATCATGTGAGGAGGGTGGCCCCGCTGATGGCACGTGCCCTCCCGCTGTGCGGGATGATGCCCGACACATAGCTCGATGGGACAGTGGTGGCCTAGGGGCCGCTCCGCTATAGCGAGGTCGCGCAACGCATCAAGGAGGCGACTGAGGAGTCCGACACCGTGTTCGCAATCCTAGGACATCCCATGATGTGGCCGAACATGGGCTTCATCGAGATACCGGTGGGGTTGGGCTTTTGGGCCTCCATCGCGCCGTTGCCAGATCACACGGCCATGAGGGTGGCGAACTGTGCCATAGACGAGAAGAGGAAGAAGGAGACGGATGATAAGAGGGTGAGGTGGCGGGCGAAGTAGCGGGAGAGGCTGAACCGAGGAAAGCGGCGGCCAGGTTTAGTGGAAGAGGAAGAGGAAGAAGAAGAAGGCGACAGTTCCAGGTTGCCCGTCCAATGGGATGAGCTGGGTGGCAGGGATGAGGATCCGTCTCTACCACAGGTAGGGCCTTTCCTATGGCATGCCCTAGGGTAGGAGGAGGGGGAGGATGCACCCTTAGAGCCAATGGAATCAAGCCGCCATGCTCCATCCGGGCCTTCTGTGGCGCCCCCGGAGTTAGTGGGAACCGGCCGCTCCGCTCCATTCGGACCCTTTGAGCAGAGGGAGGGCTCGAAGCAGCAACATGCTAATGAGGAGCAGCTGGGGTCGATCGAGCCAGCCCCAAAACATCATCGCCCGGTGGCATCGAGGTGAGTTAAGAGTTTTTTTCACCCTTTTGCTCTTAACGAATTTTTGCCGTAAACTGACTGTCATGCCCTTTGCAGCATCGGAGGGCGTGGGACTCTCCAAAGGCTTGCACCAAAGAAGAGCCTTGACCTCTGGCGGACACACTATGATGAGGACATCGCCAAGATGGAGTCGAGGATGACTCCAATTCCAAAAGGGGAGGATGATGAGGACATCGCCATGCTGGACACACCAACGCCATGGTCTTCCCCAAGTTGCAATTCGTTCCCAACTCAGCTGCCATGTCGTCCTCGGATTCAGCAGACACATCGTCACTGTTTCGGTCATAACTTTCTCATACAACATCAAAACGGGCCGTTCTTGGATGCGTTGGAAAGGGGACGACGACACCGTCGTTTTGGATCTGGTCCCATCTCCAGAAGGTCCGTGGATCATTCTGTGTGACCACGGCAAGGTGCTGCGTCACCTATTTGGGCCAACTTGGCCATGTATCGTGTCGGGCCTTAAGCCCAAGTTGTGGGCGCCCAACCCCTGGCCGTCCCCAAGCCTAGGTCGAGTCTTAGACTATAAACACAGCCGTCACCGCTGCTACACAATTGGGTTTTGTTTAGAGTTTAATTTTCCATCGAGAAACCGAATCGTTCATTGTAACTGTGGTGACAAATCCTTTTACAGTGATCCAGGGCCCCCATTCTTGATCTCCTCCATTGTGTCGATTAGTCCTTTGGAACCGAGTTCTAGAACCCTCTATTGATATTCGCGTCATTCATATTTGCAATATCAGATTGCGTGTTTTACCTTCTTGCTTGTGCTCTTCGATTCGCTTGCAGGAAAAGCCTTCTTGGCGAGGTCAATCAAGTTGTGCTTGGTTGATAACCAACGGAGCAGTGGTGTAACGGTTGCAGGGTTCGAATCGCGTCTGATTTGAAGCCGGATCGCCAACGTCGAGATCTCCACAAATCGAACTTACCGGCTACCTCTTGGAAGATCGGGCCTGTACTCATCACACTAGGAGCCGGCTGGCGCCACGTCGGAGGTGAGTGGGAGTGATGCTGGGGAGGCCATGGCGTCATAGGTAGAAGCGGCACAGCCAAAGCCATCATCCATGTGGGTGGCTACCTCCCCGGCGGGGCGGATGGAGGAGGACGCACTCGAGGCATCCGTGGCAGACATGGCGCGGCCGAGTGTGGCTATGACATCATAGGCGGAGATGGCACAACTGAAGTTGTCATCTGTGTAGGTGGCCACATCTGCGGTGGGGCAGACAGAAGAGGGCACACCCAAGGCGTCCTTAGTGGATGTGGCGATGGGGCAGGACTCTGCATCCACGTCACCCACCCCCTCTACTGTCGGAGGGTCTGCTTTGGATGAGTTGCTGCCGCAAGAGGGGTTGGCACCGCTTGGGATCGGCGTGGAGCCATCCCAGTCTCTGGTCTAGGTGGGTGGCGACCCGCACGCATGGGGAGGATCCCAGATCCAGTGATTAGACCGACAGGACCGGGGGCGATGCTTTTTTCCCTCGATGACGCCACGAAGGAGAAGGAATGGGGGAGCATCCACACGTAGGTTGGGACCGCGGTTCACGCCCTGACCACCGCGCTGAGCTCATTGCGTGGCGTCGTCACCCCGGTTGGCCAGGTATAATATGACCATGTTTTCGACCCTCATTTTCTCTTTTCATACCTCTAAGTCTTGTCCTCTTCGCAGTCCCTTATGGTCCGCGGCCGCGAGAAGTCCCAATTCCTTCATTGCGAGAAGGACATTTGGGACTGCCTCACCAAAGAGACGCAGTGGAGTGAGGGGATGGCCGCACAGCTCGCTGCCACCCATCAGGAGGTGGCTGAGCTTGCCCCCACTACCCAGGAGCTGGCCAACCTCTAATTTAGGGAGAAGGATGCTCGTGATCATGCTCGCAAGGCTGGGGAGAAGCTCATGGCCCTGATCTAGAGAGCGCGCACGGATGCTGTGGAGGCTGAGCGGCTATGGAAGGACTAGGATGATTTGCTCTGGGCCATAGAGGGGCTCCACACGGAGTGTGACTTGGCTCTCCAGGAGCACACCGATGCCCAGCAGCGGATCGACCTCCTCGAGGGCGTGTCCGCCGGGCTCGCCACGGAGGTCGGTTAGCGCCAGGAAGTGGTCTGGTGCCTAGAGGCCAAGGTGACCTAGCAGCATGAAGAGGTGCGTAGGCTTCGGGTGGATGTGGATGGTAGGCCTCTGGTTTCCCTTGTTGTCTTTCTTCCTAGAATCCATGGTAGGCCTTTTGACAGGGTCGGTATGTGACTTGGATGGTTCTCGACGATAAGCTTGGGGCGGAGGTGATGAAGAGCCATGGCCTGGAGAAGGAGCTTAGCGAGGTGAAGGCCTCCCTCCTGAAGGAGAGCGACAAGCACGATGCCCTTTCTGTCACCATCCAACTAGTCTGTGACAACCTCGAACTAGCCCCAGAGCAGGAGATGAGCTCGTGCGCGGTTCACGCCGTCTGGATTATGGATCGAGTGCACAAGATCGCGAGGGACGTGCTTTGCTTCGGCGTTCACCGATAGTTTGTGATCGCCCGTTCTCATTACGAGAACATCAATCTGGCGACGATGAGCTAGGGTTTTGCGCCCAGTTACTCTGAGGATGAGCTAGAGGATATCGAGGAGATGGTGCCCCCCGGCATAGGACCTATCTATCAAGATCGAGGATGAGGTCATCCCCCCGAGGGGATAGTTAGTTAGATAGGCTAGAGAGCGAACTTGTAATAAATGAACAAGTTTTAGTTCTTTTGTGTTATAAAAAGGTTACTGCATTCCAACCCTTTTCCGTTGTTAAGGCTACAAAGCTTAAGGCACGAGCGAAAGAACCCTGATCATACTGGTGAGCAAGAACGTCATAGCCACTGGGGTGTAGTTTCCTTGGAGTCCGACCAACTTTACTCAGTGTTCGTTTCCACAGCTCTCACTATTAGATCTTAACGTGAGAAGGGGTCGGGCACAACGATTGTTTCTGAATAGGTATGCTCTTTTTAGCCCTCGAGTGAGGCCTAGCCTCATGCCGTTGCTGGGGTTGGGTGTCACTAAAGATCTAGGAGATCATAGCGAAATCGATAAGAGAAAGTGTTTTTATTTTAGAAACGTCATTCTTAATTTTCATATGTACACACATAGATTAGGGATAAAAGCGATGTAGCAGCTCGATGTTCCAGTTGTTGATGAAGACTTTGCCATCGATGGTCTTGAGCTTGTAGGTGCCGGGTCAGAGCACTTCTACGATGACGTATGGTCTCTCCCACAGCGGAGAGAGCTTGTAATGGTTTTTGTTGCTCTAGACGTATCGGCATAATGCATGCTGGTACTTAGCTAGCGGAGGAGGGCAACATCGCGCGCCTCGTCGAGCTGATCCATGGCATCCTCAAGGGATGCCTCGGCTCCCTGCTCATTTTACACCCTGACCCTCGGCGCTCCATAGTCGAGGTCAGTTTGGAGGATAGCCTCGGAACCATAGGCCACGAAGAAGGGTGTTGTCGGGGACCAATACTTGGGTACCCAAAGAGGAGGAGCTAATAACCATCAACGTTGATTCATCCGAGTAGTCAAGAGCATGACTACAGCTCTTGTCGACCAATGAGGCCATGGGCTCTGCCTTGTCCGACCCCTGAGGGTGGCTCCAGCTCTTGCTGAGCACCGAGGCCGTGGGCTACGCCTCGTCCGACCCTCGAGGGTTGGCTCTAGCTCTTGCTAACCACCGAGGCCGCGGGCTCCATCTCTTCTAACCCTTGAGGGTTGGCTCTGCCTTGCCCTATGTTTGAGGGCTGGCTCCGCCTTGCCCGATGTTTGAGGGCTAGCTCCGCCTCACCCGATGTCTTAGGGCTAGCTCTGCCTCACCCGATGTCTGAGGGTTGGCTCTGCCTCGCCCAACATCTGAGGGCCAGCTCTGCCTCCCTCGATCCCTCGACCATGGCTCCTAATGGAAGCTCACGCCGCTGCTAACCACTACGGACCAGAAAGTACAACCTAGGGTCAAAATTCTAGCATCGTGTAGGGAGCGGTCACATCTCAACATGACCCATCCCCATAATATGTCAATCCAGGGAACTCACATCGCCCACAGTGATAGACGCATGGTCACAATGTTGCCTACTCCCTGTATGATCGCTGATCAGCACGCTGGTT
Organism: Miscanthus lutarioriparius; assembly: GCA_904845875.1. NCBI lineage: Eukaryota > Viridiplantae > Streptophyta > Magnoliopsida > Poales > Poaceae > Miscanthus > Miscanthus lutarioriparius. Next base: position 38,141,559 of record CAJGYO010000014.1, on the reverse strand, counting down.
CACCACACCAGCCGCCGAGGTGGAGTGGGATGTGATGACCCGTTGACAATGCCAGCGCATGGCATTGTCAGCAGACAGGCGTCTGGCATGGTGCTATCCATGTCACCACCTGCCATGTCAGCGAGGCCCACACATTGAAAAAGAAAGGCCTGACGACCCTGAAGGACTTCCTCTGCCTCTCATTCTCCTTTTTTCTCCCATTGTAACCCGTGCTTTCCCTTGGCCTATAAAAGGGAAAGCATGGCATCCCATTAAGGGGCATCGCATCGCACCACATCAGATCAAGACCGCTAGCAGCAAACCTTGAACACATAGCCAAGCAACAATCAAGCTCTTGGTACCCATTCGTTCTTTTCACCAGAGACTTGGGACCTATCCTCTCTCGCCCATTTGTAACCCCTACTATGAACTTTCAGTGCTAGTAACACGAGCAGCAGCAACGAATTGGACATTGGGACATTCTGCCCGAACCAGTATAAACCGCGTGTCCTCTTAGCACACCATCTGAGCCAGACGTGCAATAATACAAATTTACTTGTTGATGCTTACTCGAAACACCGATAGTTGGCACGCCAGGTAGGGGCCTCTGCATGTCTTGATATCAACACTAGGACTCGGATGGCTAATCACAACCTCAGTAGGGTCCCAGGCATGCACGTGTGCTTTGGGGACCTAGACTTCATCGTCATGGCGGAGGGAGAATTGGCAATGGCTCCTGCCGCCATCTGACCTCTCTACTCCACTGGCCTCGACACGATCGCTGAGGCGCTTGAGGAGCTGTGGCTGCACGCACCGGTGGCCCATGCCCCCGAAAGCAACCAGCTCGTCAACTTCAACTATGGGAGGTTCGAGCACCAGCTCTTGTCGCCTTCCTGGGACCCCGGCCGTCCTGGGAGGACCTGCACCACCTCACCTTCTCGTTCACCAACATCATGGCACAGCTCACCGAAGAGGAGCCACTCTCTCCAAAATACCTCATCCAGAGTGCCCCGACAGTGCTCCCGTTCGGTCTCCACAATGCCACAAAGACTGATAACCACCCTATGGCGCAATGTGCGTCTTCATCCCCTACGAACAACGGGTTCATGGGGATGACCAAATATGTCATAGAATCTTTCCATGACCTCCTCACGGGAGAATCGGATTTGCCCTTCGGCTCTGACTCCAGTAGGGGGAGTCATCAAGCCTCTCGTGAGTGTTTTATGGAAGGTAACCCTAAGGGACGCGTCGAAAGCATCCATGAAGAGGAGGCTACCCCGACAAATGACCTCGATGATGAGGTTGAGGGGGAGACAGGGGCCCCACCCTGCTTGCGGGTGGAGTAGCTGAAAGCCCGGCACTTGGAGCTCGAAGAGGCGTGACTCCAGCTCGAGTAGGAATGCACGGAGCTCGATCGAGAGATTAAGCACCATGGAGACGGTGGGCGCGTGCGTGCCATGGCCCGTGATGTAAACCAGAGGATCATCGCGGATGATGAAGCCCTCCCGCACTTCGCCCGGGCAAGCCAGAACATCGCTGCTATGGTGGCTTTGCTCCGTGGGCTTTTAGGGCCCATGACACCTGAGGATCATCAGCCCACCATGAGATTTGCATAGTGCTCGAGTGCACGGTGGCACAGCAGGCTGAGAGCTCATTGTCTCAGCGACGCGTGCTCGACGTCGGCTAGTGCACGCCCTCAGAGCACCCCGGCAAGGATGCGTTAGTCCACCAGGCGCCACAAGGCGACATACAGTGCACCGCTGTCCTAGTGCATCAGCGTCTCGGCTGCAACCGAGACGCACGTGACACCCTCGATGCCCGCAGGCGTACCTACGATGACCCGAGAGAGGGAGCTAGCCATGGCTACCACCCTTGTCGTGGAGGACGCTACGACAGTGGCGAGGACCAAAGCTAGAGCCCTAGCCTATTGAGGCCTCAGGCCTTCAGATGACACATCCTCAACGCCACCTTCCCGCCAAGGTACCAACCACCAACCAACATCCCGAAGTAGCCTGGGGAAAGAAACCCCGGACTATGGCTCAAGGATTATCGGCTTGCCTGCCAAGCCGGTGGAGCGGATAATGACGATTTCATTATCCGCAACATTCCATTGTTCTTGGCTGATTCGACACAAACATGGTTGGAACACCTTCCGCCCAACATAATCCAAAGTTGGGTGGACCTGAAGGAGATCTTCATGGGAAACTTCTAGGGCACATACTAGCACCCTAGGAACCCATGGGATCTCAAGAACTGCTGATAGAAGGCTGGAGAAACCCTTCATGGGTACATTCCGTGCTTCTCCTGACAGTACAATGAGCTGCCTAACGTCGCCGATGCCGACGTTATAGGAGCTTTCTTGTCTAGGACCACCTGCAAGTCCTTGGTTCACAAGCTAGGATGCAAGGGCCCTTGAACCACCAAGGAGCTCCTCAACATCGCCACCAGCCACGCCTTGGGTGAGGAGGCAGTTGGAGCAATCTTCGACCACCTCAAGGGTAAGGCAAAATGGGACGAGGACGTCGGCGAAGGCACCTCCAACTATCCCATCAAGAAGAAGAACATGAAAAAATGGGACGAGGATGCCGGCGAAGGCACCTCCAACTATCCCATCAAGAATAACCTTCGTCGCGGTCGTAGCATGGGAGATGAGGAACAACCACCTCCTCCATCGCCCACACCAGCTGAGCTAATGCAGACAGTTGTTGAAAGTCAGCTCATGCTAGCTGAGGCTATGCGCCATATGGCTAACCGTGAGGATCGACATGTCCGCCAAGGACCCGAGCCAAACCGGTACAGCAGCTTTAAGGACTTCATGGACACAAAGCCTCCTATCTTTAGAGAGGCAGAAGAACCATTACAAGCTGATGAATGGTTGAGTACGATAGAGCAAAGGTTTGGATTGCTCCGTTTGACAGAAGGTATGAAGGCCTCGTATGCAGGACACCAGCTCCAAGGCCCTGCAGGCATCTGGTGGACCCATCACAGGACCACCTTCCCTGCAAACATCGAGATAGTTTGGGATCAGTTCCAGACAGCTTTCAGGGGACATTTTATCCCTCCTGGTCTCATGGCCATTAAGCATACCGAGTTTATGAAGCTAACTCAAGGCTACAAGAGTCTTACTGAATACCTCCAGGCATTTAACAACCTAGAGAGGTATGCTCCTAAGTTCGTTGATACTGATGCCAAAAAGATAGCTAGTTTCAAGAGGGGACTTTCCCCTAAACTGATGAAGTCTATGGGCAATTGCAAGTGTGTCACCTTCAATGAGTTTATCAGTGACACCCTAACTCAAGAGAATAATGATAAGGTATATGCTGCTTCCAAGACCCGTAAAAGAAACTTTGAGGCAGGTGCTTCTCAGTCTAAGGCACCAGTGGTATCCAAAACCCAATATCGTCCACCCAATGCTAATGTCCGGTACCGCCCGCCTCAGAAGAAGAATCAAGCTAAAACTGGTTTTCGCAAGGGGTACATAATTTTCTTGCCAAAGAATACCTTTGGGCAGGGCAGCTCCAATGTCCCACCAGCTAACAGGCCATGTTGGAACTGTAACCAGTCTGGTCACTGGGCTAGTACTTGTCCCTATCCTCCCAAGCAGAATGCTCAGGGAAACGTCTGTCAGGGGCGTGTTCACTACACTACTATGGAGGAAATTCCTGCTGGTGAAGTGGTCACCGCTGGTAAGTTCCTTGTTAATGATCACCCTGCAGTTGTGCTCTTTGATCTGGGTGCTTCACATTCCTTTGTGAGTTCTACTTTTGCATCTATGCATAAGATGAATGTGATTACAATTGTCAAGGGTGGTTATTGTATTAGTGCTGCTGGGAATAATATCATGACTAACCAAGTAGTTAAAGATGTAAAGATTGAGATTGGGGATCGAGAGTTCCTTACAGATCTTGTAGTTCTGCCGGGGGTAGGAATCGATGTAATCCTAGGGATGAAGTGGATGAGCGGGAATGGAGTGTTGATCGATACATCAACCTGTGTGGAAATGTTAAGAGATCCTGTGGATAAGAAGGGTTTTCTAGTGCAGTTAACTCGTGATATCGCTATCCACAGTACAACCAATGCTACCCTAGCCAAAGCCATTGAAGATATACCGGTTGTCTGTGAGTTTCTAGATGTCTTCCCTGATGACTTGCCTGGATTACCTCCAAACCGTGAAGTAGAATTCAAGATAGAACTCATTCCGGGTATGGCTCCTATTTCTCGAAGGCCCTATAGAATGCCGCCCAATGAGTTGGCTGAGCTGAAGAGTCAGTTAAATGAGCTATTAAAGAAAGGTTTGATTTGTCCTAGTTCTTCTCCTTGGGGTTGTCCGGCTATCTTTGTGAAGAAGAAGGACGAGTCTCTACGCATGTGCGTGGATTATCGCCCCCTTAATGCTGTTACTATCAAGAACAAATACCCTCTTCCTCGCATCGATATTCTGTTTGATCAGCTCTCTAAAGCTAAGGTATTCTCCAAGGTTGATTTGAGGTCTGGCTACCATTAGATCAAAATTCATCCTGAAGATATACCTAAGACAACTTTCTCTACTCGTTATGGCTTGTTCGAATATCTTGTCATGTCCTTTGGGTTGACAAATGCTCCGGCACACTTTATGTACCTGATGAATTCGGTATTCATGCCGGAATTGGACAAGTTTGTCGTCGTGTTCATTGATGATATCCTTGTATATTCTCAGAATGAAGAAGAGCATGCTGAACATCTGAGAATTGTTTTAACTCGATTACGTGACAACCAGCTTTATGCTAAGTTCAGCAAGTGCGAATTCTGGTTGAACAAGATACCTTTTCTAGGTCATGTGTTATCTGGAGATGGAATTTTGGTTGACCCTACTAAGGTGCAAGAAGTCCTAGAGTGGAAGGCACCTACTACGGTCATAGAAGTCCGAAGTTTCCTGGGTTTGGCTGGCTATTATCGTCGCTTTATCCCGGACTTCTCTAAAATCGCCAAGCCCATGACTCGCCTACTTCAAAAGGATGAGAAGTTTGTGTGGACTCCGAAGTGTGAAGAGGCTTTCCATACTTTGCGGACCTTATTAACTTCTGCTCCTGTATTGGCACAACCTGACATCGAGAAGCCTTTTGATGTCTATTGTGATGCATGTGGCACCGGTTTAGGGTGTGTTCTTATGTAGGAAGGCCGAGTAATTGCTTATGCTTCGAGCCAGCTTCGAAAACATGAAGTCAATTATCCTACCCATGACTTAGAGCTAGCCGCGGTTGTTCATGCCCTGAAGATTTGGAGACATTACTTGCTAGGTAATGTGTGCAACATCTATACGGACCATAAAAGTCTCAAGTACATCTTTACTCAACCCGAGTTGAACATGCGTCAACGACGATGGTTAGAATTAATCAAAGACTACAATCTTCAAGTGCACTACCATCCTGGCAAGGCCAATGTGGTTGCTGATGCCTTAAGCAGAAAGGCCCATTGCAATTCCTTAGTTAGTGAAGACTTTCATATGGAACACCTCCTTCATCCTGCAGTACTCCACAATATCACTGTGGATTGCTCTCTTAGAAGTCGAATTATCGAACTCTAGAAGACTGATGTGGGTGTGTTTCATATCAAGCGGAAGATGAAAGAGCAGGAGACCAAGCACTTTAGGGTCGATGACAAAGGAATTCTCTGGTTTAATGATAGGCTTGTAGTACCCAAAGACAAAGAGCTTAGAAATCAAATTATGGCTGAAGCCCATTCTTTGAGATTGTCCATCCATCCTGGTAGTAGTAAAATATATCAAGATCTCAAGCTGTATTATTGGTGGAGCAAGATGAAGAAAGAAATCGCAGCCTACGTGGCAAGGTGTGATAACTGTTGCAGAGTCAAGGCTATTCACATGAGACCCGGGTTATTGCAGCCACTCTCTATTCCTGGCTGGAAGTGGGAAGAAATTGTCATGGCTTTCATTGTTGGATTACCCACTACCAAAAAGGGTTGTGATTCCATCTGGGTTATCGTAGATCGTCTAACTAAATCCACTCACTTTATTCCGGTCAAGTGTACCTATCACCCTCACAATTATGCTGAGATTTATTTTCAATAAGTGGTACGTCTCCATGGTGTACCCAAATCCATTGTTTCAGATAGAGGACCGCAATTCATGGCTCGCTTTTGGGAGTGCTTACATCAGAATCTTGGCACTCATCTAATCCGCAGTTCTGCCTATCATCCGCAAACATCAGGACAGACTGAGCGTGTTAATCAAATTCTTGAAGACATGCTTAGAGCTTGTCTTATCTCTTGCAAAGGCTCTTGGGAGGACTGGTTGCCTCTCGCTGAATTCTCTTATAACAACAGTTATCAAGAGAGTATCAAAATGGCTCCTTTTGAAGCTCTTTATGGCCGCAAGTGTAGAACTCCTTTAAACTAGGTGGAACCCGGAGAACGAAGATTCTATGGTATTGATTTTGTAAAAGAAGCCGAAGAGCAAGTCTGAACTATACAGAAGAATATGACTGCCGCTCAGGCTAGACAAAAGAGCTATGCTGACAAGAGAAGAAAACCTATTGAGTTTGAAGTAGGTGACCATGTTTATCTGAAGGTATCCCCTATGAAAGGAGTAAAACATTTTGGAATCAAAAGGAAGCTTGAGCCTCGATATGTTGGACCTTACCGCATTATCGAGAAAAGTGGAAGAGTAGCCTATAAACTCGATCTACCATGTGAAATGGGAGCTATATTCCCGATATTCCATGTGTCCCAGCTGAAGAAGTGTCTCCGTATTCCCGAGGAAAGAATAGCAACAAGGAAAGTCAACCTGAAATCTGATCTTTCTTATGAGGAGAAGCCCATGCAGGTTCTGGATACTCAAGAAAGAGTGACTCGTAGGCGAGTAGTTAAGTTGTACAAGGTAGTTTGGAGTAATCATAGTGACCGGGATGCAACATGGGAGCGGGAAGATTATTTAAAGGAAAATCATCCAACTTTCTATACTAAATGGTACGCTTTCCAAATCTCGGGACGAGATTTTTCTAAGGGGGGAGGGCTGTAACACCCTAGGTGTTTGGCTTCTACAAAATTGCATTTCATTTCTTAAACATGTGCATCATCTATCTCATCATGCCATTGTCACTGAAACATGCATATGCAACATTCGCAATTATGTTTGTTTCATACTTGATTGCTTGTGAATGGTAGTAGTGCAACATGTGAATGCAACATGAGTTTCTTATACCTTGAAACATGGCAACATGGTAGGAATGTGGCAAGTTAAAATTGCAACAAAAGTAATGAAACATGTGAAACATGGAATTGCAACATTTGAGTGAATTGCTTGTTTTGTTGCTTCATCACATGTGATCATTAGAAATTGGTATAACACTTGTGTAAAGTGGTTGATTATGGTCTAATACACCTTAACTACACTTAGGGTAATTGTTTGGACATTGTTCATGTGGACCAAAATGACCAAATTGCCCTTTAGGAGAGGTTTGACTTGAAATGAACCTCAGAGTGACACTGTTTGACTAATTCAAAAGTCCAACTTAGAGATCTTGCATGGTTGTGCACTCTTTACCAAAGTTGTAGCTAATTTATCAAGGAACAAAAGTTGTTTTCTGATCAACTCATGAAAATGTGTGGAACAGCCTCAAACATGGCCCACAAGTCATTGTTGATGGTGGATTCAACACTGAAAAATATTTCTAAGTCCTTAAGTGATTTACTGTTTCGTGTACCAATGTTTGGAGGCTTGTATCTCCCTAACCAGGCCGAACCAACTCAAGTTCCAATTGAAGAAGTTGTAGTACTCACTTAGGTCTTCAATTTTGTTAACTATACCATGAACCAGATCATCACCGTTTGGGAGTTACGGATCGTCGAATTCGCGCTGTCAGTCATCGCCATTGAACACTGAATCAAAAATTTCAGAAAATGGTCAGAGCTCGCCGTGGCCGACCGGCGTAGGAGCTGATCGCCGCGTGGCGCGCATGCTCTGCCGACGCCTCCACGTCGCGCGTCCGAGCTCTAGATGAAAGCCAGCGCCTGCCCGACGCACTCGCCTGCTCCATTTGCACTCTTTCGTCTCCACCGCGCGCAGCGCCGAGCCGCCGCAGCTCCTCCAGTTCCGACCAAGCATCGCCATTGCTTTGCGCGCTTGCCACTGCAAAAATGCGCTGGCCATCTTGCCCCTAGCTTCGCCGTGATCTCCTCTACCACCTCCACCTTTCAGTCGGTCCATTTGAGCCTTGGTAAGGGCGAAATCGCCATTTCTTCCACCGCCGCCATGGCGGGACCTCGCCGGAGTTGGCGCTCCATGCGGCCAACTGTCACCGCGACCTTTCCATCCCTTCTCTCCCTTGCGCTAGCTTTTGTGAACAATACTGAAGCTCATAGGGTCACCCACTAGGGCAGTGGCGCCGTCGTCTCGCCGGAGCCGGCCATGCCGTGGCCGTGTGCCGCCATGACCGTCACCACCCCCTTTAGCTGCGACAATAGCTTCAATAGATGGCACCGTTAGATGTGCATTGATGAGGCTATCACCGTAGCACCGTTGGACTCGCCGGAGATGCCACCGGCGACGCGTTGCGCCGCCGTCTCTTCTTCTGCCTTGCCTGTCTCTCTGTCGGGTGGGTCCCGTATGTCAATCGCTGCAGTGGAGGCGGGAGCCAGCCTGGGCCGCGTCGTGGCTGGGCTACGCTTGCGCATGCGCTGTGGGCCGCCGGGTCTCTTCGGGCCGGCCCAGCAGTAGTTCATTAGGGTTTCAAATTGTTTTGTTTTATTCTTTTCACAGATTGGTGTATAGATTCAAAAATATGTATCTCCTAGTTGGTAGATTCAAATGATGTGGTTCCAATTTTGCTGAGTTCATGATAATGTCTAGTTTTTATTAAAAATATAATTTATGCTATGTTCTGTTATGAAAAATAGAGTTGCTAATTATCTCTTTTAATCATGAAAGAAATAGGGGTAATTATATCTTTTTCTATGTAGCTCTCAATGGCATGAAATTTTTATGGTGTACTGCTCATATCATGAATAGCTTGTAGTTAAATTTTCATATATTTTGGACACTATATGTAGGAGATAGAAAATTCTCTTGTTTGCATGGATGGGTCTTGTGTGAATTTTCATAATTTTTCTATAGATCCAGTAAGGGTAAACTTTGGTGAGTGCTGTTCTTATGCTAGAATGATGCTAGGAAAAAGGAGAAATCTGTTGCTTGACACTTTTCAATAGGGTTTCCTAATTATGCTAAAAATAGACATGCCACCTGTTATTTTGGATACAGCAAGTTCTGCTTGCCTAATGGCTTTGAAATTTTTACGGTGGTCTATGTGAAGCATGAGATAGCTACTATAATTTTTGTAGATTTTTCTGAATAGTTTTACTATATATTGCTTTAATCACCTAATTAACTAAATAAATTAGAAAAGGACATTAAATAATTTATTTAGAGGTTGGCACTATACTTTCTGATATTCCTTTGGTATGTGCAATAAGTTGGTAAACTTGGTTTGGTCCAATTAGGCTTTTGCATCATCACTAAATATTTAATTTAGCAACCCTGTCATTTCTGGATAGATTCTAGGTTTACTGGAATTCGATTTGGTTAACGTAAGAATCATGCTTTGATGTTTACAAATGATTTGTAGAGAATTTCATAAGCTTTCCAGAATGTCCTCTTGCAAGTCATTTGAATTTATAGAACTCTGGTTATGATTGAATTAAGGAACTACCCATGTGCATATGAAACTTTAACTGTTGTTTTAAGTATGCCTTTACTATTTCTAAGTTTGTGGTAATGTTCCTAGGTGTTAGGCCTTTAACTGAAGATGAGCATCTTTATCTTAGGTTATGCAAGTTAGGTAAGTTGATCTCGTTCTTCAAGTTAAGTTAGATACACGTTTTAAAGTGATTTGAATAGAGCTATTCTTAATCGGTAAACGAGTGTCCAATGATGTTTTCGTTAAACACTTACTATGATTCATTCATCATGAGCATCATGTCATTCCTTATGCATCCATGATGTTTATCTTGTGCATCGGCATGCAATGGTGTACCGGAAGGAGTGACCCTGCTGGAATTCGAGGAACCGAGCGAGGAGCAGCAGCAGCCAACACCGGAGGTTCAAGAGGTGCAACCTTCAGGAGAAGTGCTAGACGAGGTCGCCGTTGAGTGCCCGGATCACCGTCCATGCAACTTTGTGAAAGGCAATCCCCAGAGCATATTAAGCCTCCTAAATTCTGAAATGTAGTTAAAGTATTATTGTTGCATATATATATTGTTGCATTAAGTTTAGGTGTTGGATGCAAACACTTGCTGCATTGATTATCCAATCCTTGTCCAGATATTGATACCCTAAATCCTATGTAGTTCAGGTTCGTGTAGTGCTTAGCCCTGCTTAAACACGATAGAAGTCAGGTGATTTCTGTCCTGCGAGATATAGGAAGATACATATAGCACGGTTGGCTATATTTGCTATCGTGGAAAAGAACCGATCTTAATTTGAAATGAAGACCCAGGACGGAGGCTTGTCGGTTTGCGATTGACTCCGTCGTAATAAACTAAGGACCCAATCTTGGAGCCTTTCCTGTTCATGTTGAATGCATGCCTCTCTCTTAGTTGGTGGAGTCTGGAGACCGACCACCACGAGTGAGTAGCTCACCTCGGGCCGAGTCGTCGATAAGTATAAAGTGCGCCTTGGAAGGGAGCCATAGGTGTGAGTCCAAGGCGGGTGATTTAAAAGTCTGATCGTCTGGCGGAAGGGTAATCCCCGAGTCTTGTTGTTGATCGAACCCATAATTTGGTTCTGAGTTGTCCCAAAGGTGACCCACGGCTACCCTTGCAAAGTATGCTAGGGTGAGAGTTAGAAATACCCCTCAATTGAGTTGTAATTGATTAAGTCGCCGTCTCTCCCGGTTAGTGAGAACTTGACGGGCTTATCTCCAAAGTAGATACACTAAATAACATAATGGTTCGGAAATGATGATATGATGATGATAGCCTTATTATACCTGCTATGGTTAATATTGATTGCTCCTAATAAGTGAGTGCTCTAGTACAGGTGCTAATCTAGTGGACAGGTAAATGATGATAAGCTTGATGCTAAGTTTAAATTGGTCACTATATTCATAAGCACTTTTATGCAACTGTGTCCAGCGAGCCTACCTCATAAGCCTTGCATGATCCTTGGTGTCTATTATTTCTGGTTTTGTCGGGTAAGTCTAGCTGAGTACCTTCTCATACTCAGGGTTTATCTCCCACCTGTTGCAGGTGACCAGTTCTACTTTGGTTGCCGCAAGTATTGCCTTCTTCCGGCTGGGGATGAAGACAAGACCATTGGGCGCGGTCTCTCCTAGTTCTCGTACCTGATAATGCTTTTGTGGGACATGACTAAGATCTGGCAATGTATTTGAAACTATGAAGTTATGTACTAAACTATGTTGCTTCCGCGGATTTGAACTTGGTTTGTAATATTTTGTTTGAACTCTGATGGATGTAATCCGATTGCTACTTGTGAAATGTTGTAACGAATGATGTGTTGTGTTGAATCACTACGGTCTTGGTTTGTATGTCGAGAGTTGGTTGAAATCCTTCGTGATTTTCGGACTACCGGGATTATGGGAGCTTAAGTACAGGAATTTGATCACTTCGGTGATTGTTTTTGTACTTACGTTCTTATGATTTGGTCGGTTCTGTTACAGAAGCTACTCGAGTGGCCATGCCTGAACCATGCCTTCCCCGTCAAGCATCTGTACAAGGACTGTGATCTCATGAAGCGGTTCTTGTCCAAAGGCTGCCATAAAGGGGAGCACGAGAAGGACCCCGACCCGACCACGGATGACGCCGAGGGGAAGGATGGTGGCTTTCCTACGCCGGATGGCTACCTCATGATCTTCGGAGGGTCGGCAATCTATGACTCCAAGCACCGTCAGAAGCTCGCATGCCGCGAGGTCTATACAGCCAAGCCGGCCACACCTACCTTCCTCCGGTGGTTGGAGTCCGCCATAACCTTCGATCGGACCGACCACCCGGAGAGTGTCCCACAACCGGGGAGATACCCGCTCATGGTCCACCCGATCATCGGCACAAAATGGCTCACCAAGATACTAATGGATGGAGGCAGTGGCCTCAACATCGTGTACGCCGAGACGCTGGATGCCATGGGCATCGACCGAGCGCACATCCAGCCGACCGGAGCACCTTTCCACGGCATCATGCCTAGAAAGCAGGCCATGCCGCTTAGGCAGATCGATCTGCACGTCACCTTCGGGGGTCCGTCCAACTATAGGACGGAGACCCTCACCTTCGAAGTGGTTGGGTTCCACGAAACCTACCACGCCATCCTAGGACGACCATGCTACGTGAAGTTCATGGCCGTCCCCAACTACACCTACCTAAAACTAAAGATGCCAGGCCCAGGCGGGGTCATCACCGTCGGCACCTCCTTCCAGTGCACCTACGAGTGCGAGGTCGAGTGCTGTGATTATGCCGCAGGAATCGTTGCCTCTGGAGAGCTCGTGGCCATCAGGAAGGAGGTCACCAAAGAAGCACCCGACCCCAAGTGGTCGGTCGGGTCTTTCGAGCCAACGGAGGGCACCAAGGAGGTCCTCATAGACCCTGGCAGCCCCGAGGGCAAAGTGGTGCGCATTGGCACCACACTTTCCTCCTAATAGGAAATCACGCTTGTTGACTTCCTCCACACCAACAGAGACATTTTGGCGTGGAAACCCTCGGACATGCCAGCCATTCTGAGGGAAGTCACCGAGCATGCCTTGAAAATCCACCCAGGCTCCAAGCCGGTGAAGCAATGTCTGTGTCGCTTCGATGAGGGGAACCGTAGGACCATCGGCAAGGAGATCACGAAGCTTTTGGTAGCCGGATTCATCAAGGAAGTGTACCACCCTGAGTGGTTAGCTAATCCCATTCTTGTATGAAAGAAGAGTGGGAAATGGAGGATGTGTGTTGACTACACGGGTATCAACAAAGTGTGTCCAAAGGATCCATTTCCTTTGCCACGCATAGACCAGATAGTCAACTCTACCTCAGGGTGCGAAACCCTCTGCTTCCTTGATGCGTACTTCGGGTACCATCAAATCGAGTTGAAAGAGTCCAACCAGCTCACGACATCTTTCATCACCCCCTTTGGATCATTCTACTATGTCACAATGCCGTTCAGTCTGAAGAACGCTAGGCCTACGTACCAGCGTTGCATGCTAAAGTGTTTCAGGGACCTCATCAGGCGGACCATTGAGGCCTACGTGGATGATATCATGGTCAAGTCAAACGGGCTGACCAACTCGTAGCCGACCTTGAGCAGACCTTCACAAAACTCCGAGCAAACAACATTAAGCTCAACCCCGAGAAATGTGTTTTTGGGGTCTTGAGGGGTATGATGCTCAGCTTCATCATCTCCGAGCGTGGCATCGAACCCAACCCAGAGAAATCTCAGCCATCACAAGGATGTGCCTGATTCAGAATGTGAAGGGAGTACAACGAGTTACAGGATGCCTCGCTGCGCTTAGTCGCTTCATCTCACGCCTTAGCAAATGAAGTCTCCCCCTTTATCGACTTTTGAAGAAGGCCGACCACTTCGAATGGACGTCTGAGGCCCAAGAGGCACTTGACACGGTCAAGCAGCTTCTGACGAAGGTCCCAATCCTAGTTCCTCGAACCAATGATGAACCCCTTCTGCTCTACATTGCAGCCACCACGCAAGTGGTCAGCGCTGCCCTAGTGGTGGACCGAGAAGAAGAGGGGCACGCCCTCAAAGTACAGTGTCCTGTGTACTTCATTAGAGAGGTCCTATCCTATTCTAAGACCCGCTACCCCCAAATCTAGAAGCTCCTATATGCCATCCTCATCACTAAGAGGAAGCTGTGCCACTACTTCGAATCACATCCGGTGACGGTCGTGATGTCCTTCCCCCTCGGCGAGGTCATCCAAAACCAGGATGCCACGGGAAGAATCACAAGGTAGGCACTCGAGCTGATGGGTCACGACATTACGTATGCCTCCCGAACAGCCATCAAGTCCCAGGTGTTGGCTGATTTCATTGCAGAGTGGACTGAGGTCCAAATGCCACCAGCGGTCGTCGACCAAGAGTACTGGACGATGTACTTTGATGGATCGCTGATGAAGAAAGGCTTCGGCATGGGGTTGGTTTTTGTTTCGCCCCTCAGGGTATGCATGAGGTACATGGTTCACCTCCATTTCCCCTCCTCCAACAATGTGGCCGAATATGAGGCGCTCATCAGCGGCCTCCACATCGCCATTGAGTTGGGCATCCGATGCCTCGGTGTCTGGGGCGACTCCGAGCTGGTCGTTGACCAAGTCATAAAGGAGTCGAGCTGCCACAACACCAAGATGGCTGCATACTATCGAGAAGTCCGCTAGCTGGAGGACAAGTTTGATGGCCTCGAGCTCAACAACATTCTGAGGCATCTCAACGAGGCAGCCGACGCGCTGGCAAAAGCGGCGTTCGGCCGAGAGCCAGTGCCGACGGGCATCTTCGCCAGCGATTAGCACAAGACCTTGGTTCACTACAAGGAGCCAAAACAAGCTAGTGATGGGCTGCCTACCTAGGGCTCAGGGGCTGACTAGCCGTTAGCTCCATCAGACCCTGAAGTCATGGAGTTCGAAGAAGACCTAGCAATGGAGCCCGACCCACTGATCAACTAGAGGATGCTCTACCTCGACTACTTCCTCCGTGAGGTGCTGCCAACAGACAAGACTTAGGCTCGATGGCTCACGCGTTGCGCCAAGTCCTTCATCCTTCTGGAGGGCAAACTCTACAAGCGAAGCCACACCAGGATCCTACAGTGTTGTATCTCCATCGAGTAGGGGAAGCGTTTGCTGAGTGATATCCATAGTGGGGTCTGCGGTCACCATGCCGCGCCTAGAACCCTGGTCAGAAACTCATTTTGACAGTGCTTTTACTGGCCGACTGCAGTAGCTGACGCCGAGCAGGTTGTGCGCACCTATGAAGGGTATCAGTACTACGCTCGGTAGACTCACCTATCGGCCTAAGCGCTCCAGACGATCCACATCACGTGGCTGTTCATGGTCTGGGGGCTCAATCTGGTCGGACCTCTCAAAAGAGCGCCTAGGGGCTACACCCACTTGCTTGTCACCATAGACAAGTTTACAAAGTGGATAGAAGATCGGCCAATCTCCATGATTGAGTCTAAGCAGGCCATGCTATTCTTCCATGACATCGTCCGTCGCTTCGAAGTCCCAAAATCCATCATCATGGACAATGGCACATAGTTCACCAGAAAGAAGTTCCTCCAATTCCGCGATGAACATCACATCCGCGTCGACTGGGCCGCCGTAGCGCACCCCGAAACGAATGGGCAGGCCGGGCGCACAAACGACATGGTCCTATAGGGCTTCAAGCCTAGGATATTCAACCGGTTGAACAAGTATGGCACACGGTGGGTCGCCGAACTTCCCGCGGTACTCTGGAGCCTGAGGACAACCCCTAGCCAAGCCACTAGCAACACGCCATTCTTCATGGTCTACAATTCCGAGGCCGTCCTCCCGACCGACCTCGACTATGGAGCGCTAAGGGTCAGGGCGTACGATGAACAGGGAGCTGAGGCATCCCTCGAGGATGCCATGGACCAGCTGGATGAAGCGCATGACATTGCCCTCCTCCGCTTGGCCAAATACCAGCAGGCATTGTGACAGTACCACAGGCGTCGAGTGTGGGGTCGGGCCTTCAACATCGGAGACCTGGTCCTTCGTCTTGTCTAGAGCAACAAGGACCGCCACAAGCTCTCCCCACCATGGGAGGAACCATACGTCATCGTGGAGGTGCTCTGACCAGGCGCCTACAAGCTTAAGACCATCGATGTCGAGGTCTTCGCCAACGCCTAGAACATCGAGCAGCTACATCGCTTTTACCCTTAATTAACGCACAATTTCTCTTATCAGTTTCGCTATAGAGCTCCCTGACCTTTAGTGACATCCGACCCTAGCAACGGTAAGGGGACGGGCCTCACTTGGGGGCTAGTAAGAGCATATCTATTCGGTAAACAGTCTCTACGTCTGACCCTTTCTCACAATTAAGACCCAAAAGTGAAGTTTGCGAAACAAATGCTGAGTAAAACTAGTCAGACTATGAGGAACCTATGCCTCGGCGGCTACGACGCCTTAGGTCACCAGCATAATTAGTGTTTTTTCCGCACCCCGGGCTTTTTGGCCTTAGCCACTAAAAGAATCGGTACGCATTTAAGAGTCTGTCCGCCTAGCAAACATTTTCTATGCCTAACCCCCTTTCATGTTAAGACCTAGGAGCTAGGGATGTGGGAACAAGCTCTGAGTATAATTGGTCGGACTGCGAGAAACCTACGCCCCAGCGGCTATGGCACCTTTGCTCACCAGTGTGATCAGAATTGGCTCACCCGCACCCCAAGCTTTTATGACCATTAATGATGGAAAGGGTTGGAATGCACTAACCTTTTGTACACAAAAAGGGGAGAAGGGTGGAAAAGCTATTTCGCTATAACAAAATTTAAAAGCTTGTCCACTTAGTACAAGTTCACCGCCTGGCTTATCTGCCTAACTAAGTTTTTGGGTGAGATATTCTCAACCCATATCTCCGCAGGTATGTCTCATCCCAGTAGGTAACACAAGTCGATCAGACGACTTGGCCGCTGCCGAGAAATAGGAAGGGAGCAAAAGGATGCCCCACGCAGGTTATGCCGACCCCATCTTGAACGACGGTAAAAGCTTCCTGAACCCATCACTCGTACTATCAAGGTAAAACCTGTACCCAAGTCAATCGAACGGCTCAAAGCCGCTGCCGAGAGATGGGTCATCATTACTTTACGTGCATTAAATTTGCTACCGAGCCTCTGACCCCAGCAACGGTGGGGGGTCAGGCTTCGCTCGGGGGCTGGCAAGAGTGTCTATTCGGTAGACATTCTCTATGCCTGTCCCCTCCTTACGTTAAAAAACTAGAGGCAGGGTGTGCAAAAACAAACTCTGAGTAAAGCTAGTCGGACCGCTTGAAACCTATGCTCCAGCGGCTATGGCGTCCTCGCTCACCAGCGTGATTAGAGTCTTTGTCCCCGCACCCTGAGCTTTAGCCTCCACCTTCTTAGGAAGGGTTTAGAGGGGTCCATCTATGGAATCTCCATCGAAGAGAGGCCGGCAGGTCACCCAGGTCGATCGAATGGCTCGGGCCGCTGCTGAGAGACAAATAGGGAGTATTGGGATGCCTCATGCAGGTTACGCCGGCTTTGTCACAGACGTCGGACCCGGACCCCATGCGGACATATCCGGTAAGAGCTCCCCAAATCCATCATTCAAGCCATCGAGGTAACTTTACCGACCCCCACTTTTCTTTTCCATTGTATGATCACTCATTCATCCATTCTCATGCATGCATTCATACATTCATTCATTCATCTATACATTCATCCCATACATCCAAGCATTTCATATGCAATTGCTGCATCATAATGCTTCGTGTCACGTCACGAAGCGGTAGTCGTCTCATTCGATATGAGCGGTGACCGACTGAGGTTTGAAGGCCGACCCGTGAAGGGCTCGAGGCCACCTTGCATCAAATAGAGCCAGGGGAGAAAAACTAAGATGAGCCCCAGCGGCCTTGCCCGACCCTGCTCAGAAGCGGACAGGGACATCTCGACCTTTCTCATTCGATTCTAACCTCGAGCCAAGCCCATAGAAATCTCCATCGAGGAGAGGCCAACGGGCCACCTAAGTTGCTCTCTAGAGTGACACAGGCATCGGCCGGGAGGCAGGTTAAGGAGTAGTTGAATGCCACATGAGGGCTATGCCAACCCCATCAGCGGATGATGGACCCAGATTTGACTCGAACATGCCCATTAGCGAGCTCACCGAGCGTGACACTTGAGCCATCGAGGCAAGTGTCGTTTGCTCAGCCCCTTCGGTTGTAGAAACCGAGGACAGGGTGACGCATGAAATACGATCGACCCCTATCGAGCCCCACGGGGCTTGGGGGCTCGAGTTGCCCGACCCTAAATCAGGAGACTAGGGTTCGAAGGCCGGCCCGCGGAGGGCCCAAGGCTGACTCACGTCGAACAAGAGCTAGGGGAGGAAACACAGATGAGCCCCAGTGGCCTTCGCCTGACCCACCTAAAAGTGAACAGGGTCATCTCAACCTTCTCATTTGATCCTAACCTCTAGTTGAGCCCATAGAATCTCCATCGAGGAGAAGCCATCGAGCCACCTGAACCACCCTCTAGAACGGCTCGGGCGTTGTCACAGAACCATCCAATTTATAAGAGCACAAGTACAATAGCAATCACCAAAGCAATCAAACCGTCATACTTGAGCCCATATAAACCCGGTAGTCCGATGAAATCATGAAGGATCTCAAACAACCAACATACAAACCAAGATCGTAATGATTCAACACAACCAATCACATGTTACATCACAGTTCACAAATATTTCTCATACATCGGAGTTCACATAGTTATTACAAACCAAGTTTAAAAGTAGTGGAAGCAAAGTAGTTTAACATCAACATCACACGTAGTTTAATACATAGCCAGTTTCATAGTCATATCCAACCAAAAGCACAAGGGTGAGATGATAATCAGAATGACCATTGCCCATGGTCCTAGTCCTCATCCACTACAGAAGCAAAGCAGTTCTTGCAGTAGCCATGATACATAACATTATCTGCAACAATGGGAATAAAACCCTAAGTACGAGAAGGTACTCAGCTAGAATTACCCGTCCAACTAAAATACTAAGACACCAAGGAGTATGCAAGGCTTTATAAGTAGAGCTGGTAGACATGATTTGCATAAAAAGCATAAGTTATCCAATATCCCTTTAATTGTGAATCACCAGTTATTAATCCTATCTCACACTACATTAGCACTATCCTATGCCAAACATGTTGGTACCATTAAGTCATCACAATAATAACCATATCTAGTTGAGTTCTTGCATAATCTCATAACCAACACTTCCATCAATTACTATGATGAAGTGTATTCCTGTCAAGTTCTCACTATCCAGGAGAGACGGCGATTCGAATCGATTCCTACCCAGCTGTGGAATTATTCCTAACACACACCCATACTTCCCCCATCAGGGTTGCATCAGGTCACCTTTGGTACAACTCAAGTACAATCACAGGTAGGACCAGCGCCACACCCTCAAAGATACAACCAATCTGCCAAGGGGGCTTAGGACTCTAACCCGCCCTTGGGCTTATGCCATTGGCTCTTCGCACATCCTTACTGCCTCTAGGGTGCGCACTTTAACTGCTCATGTCCTCGTCCTGAGTTGAGCTACTCGGCTTCGCGGTCGAAATGACTTTTTCGGCCAACTATGTGAGAGGCATGCGTTCAACATGACAAGATGACCTCCAATAGCCGGTCCTTAAATGACACAGACGGAATCACTAAGATTACCACAACCTAAGACTCCACCCAGTCTCCAATTATTCAACACCAGGTTATGTTCCACGATAGCACAATATAGCCAACCGTGATCAAGTTATCACCTATAGCTCGTAGGTGACAAGAAATCATCCGACTTCTACCGGTCTAAGCATAGCTAAGCATAATAAGCGTTCCTAGACTTACATAGGATTCATGGTAGATATTTCTTGTCAAGGAAAGGTAATATGCAGCAAGTGTTTCCAAACAACTCCTGTCATGTAATGCATCAATACGAATAACTTTAGGTGACATTAATAAAATAGGGAGACTTATAATGCTCTGGGGCTTGCCTTTCATGAACGTGGCTGGCTGATGATCAGGGCACTCCGAGAGATGATCAACCTTAGGCTCGCCTATGCCTAGGGCTTCTTGGTGCTGAGCTCCCTAGTTCTCCTCTTGTGGATCATCGTCGAGCTCCACCAACGTGATTTCCTCGGTTGCACCTATTGCATGCATATGCATAAGTTAGTTCCACGAATGCATAAGAAGGATCATGGATGATGTGACATGGGAATATACATGCTGCGATAATGATGTCAAGTTACACAATGATAACAATGCTAACTCCTTGTTTACTAAGTAGGTGCATATCTCTTCTCTATCTACTTCCAATATTCATCACAAGACAATTTCAGAGCTACATATAGCAGTTACAAGTTTACATCATAACTGAAGTTATACTTATCCAAATGCTATGATCTTTGACTTTTTGGAAATCTTATCATATTTCCTACAACTCTTCTTTAATCACCAAAAGCTAATTCATAATCTATGCTAACCAAAACAGACAATCTATCCAGTTCTATCCAGAAATTCCAAAGAAGAAGCATTTCAGGAGACTAGCATTAAACAACTATAATTCCTAAACCATTTGGCCTATTGCCCTGAAATTTTAACATAAGATAGATGAAGAAGTTCCCTACAACTTTATTTTAACCATTTCTACAGTAAACATCATTTTGACTATGCACCATACCCAACAACAAAATCTGTCCGAAAGCACTTCTAAATCGAATTATAGAGCAACAATATTCTTACTACATGTAAGCATTCAAAATTGGACATCACCAAGTATACCAACAGTTTAGGAATATCAATTACACTTAAGAAAACATAATGGTCAAGCCCAATCTATTTATTTAAATGCCTTTATTAATTTAATTAGATAATTAGGGGAAATAATAAACATATACCAAATGTACATAATAAATTCTCATAAAATTATAGTGGCTTTCAAGTGCTCCTAATAGACTTCAATAAAAATTTTAGACTATTTTAACATGTATGACATCCTCTACAAAAATGACAAGCTGGCAAGGTTTATTTTAGTGAAAATAGTTAATCCTATAGAAAAGTGTTAAACACAGTTTATATATTTTTCTTAGCTTCATATTAGTGCCATACTATTGTACAAAAATTTGCATATCAATATGTTACTTATTTTTATCCCTACAAATTTCCTTAGAAAATATCATTTATTAATAGATAAATACAAAAACCATACTCCAATCAAGTTTACAGCAAGTTTATTATTTTTCCTAGCTAGAGCATGTCAACACAAGACCAGGAAAATTGAAATCACAATTTTATCACTTTTCTAGCTCAAGATATACAATTTACAAGATTACAAAGATTCAAAAAGCACTTATCTAGATACATTTTAATCACCTTGAAAAATACTAGAAACTGTATATTTCATATTTTTATAAAATACTAAACTTCATGAGGATTACAACAAAATTTGGTTCACTAAAAGTGGACATCTACAACTCAATTTATGATTTTTCAAAGTTTGCATACAAATCTGGAAAGAAATGAACTAAAACCCTAAACTGAAGTCACTGACATAAGGGACCCACTGGTCAGCGGGGTCCACGTGTCAGCGAACCAAAATAGAGGAGCATGTTTGACCGGCGCTATCTCGCCGATGGTGAGCTCTTCGGCCAAACCAATCCCACCATCATGCTCTACACATCCACCCGCATCGATTGGTACCCATGGTGGCAGCGCGGATGCACCGGAGCTACCTCGTCGCCAGCCATGGCAGCACGACAGCGCTGTGCGGTGGTGTGCCGGCCATTGCTAGCCATGGTGATGCCCAGCAAGAAGCGCATGAGCTCCACGGTGACTAAGCGGATCTACCGAAGCTAGCTAGGTGAGTTGAGGTGCGCCGATGAGACCTGTCCTCGTGCGCGGTGGCACGGCGACGAGAGCGCGGCGACGCGGGTCATCACGTTCAGCGCCAGCAAAGCAACGACTCACAGTAATGTCATGCCAAGTGCTAGCACAGATCCTAACCAAGACCTAACGCGAGGAATAAGAAGAAATCCACATGCAAGTCGAGCGACGGTGAGCTCGCCGTGAAGGCGGCCATGGAAGCCGAGCTTTCTGGCGAGGCAAGTATGGTTATTTTGCCCTCACCGTAGCTCGTGTGGCCCAGTGGTTGTGTCTAGGAGGTGGAGAGGAAGATTGCATAGCTGGTGGCAAGACAGAGATGGCGATGGTGCGGTGGCGTGGGCGCTAGACAACGGCGGAGCAAAGCTGAGGCGCGTCGGTGAGGGTGCTTCCACGACGAGAGGAAGAGAGAGCAGTGGAGAGGGAGGGAGCATGCATGAGCGAGTGAATCAAGCAGCGCAGCATCACCTTTATCACACACCAACATGCTGCGGCAGGTGCCCAACGTCGGCCAGCGGTGGCCACGCAATAGCCAAACTCTGCCCTGGTCGACCACAACGGTGCGACGCGACCCGGCCATCATAGTTCCAAACTTCGATCTGATAACGCGACTTCGACGCCTCAAAGCTCCTAAACCACGACGTTTTTGTTGCTCGATGTTAAAACAAGATTTGTAGAGCTATGTATGGGCTACAACATTGCTTAAATGATCAAAGTCTAATTCTCAATGGTTAGGAAGATACATCAGCACAAAGTCAAGCACGTCAAACTGTAAACTCACCCGACATAAAAATTTCCTAAGTGTGGAAAAATTGTGAAATGTTGATTCTTGTGAGCTCAAAATGACCAAGCTAGGCACTGAATTAGCTCATGACCCAAAAATAAAAGTTGCTGCTCTAATCAAATACTACAACTTTGCTTAAGGGTGCACTACCATGCAAACAATCTATGACATAGTTCAACTTAGGTCAAACATACAACATGAAAATGGTGACTTACACTATAACTATGACTTAGAGACCAAACTAGCCTTAGTCGTGAATACCAAAGTTGTTCCTTATGATATTCTAAACATGTTTAAGGTACTCCTAAGGTTCCACACAAATTTCATACATTGGTTACATGTAAACCCTAACATATGAAAGACATTTAAGTAACAACACATGCAATATAAACCAACATAGAGATAATACTTGAGATGCTCATGCTCATGCATGCTCAATGATGCTTGTGCTCATGCAATGTCAAGGTTAAATGCATGCTTAACACCTAGGGTGTTTCAGGCATCTGCTGGAAGGTGGGTTAAGGAGCAATGGGATGCCGGATTCCACTTGAACATGCCCATTAGCGAGCTCACCGAGCGCGTCACTCGAGCCATCGAGGCAAGTGACGTTAGACCAACCCCTCAGGTTGCGGAAACTGCGGATGAGGCAACGATCACAAAGATGAGCCGACCCTCAACCACACCCTTGCTATGCGCTGGGGCTCGAGAATAGTTGGACTCACAAGAAGACCGAACACGCGGTCACAGAACAATGGCAAAAAACCTAGGAGGGGGTACGTGCGAAAACAAGAGACGTTTTCTCCAACTGATTTCGCTATCCTCTCCTCGTTCTTTAGCGACACTCGACCCTAGCAAACGGCAAGGGGTCGGATCTCACTCGGGGGCTGATAAGGGTATAAATAGACCCTTTTTGAAACAGTCACCGCGCCTGACCTCTTCCTCATGTTAAACCTGGTGGCAAGGTCTGTGGAAACGAACAATTAAGCATGCCTGGTCGGACTGCAAGAAACCTACACCTCGGCGGCTATGACATCTTTGCTCACCAGCATGATCAGGGTTTCCCTCCTACACCTCAGGCCCTATGATCTTAACAAATGAAAGGGTCAGAACACGTGAGCCCCTTTTTCATACAAAAAGGGAGGAAAAACAAATTCAATCAAATAAAACGAAATGAAGAGTTTTGTTTTTACGAAACACAAGGGTCGGCACTTGTCCTTTGATTACAATAATGATCATTCGACCTATCTGACTAACTAACCCCTCCGGGGGAGAACTATGTCTTCTATCTTGTTCGCCAAGTCCTGCGAAAGGGGGGCCACCGCCGTCTCTATCTCCTCCAGCTCGTGGGCTTCATAACCAGGCGTGAAGCCAAGGCTCATCATCTCTAGGTCGATGCTGTCCCCGTAATGAGAATGAGCAATCATGAAGGATCGGTTGACCTAGGCACGAAGGGCATTCCTCTCAAGCTAGCGCACCTGCGCCATGATATCGACGGCATGGGCCACAAACGAATTGGTCTCCTTCGACCGCACCACCTCCAGATCATCGCATACCACTCCGAGGGTGGCGCTCAGGATACCGAGCTCATCGCTCTTAGCCTAAAGATTCCTCCTCGCCTCAGCGAGGTCTGCGGCTAGCCCAGCAGTGATGCCCTTAGCCTCTAGCTTGGCCTAGAGGGAGCCAACCTTCTGCTGTGTGTCGTCACGCTCTTGGAGGGCCAGGTCACGCTCCTTGCGTGCCACGCCACACTTTGAGCGGAGCCTCTCCGTGGTTTGGAGCATCTCATCCCGCTCCTTGCGTAGCTGGGCGACCGCTGCAGCATCCAGACTAACCCTCTTCTCTAGGGCCACGAGTTTCTCCTTGGCTCCTAGCTTTAGCTCTCGCTCCTTTTCAACCTCGGCCAGAAAGCCGAGGATCCGCCAGTGGGTCTCAGCGTCCTTCTAGAGCAACTCGTCCTGCTCCCTCCTGAGCTTGGCGACCTCCTCATCGTCCTTCCTTGATCTCACCGATAGGGCCTCGAACGCCCTCTCGGCCTTGTCCGCATGCCGACGGGCCTTGGCCACCCGCAATCGGAGATTGTCCGCCTCCTTGGCAAGGGGAGTCAGCTCGACCACCCTTTGCTGGGTGACGACAAGCTAGGTGCTCATCTCCCCGCATAGTCACGCCTCCTCACTGAGGTGGTCCCAATTTTCCTTCTGCTCACAAAGGAACCAAGATTTCCCTCGGCTGCGAGCGATAAGGGACTAAAAGGAGATGATGGTCAGAACACAAAAAATACATAAAGAAAGAAAAGGGCGAGAGGTAGGATCAAGTGAATAACCAGCTAGAGGGAATGATGACGTCGTGCAAGGCACCCCTAGCGTGGCCCAAGGCTTCCATCATGGATGCGATCCCCACATCGAGGCTCTTCCGCTCTATGCTCTCGGTGGCATCATCGAGGGTGAAAAGCGTCGATGTCGGCTCCAGCGGATTTGTCCACCGGAGCAGGGGCTCACCCCATGTGAGTGAGTTACTACCTACCAACGTTAGGGACATGGACGATTCCCCACCAGTCCTCTCTACCACCACCATGACGTCCGGGGACCCCTCGGCCGCGTCCCCCTCCGCCTGGCTCACGTCAGGCACCATCGTTTGGGCCGCTGGTGTCGTGGGTCGTGCCACTACCTTGGGTGCTGCTGCGGTTGTGTCCGGTTGTGGTCTGCCTATCATAGCCACCGCCACCTTTGCCTCGTTCGTGAGGCCTTGATCGGCTATGAAGCGCCCACTACGGTCAGTGCCACGAGCGCGGTCGACAGCCCCGTCATCGACTGCGGTATCACCTCCATCGCCGGCTGCTCTGCAACCTTCGAAGGCATCCCTTGAGCTCGTGTGCCTACCTGTCCCACTGAGGGCATGGGCGCCACCATGGACGGCACCCAACCAGCCGGCAACGCAGTCATCCCGATGCCGCTCCTGCCTAAAATAGGTGCGACGCCAGCCGATAGCTACCGCCTCACTTGAAGGGCGACTGTAACACCCTAAAATTAACTACTTTCTAAAAAGAGTAAAATAATTTTTGTTAATTGTTTTGTGCTCATAAAAACATAGGTAAAAGAAAACTTTCTTTAAATTAAATCCAACATAAGGGTAGCAACATATTTGTGCATACATGCAGTTGCATTGCTTTGTGATGAGTGGTTTGGATGCCGTTGCATTGATACTTTTGTGATGAGTGGTTTGGAAAATAAATTCAAATCTCAATCTTTAAAATATTGCTTTCAAGTAGAGATTTAAAAAGAATTTGAAAACTTGTAAAAACAAAAGTTAGATAAGATGTCTTGTTTTCAAAATCCAAAGGCTTGGAAAAGGTTTTAAGACGTGTTAGAACGCTGTCTCTCTTTCCAGGAATCTTTTCGACCTTTTTCGGGATTAAATTCCTATTTCTTAGAGCCTTGTCTTTTTCCTTGATCAATCTAAAAGTCTTTTCGGGAGCTAAAACTACTTTGCTTGTGTTCCTTATCTTTCCATCTATCCCTAGGAATTTTTATAGAATTTTTCGGAGCTCAGAGATATTTTTTGGAGCCTAAATAGTAATTCCTGATTTTCTGTAATTATTTTAATTCCGAAAAACAATAATTGCTAAAATATCTCGACTTTCCAAAATCGACAAACCCTGCGTATATATATATGTCGGCGTAGCCCTCGACGCGAGGATTCCAGAAGTACAGCCCGTTTTTCGAGCCGCCACTCGTAGCCCCACAGATCGGACGCCGAAGTTCTCCGCAGCTAGGTTTCCGGCGAACTCTTCGGCGAGCTTTTCCGGTGAAACCGTCACGTTTTTGCGTCGACCACCACCACCAAGAGGTAGATCTCGTCGTTCGCTTCATCGTAGTGTCCTTATGTTCTTGAATCCATCACCGTTTGATTGTTTCCCTTTCGTTTTCATTTTTCCGGCCGTTTTTCCGGCGAGCTCGTCCATGGCCGGTCCTCTGTTCTTCGTCTCCGGCCATCCCACAGCGTCCTCCAGCGCCCAAACCAGCCGTCACCGTCGACCCGCGTGCCCCGTGGCGTCTTGCGTTCGTCCCGCCCCATGACCTTCCACGCCTGCCTGCAAAGAGCGCCGCCGCCGCACTTTGTCTTTGGCTTAACGTCTTGAACCTCCGCTGACCACATCAGACCCATGAGGCGACGCGGTATAATGCTGCCGCCAGTGGGCGCTTAGCACCATTGCTTGCTGCCGTCGGCGGCAGCCGAGGTCGAGCCCCCTGCCCCGCATTGGTTCCCTTCCGCTAGCAGCAGCAGGAAATCCCACGGTGGCCAGAACCACGTACGTACTGCATGTGAATGAACCAAGGTAGAAGATGAACTATTTACGAGTTTGCCATTAGTCGCGTTAAATAATCGTAGTTTATTCATTTTAACTCCGTTTCAGTTCGTTCCACTTGCGTTAGTTTCGTGTCGTTGAGATCTACACAGTAGAGTTATTAGTTTATATGTCACATGTTTATGAATTTATTTTATTAAAATATTAATTGTGCTATAATTAATTAATCGCTGTTTAAGAAAAATCGATTTAGGTTTTTAATTCCGTTTCAATTGCGCTAGTTACATTGCAACGTTTGATACGTGTTAATGATGATTCATCATCAATTACAATCATAAGATTTTCCCAAATCTCTGACTTTGGGATGCTACATTACAATATTTATACACCTAATATATAGCTGGAACTTTCTGATATATAATTATATATATCATTAGTGTTTAGGTACTATCATATATAAAGCCATGTACTAGCAGTATTTATCAACGTATAGTACGTGTAAGGTACTGTCAGAACCATGTATAGATAGATAAATAAACATTACCTTTAATGGGGAGCGTTGGAGCAGACAGACACTCCATAGGACCAGCTCTGCAAACCAGTGCTAGGCCTTTTAACTAAAATCAATCTAGATTTTAATTCCGCTTTCCATCCGCGGTTGTTTCATAACGTTTTATGCTATGCACCATGTCCATGTTTATGGTTTTCAACATAAATCTTAGTTGGTTAATATTATTGCTCACACCGTTTTTCGTATTAAAAGCAATTTAAGTTCTAATTCCGTTTTGCACCGTTTAAGTTGCGTTTGGTTCGTGCTTACGTGAACTATATGTTAGGGGCAATGTTTTTCATGTCACATGTTTTCCATATATAGCTAAATATTAAATTGATTAGTATATTTGCACATAGGTTGGAATTAAAAGCAATATAGGTACTTAACTTTGATGATTTATACCTAAAAGTTAATATGATTAATTGTTAACTTAAAAGTGTTTCTAGAATATAATTTGATTAGCTGAACAAGATACATATGTGATAAGTACTAGTAGATGCAGTCACATGCTTAATTCCTTTGCAAAGGTAAAGTTTAATTGTTATGTGATAACTTTATAAATAATACATGATTAGCTTTAACTCGACTTTTAAAACTAAATATGTTGTGATTAATCTAAATCAATATTGCTCATATAGTTTTTCTTAGCTAATCTAAAACAAGCTCATAGTTGTTTCTTTTATAATATAATATACATCTTTTGATAGTGGTTTTATTTTAACCGTAGCATCGAACCGTTCTTGTCGCGTTACTTTTGTTTCGGCGTGTTCTACACAGTGCCATTAGTGATTCTCATGTTACTCAAATGTGTTTTGGTAGTTAAAAAGTTAATTGTATTAATACTATCACTTGCATCGTTTTCGGAATATAAAGTCAAAATAGGTTTTATACTACGCTCTTTCTTAAGCAATGAATCAAGTTAATTAATGAAAATATTTACATGTGTTTCTACAGTTAAAATAAGTTAAATGGATACGTTTTATGTTCTGTTGCATCGAAAATCCTTCGATAGTCGCTTTTTCGTTGAATCGCATATAGCGTGTCTTTTGCGTTTGTGTGTTCGTAGCGATACGCCGTTATGCTTATTTTATTGGTTGGTGTATTGTTCTCATATATTCTTGTTTGTATGCCATGTATGGATGTTTGTGTGGTGATATATGGTTCAGTCAATCGGTGAGGTTTACGTGGTGATTAAGAAGCTGTTCTCTGAAGACTAGAAGCTGAGAATTGGAAGCAGAAGATTGAAAGTTGAATACTAAAGGCTTTTGAGCGTATTGCTTTGGGGGAAAAGCAAGTTAAGGCAAGTATAGCATGGGACCATCCTTGTTACCTATTCACATTTAAACACTTAATTCATATTGCATGTGTCTACCTTGTTGCCAATAAGGATATCCTAGATATTTGATATCTTGTACCTTGAAAACCTTTTGGGACAATGCATTGGGATAGTTTTTGCTAGTGCTTAATCAAAACCATGATCTTGTAACTTGACTAATGATATATGCAATAAACATTAAAACATGACTTTTTAGTAACATGGAATCAGGGGGCTGGAGTGTTTATATGCTTCAGATTCCTCTCCCTAAGGACTTATCTGTAAGTGATCATCCGGGACTTACAGTACAGCTGTGAGGGCTATATGGCTCTGGCTTTAGCTCAGTATGAGGATCTTTTCTAGCTTGTTAGTGGTTACCTTTGAGGCGCAGGGTATGTTTCCTTTGCTGCTAGGAAGTGTGTACCGTGCTGCGATGCCCACGCTTGCCACTCCTAGAGAGGGGCCACATACGCCTAGCGGCCCTAACTTGTTAGACGAATTCTTTTGAAAGGCTTCATAGTGAACCCTGCCGACCTTCCTTGGTAGTGGGTCAAGGGGCTGATCACCCTGGGCGAAAGGGTAAATCACGACTCACAGTGAACGTGTACAACCTCTGCAGAGTGTAAAACTATTATAACAGCCGTGCTCACGGACACGAGCGGCCTTGGACCCTTATGGAATAGAGATGATCACTAATGAATAATGATGATGCTAATAATTGATTGTTTATGCTATACATTATTCATGATTACCTGATCATGTGTTTATGGGAATAATAAATTCTTTGCCACTCAATTGCTTAAAAAGATGACCTATTAAAGCTAATCGCAGTAAACCAGTGTCAGCCTTTTGAGCCTCATGAACCCCATGATATAATTGTTAAGTACAACATGTACTTACGCTTGCTTTACTTTTCTATACATTGGATAAAAATCCCGGATGGGTACCAGATTGCTGGTTTGGAGGAGTTAGGCTTGTGGTCAACCAGTCAGTCGTCCCTGTGGATTTGGAGTCTTCGCCAGAAGATCGGAGTCAACTTTTCGCTGTCTTTACTCTGAGGTTATTTTCTTTTTACTAATACGTTATGTAATAAGTATTGTCTCTTGATATAACCCTGATTTGTGGCTATATGTGAGATTTGGCTTCCTGGGCTCACATATAGTGTGTATCTGGTTTTGTCTTTAAAACCGGGTGCTACAAAGTGGTATCAGAGCAATGCTGACTGTAGGACGCAAGCCTAGTTAGCACTGGTCGTTTGTAAAAACCTATTTTACTATAAAACTATTTCCCCACCACCTTGACTCATTGAATTGAATATTTCCAACCCTTGTCCTATTGTCTCCTCTCCTTGATAGCTTCCTTTGAGCTATACTTTATTATCTCCTTGAGTTGTTGTTCTTGATCTCTTGCAAACTTTCTAGTCTCACCTCTATTCAAATTACGAAAGCCCTAATAAGAAAGTTTTCCCTTAAGAATGCCTACCAAGTAGCTAGAAGGAACGATTAGCAACGAACTTGTATTTCATGTTTGAGTGGTTTGTCCTAATGATCATGGTTGAGTTGGATCTTTGTAATGACTGCAATGAATTTCTGGGTTATGCTCACAATTTCAGTAAAGGTTTAAAGTATAAGGGATAAGGAAATAAATAGTCTGGGTTCTCTTTCTCTTGTTTCATGCTTTCTGTCTTCTGGAGCAGTCTGACTTCTATGGCCTATGTCTCCAACCTCTGGGCAACCATAAATTCTAAGAAAATTCTAGGTGAGAGTAGACTTCAAGATCTTTCTTTTCCCGCAAGAGTCACCTTGATAGCATTTCTGGTTTGGGAGATATAAAAATCACAAGGCAATATATCTGCGCTGTTTGGAATCTGGAACAATTTCTGTTGAGCAAAGATTTCGACCAAGTTAACTGCAGAATCTGAAGAAGGGGTCTAAAATAAAGTTGTGGGGAAATTTTATAAGCTTTCCAACGGTTCAAGATGCAACTTTATTGGATAAATGGAACTCGAGATATGGATATTTTTTTGCGCTGCTGTTTTCTATCTACGGGAAGGATCGATTTTTCCTATTCTTATCTATGTCCACAAGCTCTCTAGGATGTCAAAGGATGATAATACACCTTGAAGAAAGTTACATGTTGGATGTTGGTGCCCTTATCTCATCTCTTCTTAAGGGGTAGCCAAGCTAAGAGTGTTGTGAGTTGGTGAACCACAACGAGTTCGGATCTACGTCTAGATTGATCTTCGAGCTAGCTATGGTTGGGAGTTCGATCTTCACGTACCTAGGATATAGATGTATACAAAGAGTTGCAAGAATGCTCAAGACTAAGATTAACTCTTGAAAACAATTGGATTGGTTTTTATTTAAAGCTCTTTCCTTGAAATAAAATCTTCAAAAGACGTTGGAAAATGAATTAACAACCTTTTGATTCAAGAACTTTGAAAAAAATTCTTCAAAAATTGATTTGAACTAAGTTCAAAAAGGGTTTAAGTTTGTTTTCTCATTTTCAAGAGTTGGTATTCGAAACTTAATTTCAAAAGTATTTCACCAAAGAATAAGAGTTGATTTAAAAAGAGTATTAAAGTTTAAAAGATTGAAAAAGAGTTGCTAAAGACTATATTTGAGACATTTCAAAAGTTTTGATTTCAATTTGGAAGACTCTTTTGCTCATTCAAAAGAAAACAATTTGATTTGAACTGCTTCACTCAAGGTTTTAGTTTAAAAACAGATATTCATAAAAAGTTTGAAAGTATCTTATTCCTAAAACTTCAAAAAGTTAAAAGTGAAATCAGATTTGAAAACCCACTTTGCTTTGAACTAAATTTCAAAAAGAGTAAAATGTATTCGGTTACTCTTCAAAGTGTTATTCTAAAAACACTTTTGAACCATTTTATTCTAAAACACTTTGAAAATGACTATAAAGTGTTTTTAAAATGGGTTGTTTGGAAAAGACCAATTGAAAAAAAAACAAGTCGAGTTGTCTTAGTTCAAATTTTTATTTGAAAGGTGTTTAAAATGCTTTCAAGATATTTTACAAAAGTTTAAAAATTTTGGTTCAAAAGTTTGCAACAATTTGCATTTGGAAATGGAGCACTTTTGGCTTTGAATTAGAATTAAGTTTGGTTCAAAATAAGATTTTTGAAAAGAAAAGGTTTGAGTTGATTTCAAAAGTGTATTTCTAAAAGGAGTCTTCCAAAATGGTTTGAAAGGGTTGAAAATGATTTGATTTGATTCCCCCAAAAGTCTTATTCCAAAAAGAACTTGAACATGTGTATTAAGTCTTTTGTTGACTTCAAAAGAAAATGGGAATTGAAAACTTACTCTCTTCATTTCTAAAGTAGTTTGAAATTGATTTGGTTTGATTTAAGGAATCCCAAAAGAGTTCA
The DNA here is from genome assembly GCA_904845875.1 of Miscanthus lutarioriparius. NCBI lineage: Eukaryota > Viridiplantae > Streptophyta > Magnoliopsida > Poales > Poaceae > Miscanthus > Miscanthus lutarioriparius. The sequence goes on along the minus strand of CAJGYO010000014.1, from coordinate 38,109,647 downwards.
TTTAAAATGATTTGAAAATGAAGTTCGAATGTTTTATTTGTTTTCTAAAATCTTGAAAATCCCTTGTTTGAAACAGATTTCAAAAGAACCTGAGTTGATTTGTCTACTCTTTATCTGAGATTTGATTATAAAGTCGAGTTTTCAAAAGAGTTTGAAAAACAAAGCTTAGTATGTTTACCTGAGTTTCCAATGATTTGAAAATTGTTGGGTTTATTTCAAAACCTCAAAAACATTTATTCAAAAGAGTTTCAAAACATGGTTGAAATATTTTCTTGAGTTCTAAACATAAAACATATTTTGAAAGCTATTTCGAAAGGAGTTGAAGAAGAAAATTTGTTCGGTTTTGATTTAAAGTCTTCCTTTTGAAAAGTAAAACATTTCAAAATGCATAAAAAATAATAAACCATAGAATTCAAAGTTATGATTCAAGCTAAGTAAGATCTTTTGGAAGCTTAACATATGGATAATAAGATTCAATGGGATGAATTAAGAGAAGGAACAAGATTGAACTTGGAATAAGATGGAATAAGAGTCTGCAAGAGTAGCCACGTGAAGAATTCTCATACAACACAAGGTGAGTATCAAGATGGTGTTGCTCAAGGAAGTGAAGAAGATCTCAAGTTGAAGTATCCCTCTCTTCTTTGCTCTTCTTCTCCGAATCTCGGGGACGAGATTCATCTTAAGGGGGTAGAATTGTAACACCCTAAAATTAACTACTTTCTAAAAAGAGTAAAATAATTTTTGTTAATTGTTTTGTGCTCATAAAAACATAGGTAAAAGAAAACTTTCTTTAAATTAAATCCAACATAAGGGTAGCAACATATTTGTGCATACATGCAGTTGCATTGCTTTGTGATGAGTGGTTTGGATGCCGTTGCATTGATACTTTTGTGATGAGTGGTTTGGAAAATAAATTCAAATCTCAATCTTTAAAATATTGCTTTCAAGTAGAGATTTAAAAAGAATTTGAAAACTTGTAAAAACAAAAGTTAGATAAGATGTCTTGTTTTCAAAATCCAAAGGCTTGGAAAAGGTTTTAAGACGTGTTAGAACGCTGTCTCTCTTTCCAGGAATCTTTTCGACCTTTTTCGGGATTAAATTCCTATTTCTTAGAGCCTTGTCTTTTTCCTTGATCAATCTAAAAGTCTTTTCGGGAGCTAAAACTACTTTGCTTGTGTTCCTTATCTTTCCATCTATCCCTAGGAATTTTTATAGAATTTTTCGGAGCTCAGAGATATTTTTCGGAGCCTAAATAGTAATTCTCAATTTTCTGTAATTATTTTAATTCCGAAAAACAATAATTGCTAAAATATCTCGACTTTCCAAAATCGACAAACCTAACGTATATATATATATGTCGGCGTAGCCCTCGACGCCGAGGATTCCGGAAAGTACAGCCCGTTTTTTCGAGCCGCCACTCGTAGCCCCACAGATCGGACGCCGAAGTTCTCCGCAGCTAGGTTTCCGGCGAACTCTTCGGCGAGCTTTTCCGGTGAAACCGTCATGTTTTTGCGTCGACCACCACCACCAAGAGGTAGATCTCGTCGTTCGCTTCATCGTAGTGTCCTTATGTTCTTGAATCCATCACCGCTTGATTGTTTCCCTTCGTTTTCATTTTTTCGCCGTTTTTTCGGCGAGCTCGTCCATGGCGGGTCCTCTGTTCTTCGTCTCCTGGCCATCCCACGTCGTCCTCCAGCGCCCAAACCAGCCGTCACCGTCGACCACGCGTGCCCCAAGGCCGTCGCGTTGTTAAATCCCCGCCCCATGACCTTCCACACATACCTCGCAACAACAAGTGCGCCGCCGCCGCTTTGTCTTTGGCTTGGCCGTCATGGGCCTCATTGCATCATGACCCAGCAGGCGAGCAGTACAAGCTGTACGCCGCCGTAGGCGCTTAGCACCGGGCTTATTCTGTGCCGCGGCAGCCGAGGTCGAGCCCCTGCCCGCATTGGTTCCCTTCCGCTAGCAAAGCAGCAGAAATCCCACGGTGGCGAAACCACGTCGTCTTGCATGTGAATGAACCAAGGTAGAAGATGAACTATTTACTGAGTTTGCCATTAGTCGCGTTAAATAATCGTAGTTTATTCATTTTAACTCCGCTTCAGATTCGTTCCACTTATGTTAGTTTTGTGTCGTTGAGATCTACACAGTAGAGTTATTAGTTTATATGTCACATGTTTATGAATTTATTTTATTAAAATATTAATTGTGCTATAATTAATTAATCGCTGTTTAAGAAAAATCGATTTAGGTTTTTAATTCCGTTTCAATTGCGCTAGTTACATTGCAACGTTTGATACGTGTTAATGATGATTCATCATCAATTACAATCATAAGATTTTCCCAAATCTCTGACTTTGGGATGCTACATTACAATATTTATACACCGATATATATAGTGGAACTTTCGATATATAATTATATGTATCATTAGTGTTTAGGTACTATCATATATAAAGCCATGTACTAGCAGTATTTATCAATGTATAGTACGCGTAAGGTACTGTGTCGAGATGTATAGATAGATAAATGAACATTACCTTTAATGGGGAGCGTTGGAGCAGACAGACACTCCATAGGACCAGCTCTCGCAAACCAATGCTAGGCCTTTTAACTAAAATCAATCTAGATTTTAATTCCGCTTTCCATCCGCGGTTGTTTCATAACGTTTTATGCTATGCACCATGTCCATGTTTATGGTTTTCAACATAAATCTTAGTTGGTTAATATTATTGCTCACACCATTTTTCGTATTAAAAGCAATTTAAGTTCTAATTCCGTTTTGCACCGTTTAAGTTGCGTTTGGTTCGTGCTTACGTGAACTATATGTTAGGGGCAATGTTTTTCATGTCACATGTTTTCCATATATAGCTAAATATTAAATTGATTAGTATATTTGCACATAGGTTGGAATTAAAAGCAATATAGGTACTTAACTTTGATGATTTATACCTAAAAGTTAATATGATTAATTGTTAACTTAAAAGTGTTTCTAGAATATAATTTGATTAGTGAACAAGATACATATGTGATAAGTACTAGTAGATGCAGTCACATGCTTAATTCCTTTGCAAAGGTAAAGTTTAATTGTTATGTGATAACTTTATAAATAATACATGATTAGCTTTAACTCGACTTTTAAAACTAAATATGTTGTGATTAATCTAAATCAATATTGCTCATATAGTTTTTCTTAGCTAATCTAAAACAAGCTCATAGTTGTTTCTTTTATAATATAATATACATCTTTTGATAGTGGTTTTATTTTAACCGTAGCATCGAACCGTTCTTGTCGCGTTACTTTTGTTTTAGTGCGTGTTCTACATACAGTGGCATTGGTGATTCTCATGTTACTCAAATGTGTTTTGGTAGTTAAAAAGTTAATTGTATTAATACTATCACTTGCATCGTTTTCGGAATATAAAGTCAAAATAGGTTTTATACTACGCTCTTTCTTAAGCAATGAATCAAGTTAATTAATGAAAATATTTACATGTGTTTCTACAGATTAAAATAAGTTAAATGGATACGTTTTATGTTACATTGCATCGAAAATCCTTCGATAGTCGCTTTTTCGTTGAATCGCATATAGCGTGTCTTTTGCGTTTGTGTGTTCGTAGCGATACGCCGTTATGCTTATTTTATTGGTTGGTGTATTGTTCTCATATATTCTTGTTTGTATGCCATGTATGGATGTTTGTGTGGTGATATATGGTTCAGTCAATCGGTGAGGTTTACGTGGTGATTAAGAAGCTGTTCTCTGAAGACTAGAAGCTGAGAATTGGAAGCAGAAGATTGAAAGTTGAATACTAAAGGCTTTTGAGCGTATTGCTTTGGGGGAAAAGCAAGTTAAGGCAAGTATAGCATGGGACCATCCTTGTTACCTATTCACATTTAAACACTTAATTCATATTGCATGTGTCTACCTTGTTGCCAATAAGGATATCCTAGATATTTGATATCTTGTACCTTGAAAACCTTTTGGGACAATGCATTGGGATAGTTTTTGCTAGTGCTTAATCAAAACCATGATCTTGTAACTTGACTAATGATATATGCAATAAACATTAAAACATGACTTTTTAGTAACATGGAATCAGGGGGCTGGAGTGTTTATATGCTTCAGATTCCTCTCCCTAAGGACTTATCTGTAAGTGATCATCCGGGACTTACAGTACAGCTGTGAGGGCTATATGGCTCTGGCTTTAGCTCAGTATGAGGATCTTTTCTAGCTTGTTAGTGGTTACCTTTGAGGCGCAGGGTATGTTTCCTTTGCTGCTAGGAAGTGTGTACCGTGCTGAGATGCCCACGCTTGCCACTCCTAGAGAGGGGCCACATACGCCTAGCGGCCCTAACTTGTTAGACGAATTCTTTTGAAAGGCTTCATAGTGAACCCTGCCGACCTTCCTTGGTAGTGGGTCAAGGGGCTGATCACCCCAGGTGAAAGGGTAAATCACGACTCACGGTGAACGTGTACAACCTCTGCAGTGTAAAACTATTATAATGAAATTAGTGCTCACGGACACGAGCGGCCTTGGACCCTTATGGAATAGAGATGATCACTAATGAATAATGATGATGCTAATAATTGATTGTTTATGCTATACATTATTCATGATTACCTGATCATGTGTTTATGGGAATGATAAATTCTTTGCCACTCAATTGCTTAAAAAGATGACCTATTAAAGCTAATCGCAGTAAACCAGTGTCAGCCTTTTGAGCCTCATGAACCCCATGATATAATTGTTAAGTACAACATGTACTTACGCTTGCTTTACTTTCCTATAGATTGGATAAAAATCCCGGATGGGTACCAGATTGCTGGTTTGGAGGAGTTAGGCTTGTGGTCAACCAGTCAGTCGTCCCTGTGGATTTGGAGTCTTCGCCAGAAGATCGGAGTCAACTTTCCGCTGTCTTTACTCTGAGGTTATTTTCTTTTTACTAATACGTTATGTAATAAGTATTGTCTCTTGATATTACCCTAATTTGTGGCTATATGTGAGATTTGACTTCCTAGGCTCACATATAGTGTGTATCTGGTTTTGTCTTTAAAACCGGGTGCTACAAAGTGGTATCAGAGCAATGCTGACTGTAGGACGCAAGCCTAGTTAGCACTGGTCGTTTGTAAAAACCTATTTTACTATAAAACTATTTCCCCACCACCTTGACTCATTGAATTGAATATTTCCAACCCTTGTCCTATTGTCTCCTCTCCTTGATAGCTTCCTTTGAGCTATACTTTATTATCTCCTTGAGTTGTTGTTCTTGATCTCTTGCAAACTTTCTAGTCTCACCTCTATTCAAATTACGAAAGCCCTGATAAGAAAGTTTTCCCTTAAGAATGCCTACCAAGTAGCTAGAAGGAACGATTAGCAACGAACTTGTATTTCATGTTTGAGTGGTTTGTCCTAATGATCATGGTTGAGTTGGATCTTTGTAATGACTGCAATGAATTTACGGGTTATGCTCACAATTTCATAAAGGTTTAAAGTATAAGGGATAAGGAAATAAATAGTCCGGGTTCTCTTTCTCTTGTTTCATGCTTTCTGTCATCTTACGGAGCAGTCTAACTTCTATGGCCTATGTCTCCAACCTCTGGGCAACCATAAATTCTAAGAAAATTCTAGGTGAGAGTAGACTTCAAGATCTTTCTTTTCCGCAAGAGTCACCTTGATAGCATTTCTGGTTTGGGAGATATAAAAATCACAAGGCAATATATCTGCGCTTGTTTGGAATCTGGAACAATTTACATTGAGCAAAGATTTCGACCAAGTTAACTGCAGAATCTGAAGAAGGGGTCTAAAATAAAGTTGTGGGGAAATTTTATAAGCTTTCCAACGGTTCAAGATGCAACTTTATTGGATAAATGGAACTCGAGATATGGATATTTTTTTGCTTGCTTGCTTGTTTTCTATCTCTAGGAAGGATCGATTTTTCCTATTCTTATCTATGTCCACAAGCTCTCTAGGATGTCAAAGGATGATAATACACCTTGAAGAAAGTTACATGTTGGATGTTGGTGCCCTTATCTCATCTCTTCTTAAGGGGTAGCCAAGCTAAGAGTGTTGTGAGTTGGTGAACCACAACGAGTTCGGATCTACGTCTAGATTGATCTTCGAGCTAGCTATGGTTGGGAGTTCGATCTTCACGTACCTAGGATATAGATGTATACAAAGAGTTGCAAGAATGCTCAAGACTAAGATTAACTCTTGAAAACAATTGGATTGGTTTTTATTTAAAGCTCTTTCCTTGAAATAAAATCTTCAAAAGACGTTGGAAAATGAATTAACAACCTTTTGATTCAAGAACTTTGAAAAAAATTCTTCAAAAATTGATTTGAACTAAGTTCAAAAAGGGTTTAAGTTTGTTTTCTCATTTTCAAGAGTTGGTATTCGAAACTTAATTTCAAAAGTATTTCACCAAAGAATAAGAGTTGATTTAAAAAGAGTATTAAAGTTTAAAAGATTGAAAAAGAGTTGCTAAAGACTATATTTGAGACATTTCAAAAGTTTTGATTTCAATTTGGAAGGCTCTTTTGCTCATTCAAAAGAAAACAATTTGATTTGAACTGCTTCACTCAAGGTTTTAGTTTAAAAACAGATATTCATAAAAAGTTTAAAAGTATCTTATTCCTAAAACTTCAAAAAGTTAAAAGTGAAATCAGATTTGAAAACCCACTTTGCTTTGAACTAAATTTCAAAAAGAGTAAAATGTATTCGGTTACTCTTCAAAGTGTTATTCTAAAAACACTTTTGAACCATTTTATTCTAAAACACTTTGAAAATGACTATAAAGTGTTTTTAAAATGGGTTGTTTGGAAAAGACCAATTGAAAAAAAAACAAGTCGAGTTGTCTTAGTTCAAATTTTTATTTGAAAGGTGTTTAAAATGCTTTCAAGATATTTTACAAAAGTTTGAAAATTTTGGTTCAAAAGTTTGCAACAATTTGCATTTGGAAATGGAGCACTTTTGGCTTTGAATTAGAATTAAGTTTGGTTCAAAATAAGATTTTTGAAAAGAAAAGGTTTGAGTTGATTTCAAAAGTGTATTTCTAAAAGGAGTCTTCCAAAATGGTTTGAAAGGGTTGAAAATGATTTGATTTGATTCCCCCAAAAGTCTTATTCCAAAAAGAACTTGAACATGTGTATTAAGTCTTTTGTTGACTTCAAAAGAAAATGGGAATTGAAAACTTACTCTCTTCATTTCTAAAGTAGTTTGAAATTGATTTGGTTTGATTTAAGGAATCCCAAAGAGTTCATTTAAAATGATTTGAAAATGAAGTTCAATGTTTTATTTGTTTTCTAAAATCTTGAAAATCCCTTGTTTGAAACAGATTTCAAAAGAACCTGAGTTGATTTGTCTACTCTTTATCTGAGATTTGATTATAAAGTCGAGTTTTCAAAAGAGTTTGAAAAACAAAGCTTAGTATGTTTACCTGAGTTTCCAATAATTTGAAAATTGTTGGGTTTATTTCAAAACCTCAAAAACATTTATTCAAAAGAGTTTCAAAACATGGTTGAAATATTTTCTTGAGTTCTAAACATAAAACATATTTTGAAAGCTATTTCGAAAGGAGTTGAAGAAGAAAATTTGTTCGGTTTTGATTTAAAGTCTTCCTTTTGAAAAGTAAAACATTTCAAAATGCATAAAAAATAATAAACCATAGAATTCAAAGTTATGATTCAAGCTAAGTAAGATCTTTTGGAAGCTTAACATATGGATAATAAGATTCAATGGGATGAATTAAGAGAAGGAACAAGATTGAACTTGGAATAAGATGGAATAAGAGTCTGCAAGAGTAGCCACGTGAAGAATTCTCATACAACACAAGGTGAGTATCAAGATGGTGTTGCTCAAGGAAGTGAAGAAGATCTCAAGTTGAAGTATCCCTCTCTTCTTTGCTCTTCTTCTCCGAATCTCGGGGGCGAGATTCATCTTAAGGGTAGAATTGTAACACCCTAAAATTAACTACTTTCTAAAAAGAGTAAAATAATTTTGTTAATTGTTTTGTGCTCATAAAAACATAGGTAAAAGAAAACTTTCTTTAAATTAAATCCAACATAAGGGTAGCAACATATTTGTGCATACATGCAGTTGCATTGCTTTGTGATGAGTGGTTTGGATGCTTGGTTGCATTGATACTTTTGTGATGAGTGGTTTGGAAAATAAATTCAAATCTCAATCTTTAAAATATTGCTTTCAAGTAGAGATTTAAAAAGAATTTGAAAACTTGTAAAAACAAAAGTTAGATAAGATGTCTTGTTTTCAAAATCCAAAGGCTTGGAAAAGGTTTTAAGACGTGTTAGAACGCTGTCTCTCTTTCCAGGAATCTTTTCGACCTTTTTCGGGATTAAATTCCTATTTCTTAGAGCCTTGTCTTTTTCCTTGATCAATCTAAAAGTCTTTTCGGGAGCTAAAACTACTTTGCTTGTGTTCCTTATCTTTCCATCTATCCCTAGGAATTTTTATAGAATTTTTCGGAGCTCAGAGATATTTTTCGGAGCCTAAATAGTAATTCTCAATTTTCTGTAATTATTTTAATTCCGAAAAACAATAATTGCTAAAATATTTCGACTTTCCAAAATCGACAAACCCTGCGTATATATATATATGTCGGCGTAGCCCTCGACGCGAGGATTCCAGAAGTACAGCCCGTTTTTCGAGCCGCCACTCGTAGCCCCACAGATCGGACGCCGAAGTTCTCCGCAGCTCGGTTTCCGGCGAACTCTTCGGCGAGCTTTTCCGGTGAAACCGTCACGTTTTTGCGTCGACCACCACCACCAAGAGGTAGATCTCGTCGTTCGCTTCATCGTAGTGTCCTTATGTTCTTGAATCCATCACCGTTTGATTGTTTCGCTTTCGTTTTCATTTTTTCGGCCGTTTTTCCGGCGAGCTCGTCCATGGCCGGTCCTCTGTTCTTCGTCTCCGGCCATCCCACAGCGTCCTCCAGCGCCCAAACCAGCCGTCACCGTCGACCCGCGTGCCCGTGTGGCGTCGTGCGCATGCGTCCCCGCCCCATGACCTTCCACGCCTGCAAGACTTGCCACACCGCCGGCTTTGTCTTGGCTTGGCCGTCTTGAGCCTCCATTGCCCATCTGTGACCCAGGCAGGCGAGCACAATACATTGCCTGCCGGGCGCTAGGCAATAACAAGCCTTCTTCTTGCCGTCGGCGGTAGAGTGAGCCCCCGCCTTCCGCATTGGTTCCCTTCCGCTAGCAAAGCAGCAGGAAATCCACGGTGGCGGAACCACGTCGCGTCATGCATGTGAATGAACCAAGGTAGAAGATGAACTATTTACGAGTTTGCCATTAGTCGCGTTAAATAATCGTAGTTTATTCATTTTAACTCCGTTTGATTCGTTCCACTTGCGTTAGTTTCGTGTGTCGTTGAGATCTACACAGTAGAGTTATTAGTTTATATGTCACATGTTTATGAATTTATTTTATTAAAATATTAATTGTGCTATAATTAATTAATCATTTGTTTAAGAAAAATCGATTTAGGTTTTTAATTACGTTTCAATTAAGCTAGTTACATTGCAACGTTTGATACGTGTTAATGATGATTCATCATCAATTACAATCATAAGATTTTCCCAAATCTCGACTTTGGGATGCTACATTACAATATTTATACACGATATATATAGTTGAACTTTCGATATATAATTATATATATCATTAGTGTTTAGGTACTATCATATATAAAGCCATGTACTAGCAGTATTTATCAACTTATAGTACGCGTAAAGTACTGTCGAGAACCATGTATAGATAGATAAATGAACATTACCTTTAATGGGGAGCGTTGGAGCGAGACAGACACTCCATAGGACCCGACTCTGCAAACCCGATTACTAGGCCTTTTAACTAAAATCAATCTAGATTTTAATTCTGCTTTCCATCCGCGGTTGTTTCATAACGTTTTATGCTATGCACCATGTCCATGTTTATGGTTTTCAACATAAATCTTAGTTGGTTAATATTATTGCTCACACCGTTTTTTGTATTAAAAGCAATTTAAGTTCTAATTCCGTTTTGCACCGTTTAAGTTGCGTTTGGTTCGTGCTTACGTGAACTATATGTTAGGGGCAATGTTTTTCATGTCACATGTTTTCCATATATAGCTAAATATTAAATTGATTAGTATATTTGCACATAGGTTGGAATTAAAAGCAATATAGGTACTTAACTTTGATGATTTATACCTAAAAGTTAATATGATTAATTGTTAACTTAAAAGTGTTTCTAGAATATAATTTGATTAGCTGAACAAGATACATATGTGATAAGTACTAGTAGATGCAGTCACATGCTTAATTCCTTTGCAAAGGTAAAGTTTAATTGTTATGTGATAACTTTATAAATAATACATGATTAGCTTTAACTCGACTTTTAAAACTAAATATGTTGTGATTAATCTAAATCAATATTGCTCATATAGTTTTTCTTAGCTAATCTAAAACAAGCTCATAGTTGTTTCTTTTATAATATAATATACATCTTTTGATAGTGGTTTTATTTTAACCGTAGCATCGAACCGTTCTTGTCGCGTTACTTTTGTTTCTAGTGTTCTACACAAAGCCATTAGTGATTCTCATGTTACTCAAATGTGTTTTGGTAGTTAAAAAGTTAATTGTATTAATACTATCACTTGCATCGTTTTCAGAATATAAAGTCAAAATAGGTTTTATACTACGCTCTTTCTTAAGCAATGAATCAAGTTAATTAATGAAAATATTTACATGTGTTTGTACAGTTAAAATAAGTTAAATGGATACGTTTTATGTTCTGTTGCATCGAAAATCCTTCGATAGTCGCTTTTTCGTTGAATCGCATATAGCGTGTCTTTTGCGTTTGTGTGTTCGTAGCGATACGCCGTTATGCTTATTTTATTGGTTGGTGTATTGTTCTCATATATTCTTGTTTGTATGCCATGTATGGATGTTTGTGTGGTGATATATGGTTCAGTCAATCGGTGAGGTTTACGTGGTGATTAAGAAGCTGTTCTCTGAAGACTAGAAGCTGAGAATTGGAAGCAGAAGATTGAAAGTTGAATACTAAAGGCTTTTGAGCGTATTGCTTTGGGGGAAAAGCAAGTTAAGGCAAGTATAGCATGGGACCATCCTTGTTACCTATTCACATTTAAACACTTAATTCATATTGCATGTGTCTACCTTGTTGCCAATAAGGATATCCTAGATATTTGATATCTTGTACCTTGAAAACCTTTTGGGATAATGCATTGGGATAGTTTTTGCTAGTGCTTAATCAAAACCATGATCTTGTAACTTGACTAATGATATATGCAATAAACATTAAAACATGACTTTTTAGTAACATGGAATCAGGGGGCTGGAGTGTTTATATGCTTCAGATTCATCTCCCTAAGGACTTATCTGTAAGTGATCATCCGGGACTTACAGTACAGCTGTGAGGGCTATATGGCTCTGGCTTTAGCTCAGTATGAGGATCTTTTCTAGCTTGTTAGTGGTTACCTTTGAGGCGCAGGGTATGTTTCCTTTGCTGCTAGGAAGTGTGTACCGTGCTGCGATGCCCACGCTTGCCACTCCTAGAGAGGGGCCACATACGCCTAGCGGCCCTAACTTGTTAGACGAATTCTTTTGAAAGGCTTCATAGTGAACCCTGCCGACCTTCCTTGGTAGTGGGTCAAGGGCTGATCACCACAGGTGAAAGGGTAAATCACGACTCACGATGAACGTGTACAACCTCTGCAGAGTGTAAAACTATTATAACAAACCGTGCTCACTTTACACGAGCTGCCTTGGACCCTTATGGAATAGAGATGATCACTAATGAATAATGATGATGCTAATAATTGATTGTTTATGCTATACATTATTCATGATTACCGATCATGTGTTTATGGGAATAATAAATTCTTTGCCACTCAATTGCTTAAAAGATGACCTATTAAAGCTAATCGCAGTAAACCAGTGTCAGCCTTTTTGAGCCTCATGAACCCCATGATATAATTGTTAAGTACAACATGTACTTACGCTTGCTTTACTTTTCTATACATTGGATAAAAATCCTGGATGGGTACCAGATTACTGGTTTGGAGGAGTTAGGCTTGTGGTCAACCAATCGATCGTCCTCGTGGATTTGGAGTCTTCGCGGAAGATCGGAGTCAACTTTTCGCTGTCTTTACTCTGAGGTTATTTTCTTTTTACTAATACGTTATGTAATAAGTATTGTCTCTTGATATAACCCTGATTTGTGGCTATATGTGAGATTTGGCTTCCTGGGCTCACATATAGTGTGTATCTGGTTTTGTCTTTAAAACCGGGTGCTTTCTGACGCTCTTCTTTGGCACCAACGCCAAAGGATTACGCCGCCTCCTGATGCTGCAAGAAATAAAAAGCATAAGTCACAATGAAATCCGACCAAAACAGGGGAAAACAGGGGAGCTAATGACTCACATCGGCGCTGTTGGGTGGCAATTATGTTTGGGGGGCGAACCCCCAGACCTTTGCTCCACCTCATCGGGGTGAGGCCGTTTTGAGCCCACCTCCTACTCCTGGGTAGAGGGGCTCGCTCCCCTAGGATCTTGGGGTGCGACGGCGGCGCCACCCACCTCTGCTGGCACCTCGGGCATGGCGGTAGAGCCACTCGCCCCTGTTGGCTCCTGGGCGGGCCGACAGGCCGACCCGTCTCTGTTGGCTCCCTGGATTCACCCTCACCTCCGTGGAATGGGAAGGGTCCCGACTCCTGCAAAGATGAGTGGATACCTATCAGCACATCCTTGCTCTCTAGGTCATCCCACTCGATGTCGTTGACTACCTCATCATCATCTTCCTCATCATCATTGTCATCGCTATCGATGTATTCCCCTTGCTACCGTGCCTGTAGCTTCAGCTGCCTCTTCTTCCTCTTGTCCTCCTTCGCCTTCCTCAGCCGCTCGCCCTCGGCATGATTCGCCACCCTCACGGATGAATCCCTCGGCAACAGGGCCGGGTGATCCATGAGGATGAGGTCCCTCGGCTGGTCCCCCCCTCTCAATGTTAGTACCAAGAGGCTGGGAGTTCAATTGAAGAGGAGGCATGAGAAGGGGAAACTTATGAAGATGACATAGCCTGGTTCCGACCGCATCAGAGGATGCCTCGGCACCGGGTACACGAAATCAAGGGGGGTGCCCATGTCGTCCTGCAAAGGCTCCATCGCCTCCTTAATGCATTGCACGACTTCAGAGGGGAGAGCACTCCCTTGGCAAGCACCGTCCCGTCGAATGATGCCTTGGGCGCCATCACCTATAGAAGAAGCACGTGCCTCATCAACTGCTCCACCCTCTTCGCGTGGTAGGCCCTAATGATGCCTGACCCCTTTAGGCCGCTCTCCTTTAGGATGTGGATGGTATCTAGGTGGTCCTAGATTTTCTTCTTGTCCTTCTCTGGGACACCCCACTTCCTCCATGATTCTAGAGCCTCTTTGATCAGGCGCCCGGTGAACTCTAGTAGGGGGGCGGCGGTGTCATTCTTGAGATAGAACCACTGTGAATGCCACCCCTTGTTGGAGGTCAATAGCCTCATCGACGGGTACTCACCGACCCGGTTGTTTTGAAGGTGGATGCCGGCGCATCCCATCGGCATATGAAGCTCCTGCTTGCCTCTCTTCTCCCTCTTCTTCTAGAGGGTGATGGTGAAGAAGTGCCACCATAGATCAAAGTAGGGACTGATCCCTAGGAATCCCTTGCATAGGGCGATGAACACCGCCATGTGCTATATCCCGTTGGGATTGAGGTGCTGCAACTCGATCTTGTAGTAGTGCAGCAGCCCCTAAAGAAATCTGTAGGTAGGGGTAGCGAACCCGCGCTCATGGAAGTGCACGAATGATACCACGTAGCCATCAGGTGGTGATGGCTGTTCCTCCTCGCCGGGCAGTAGCCACTCCTCGGTCGAGGTCCATGTGCGGAGAAGGTCAGGACGGACGAGGCCCTCCATACGCTGGAAGGTGATGTCAGAGCGGCACCACGGATCCATTGGAAGGTGGGGGTGGGTGGATGTGAGCTCGATGGTGGCTGGTATGCGGATGTAGGAAGGCTAGGCGATTAGCGGCGGTAGTTGCAGATGCGAAGGCAAGAAGGCAAGGTATGAAACCCTGGGGGCGAACCCTTTGGTTTTATAGTGGCGACGGGCGTGAGGAAACCAACTACCCACCTAGATCTCCATGCCTGCCATGATCTGCCACAATGTCACACCGCGGGATATGCACATGCAATCCCTATCCTTTCCCTCGAAAGACTCGTTGGATGTTTTGCCTCTCCGGGCGGGCCACGACTCATCACAAGTAAGAGGGATACGGATTAAAAAACACCTCTACGGCCTGTCTAGGCCTAAGAGTTCGAAGGTTGGCCCATCAATGGGTTCGACAATCACTCCAGGCACCCTTAGGGTAAGGGATGAAGATGGATGGGCCCACAAGCGACCAATGCCCAAGCGCACGAGTGCCACAAGCATCCTAGCCCACAATCGAGTCTCAGCTAGGTACGATCCTTGGTTTTCTCCTAAAGAAAGGCAGAGAGCCCTCGAGATCAGTTGAACAGACCCAAGAACTATATGGATTAACCACTGAGAAACCAAGGTTGGTCACCAAGCCAACCCTATCCGGATCCCCGCGAACGGGATGCCAGGACCCCAATCGAGCTAGGTATCTAACGAACCACCAAGTCTCACGGCCATACCGGCGAAGGGTCAGACCTCAACAAGAGGGAATCACCGTCCCCAGGACATGCCATGGGCAACAAAGGAAGGCCAGGGCCCTCAAGAGTCCTCCCTTTTGGAAAAACCTCTAAAGGAGTATTCTACTCCTCTGCAGGCTCGGAGGCTACTATCGGGGACCAATACTAGGTACCCAAAGAGGAGGAGCTAATAACCATCAACATTGATTGATCTGAGCGGTCAAGAACATGACTATAGCTCTTACCGACCACTGAGGCCATGGGCTCCGCCTCGTCCGATCCCTGAGGGTGGCTCCAGCACTTGTCGACCACCGAGGCGGTGGGCTTCGCCTCATCTGACCTCGGAGGGTTGGCTCTAGCTCTTGCCAACCACTGAGGCCACGGGCTCTGTCTTGTTCGACCCCTGAGGGTTGGCTCTACCTCACCCGGTGTCTGAGGGCTGGCTCCGCCTCGCCCGACGTCTGAGGGCTGGCTCCACCTCGCCCGATGTCTGAGGGCTGGCTCCACCTTGCTCGATGTCTGAGGGCTGGCTCTACCTTGTCCGATGTCTGAGGGCTACCTCCACCTCGCCTGATGCCTGAGCGCCTGCTCCGCCTCACCCGATCCCTCAGGCATAACTCCTAACAGAAGCTCATGCCGCTGCCAACCACTACGAACTAGAAAGTACAACCTAGGGTCAAACTTCTAGCATTGTGCAGGGAGCGATCACATCTCAGCATGACCTATCCCCATGACATGTCATGCCAGGGAACTCACATCACCCACAGTGACGGACGCGTGGTCACTATGCTGCCTACTCGCTGTACGACCGCTGATCAGCACGCTGGTTCACCACACCACCCGCTAGGGTGAAGTGGGACGTGATGACCCGCTGACAACGCCAGGGCATGGCTTGTCAGTGAACAGGCGCCTGGCGTGGTGTTGTCCCTGTCACCATCTGCCGTGCAGCGGAGCCCGCACAGAGGAAAAGAAAGGCCCAACGACCCTGAAGGACTTCCTCTGCCTCTCGTTCTCCTTTTTTCTCCCATTGTAACCCCTGCTTTCCCATGGCCTATAAAAGGGAAAGCAGGGCATCCCATTAATGGGCATCGCATCGTACTGCATTAGATCAAGACCGCTAGCATCAAACCTCGAACACATAGCCAGGCAGTGATCGAGCTCTCAGTACCCATTCATTCTTTTCACCAGAGGCTTGGGACCTGTCCCTCTCTCACCCATTTGTAACCCCTACTATGAACTTTCAGTGCTAGTAACATGAGCAGCAGCAATGAACTGGATGTAGGGACATTCTGTCCGAACCAGTATAAGCCGTGTGTCCTCTTAGCACACCATCTGAGCCAGACGCGTAATAATACAAATTTACTCATTGGTGTTTACTTGAAACATAGATAGGTGTGTAGCCGATGGCCTGGCTAGGGGTCATCCTTAGGCTCCAAAGCACCACGGGGAGCTCCGTGACCTATTGTTTGCCAAACTTGTTTAACCGATTGAAGATCCTAGGCTTGAGGCCTTGTAAGACCATGCCATTCGCGCACTCTACCTGCCCATTCGTGTGGGGGTGCGCCATGGTAGCCCAATCGATGCGGATGTGGTATTCATCATAGAATCGAAGGAACTTTTTCCTAGTGAATTGTGTGCCATTGTCCATGATAATGGAGTTCGGGACTCCAAAGCGATGGACGATGTCAAGGAAGAACAACATGGCTTGCTCAGACTTGATCACGGAGATCAGTCGATCCTCTATCCACTTTGTGAACTTGTCCATGGCGACAAGCAAGTGCGTGTAGCCCCCGGGCGCCCTTTTTAGAGGTCCAACCACATCGAGCCCTCAGACCATGAATGGCCACGTGATGGGGATTGTTTGGAGCGCTTGGGCTGGCAGGTGGGTCTATCGAGTGTAGTATTGACACCCTTCGTAGGTGCGCATAATCTGTTCAGCATCGACTACTGCGGTCGGCTAGTAGAAGCCCTTGTAGACCCCACCATGGATATCTCCTAGCAGTTGCCTCCCTTGTTCATTGGGGATGTAGCGCTGAAGGATCTTGGTGTGGCTTTGCTTGTAGAGCTCTCCCTCAATAGTGATGAAGGACTTGGCGCGACATGCGAGCCGTCGAGCCTTCATTTTGTCTGTCGGGAGCATCTCGCGGAGGAGGTGGTCGAGGTAGGGCGTCCTCCAGTTAGCTAGAGGGTCAGGCCCTACCACTAGGTCTTCGTCGAGCTCCATGACTTCAGGGTCGGTATGAGCCGACGGTTGGTCAACCCCTAAGCCCTAGGTTGGCGACCTATCGTCGGTCTATTCTGGCTCCTCATAGCGGACCGATAGCTTATATTGGTCGCTGGTGAAGATACCCGTCAGCACCGGCTCTCATCCAGACACCATTATGGCCAGCGTGTCGACTGCTTCGTTGAGCCATCTTGGGATGTGATTGAGCTCGAGACCGTCGAACTTGTCCTCTAGCTGGCAGACCTCTCAGCAATACGCAACCATCTTGGCATTGTGGTAGCTTGACTCCTTCATGACCTAGTCGATGACCAGCTAGAAGTCACCCCGGACATTGAGCCGTCAGATGCCCAGCTCAACAGCGATGCGTAGGCCGTTAATGAGTGCCTCATATTTGGCCACATTGTTGGAGGCAGGGAAGTGGATGCGGACCATGTACTTCGTGCGCACTATGAGGGGTGAAATGAAGACCAGCCCTATGCTGGCCCCCTTCTTCATCAGTGACCCATGAAAGTAATCTAGTACTCCTGGTCAATGGCCATTGACAACATTTGGATCTCGGTCCATTCTGCCATGAAGTCAGCTAGGACTTGGGACTTGATGGCCATCCAAGGGGCGTACAAAATACCCTGACCCATCAACTCTAGTGCCCACTTTGGAATCCATCCTGTGGCATCTTGGTTTTGGACAACCTCACCGAGGGGGAAGGACGTCACGACCATCATCGGATGTGACTCGAATTAATGACATAACTTCCTCTTAGCGATAAGGACGACGTACAGGAGTTTCTAGATTTGGGGGTAGCGAGTCTTGTAATCGGACAAGACTTCGCTAACGAAGTACATGGGACACTGTACTTTGAGGGCATGTCCCTCCTATTCCCACTCTACCACCAGGGCGACACTGACCACTTCGTGGTGGCTGCAATATAGAGTAGGAGCAGTTCCCCATCGATCGGGGGGACCATGATTGGGGCCTTTGTCAGGAGCTGCTTGACCTTGTCAAGCGCCTCTTGGGCCTCGGGCATCCATTCGAAATGGTCGGCTTTTTTCAGAAGCTGATAGTGGGGGAGACCTCATTCACCGAGGCACGAAATAAAATGGTTGAGCATGGCAAGGCACCATGTAACTCGCTGTACCCCCTTTATGTTCTGAATTGGGCCCATGCTCATGATTGTCGAGATCTTCTTCGGGTTGGCTTTGATGTCACGCTCAGAGATGATAAAACCCAGCAGCGTACCCCTCGGGACCCCAGAAATGCATTTCTCGAGGTTGAGTTTGATGCCATTTTCTCGGAGTTTTGTGAAGGTCTGCTCTAGGTCGGCTATGAGCTAGTCAGCCTGTTTGGTCTTGACCACGATGTCATGTATGTAGGCCTCAATGGTTCACCCGATGAGGTCCCCAAAACACTTGAACATACAACGCTGATACGTGGCCCTCGCGTTTTTTAGACTGAACGGCATTGTGACGTAGCAGAAGGATCTGAATGGGGTGATGAAAGAAGTACACATCAAGGAAGCAAAGGGTTTTGCACCCTGAGGTCGAGTCGACTACTTGGTCTATGCGCGGTAAAGGAAATAGATCATTTGGACACACTTTGTTGAGACCCATGTAATCAACACACATTCTCTATTTCCCACTTTTTTCGTACAAGAACGGGATTGGCTAACCACTCAAGGTGATACACTTCCTTGATGAATCTGACCGACAAAAGCTTCATGATCTCCTTGCCAATGGCCCTATGCTTCTCCTCATCAAAGCGACGCAGGCACTGCTTGACTAGCTTGGAGCCTGGCCTGATCTTCAAGGCATGCTTGGCAACTTCTCTCAGAATGCCTAGCATGTCTGAGGGTTTCCACGTGAAGATGTCTCTATTGGCGTGGAGGAAGTCAACGAGCGTGCTTTCCTATTTGGAGGAAAGCATGGTGGCGATACATACCACCTTGCCCTTGGAGTTGCTGGGGTCTATGAGGACCTCCTTAACACCCTCCACATGCTTAAAAGATCTGGCCAACTGTTTAGAGTCGGGTGCCTCCTCGGTGGCCCCCTCCCTAAAGATTGCGAGCTCCTCGGAGGCGATGATTGTTGAGGCGTGCTTGCAACACTCAACTTCGCACTCATAAGTTCACTAAAAGGAGGCGCTAATGGTGATGACTCCATGCGGGCCCAACATCTTGAGATTTTGGTAGGTGTAGTTGGGGACGGCCATGAACTTCGCATAACATGGTCACCCCAAGATGGTGTGGTAGGTCCTGTGGAACCCGACCACCTTGAAGGTGAGGGTCGCCATCCTATAGTTGGCCAGATCCCCAAAGGTGATAAGCAGGTTGATCTGCCATAGTGGTACGGCTTGCTTCCCTGGCACGATGCCATGAAAAGGTGCTTCGGTTGGCCAGATGTGTGATCGGTCGATGCCCATGGCATCGAGCGTCTCAGCGTACATGATGTTGAGGCCACTACCTCCGTCCATTAGCACCTTGGTGAGCAATTTCATGCCGATGATCGGGTTGACTATGAGCGGGTACGTTCTCAGCCTTAGGACACTCTTTGGGAGGTTAAATCAGTCGAAGGTGATGGCGGACTCCGACCACCGAAGGAAGGAGGGTGCTGCTGGCTCGGCCGCATAGACCTCGTGGCGCACGAGCTTTTGGTGGCGCTTGGAGTCATAAGCCGCCGATCCTCCGAAGATCATGAGGCAACCATCTAGCATCAGAAAGCCACCATCCTTCCCCTCGGCATCGTCTGTCGCTGGCTTGGGCTCCCTCTTCTGCTTGCCCTTCTTGGAGCCATCGAACAAGAACCATTTCATGAGGGCACAGTCCTTGTACAGGTGCTTGACGGGGAAGGCATGGTTCAGGCATAGCCCTTCGAGGAACTTCTCGAAGTGGTCAGGGGCACCCAAAGTAGGCGTCCAACCCCCCTTTCAGATGGCAGTGGCCATGAGCGAGCCCCATGCCATTGCTGGTTCTTCTTCTTGTTGGGGCGGATGGAGGCGCCTTTGCCAGCGTCCTCGTCCCACGTTACCTTGCCCTTGGGGTGATCAAAAATTGCTCTGACCACTTCCTTGCCTAAGACATGGCTAATGGCAATGTCGAGGAGCTCCTTGGTGGTCCACAAGACCTTGTGCCACGGCTTGTGAACCAAGGACTCACAAGTGGTCCTAGATAGGAAAGCTCCAATGACATCGACGTCGGCGATGTCAGGCAGCTAGTTGCACTGCTTGGAGAAGCGTTGGATGTACTCACGAAGAGTTTCCCTAGACTTTTGTTAGCAGTTCTTGTGATCCTAGGGGTTCCTAGGGCACGTGCAGGTGCCCTAGAAGTTTTCCACAAAGATCTCCTTAAGGTCTGCCAAATTTTGAATCCGGTTGGGCAGAAGATGCTCTAGTCATGTTCGTGCTAAATTGGCCAGGAACAAGGGGAGGCTATAGATGATGAAGTAATCATTATCCGTGCCACTAGCTTGACAAGCAAGCCAGTAATCCTCGAGCCACAGTCTGGGGTTTATTTCCCGAAGTATTTTGGTATGTTGGTCAGAGGTTGGTACTGCGGTAGGAAGGCAGCGTTGAGGATGTGCCATCCGAAGGCCTGAGGTCCCGGTAGGTCGGGGCTCGGGCGCCGGTCCTCACCACTATCATAGCATCCACCGCGATGAGGGTGGTAGCCATGGCTGGCTTCCTCTCTCTCGTTGCTTCGTCCATGCCTATAGGCATCCAGGGTGTTTTGTGCATCACGGTGGAGGCTGAGACGCTCATGCACCGGGGCCTCGACGTGCCCCCTGCCACCGCATGGCACTTGGTGGATAGACACATCCCTATCATGTCATCCTGAGGGCACGCGCTGACTGGCATCGAGCTCACGTCTCTGAGATAGCGAGCTCTCTGCCTGCTGCCCCACCACTTGCTCGAGCAGCGTGCAGATCTCATGATGGGCCCGAGGATCCTCGGGTGTCGTGGGCTCCTAGAGCCCTCGGAGCAAGATCACCATGGCAACGATGCTCTAGCTTGCCCGGACGAAGTGTGGGAGGGCTCCATCATCTTCGATGATCCTTTGATTCACATCGCGGGCCATGGCTCGCGCACACCCACCATCTCCATGGTGCTTGATCTCTCGCTCGAGCTCTGCATGCTCCTGCTTGAGTTGGAGTCATGCATCCTCGAGCTCTTGGTGCCGCGCCCTTAGCTATTCCACCTGCATGTGAGGAAGGGCCCCTGCATCTTCCTCGACCTCATCGTTGAGGTCATTTGACGGGGTAGCCCCTCCCTTGTGGACGCTTTCGATGCGTCACTCAAGGGTACCTGCCATAAAACATTCTCGCGAGGGGTGATGGCTCCCCCTACTCTAGTCAGAGTCAGAGAGCGACTCTGAATCTTGCATGAGAAGGTCATGGAAAGATTCCATGATGTATTCGGTCATCCCCATGAACTCATCGTTCACAGGGGATGGGTGCATGCGCTGTGCCATGAGGTAGCCAACGGTCCCCATAGCATTGCATAGACTCAACGAGAATGCTGCCGGGGCACCCTAGGTGAGGTGTTCCGGGGAGAGAGGTTCCCCTTCGGTGAGTAGCATCATGACGTTGGCGATGGAGAAAGTAAGGCAGCACAACTCCTCTTGGGACGGTCGAGGTCCTAGGAAGGCGTCGAGTTGATGCTCCAGCCTCCTGTAGTCGAAGCCGAGGAGCCGGTCGCTCCCGGGGACATGGGTCTCTGGCACATGTAGCTACTGTTCCTTGAGGGTCTCGACATTTGTGTTGAGCCTGGTGGAATGAAGAGGTTGGATGGGGGTGGGAGCCTGCGCCAACTCTCCCTCTGTGGCGACAAAGAAATCCAGGCCCCAAAGCTCACGTGCACACTTGGGACCTAGATGATGCCCTGACTAGCCATCCGGGGCCTAATGTGGATGTCAAGACACGCAAAAGGCCCCTACCTGGCATGCCAACTATCTGTGTTTTGGATCACCGACGAGTAACTTTGCATCTGTGCATCTGGCCTAGATGGTGCGCTCGGAGGACACAAGGATTATACTGGTTCATGTGGAATGTCCCTACGTCCAGTTTGAGGCTGCTCGTGTTACCGGCGCTTGGTTTGTAGTAGGGGTTACAAACTGGCGAGAGGGGGAGAAGGTCCTAAGTCTCTGGTGGAAAGGTTGAAAGGATCGAATGGAGTTGAGTCTTGTTGAGCTCGTTCAGCCGTGTGCTCCTACGTGTGAGTGCTCGCTCCTCCATTTTGGGGTGTCCTGCTTCCCCTTTTATAGAAGAAGGGGAAGGTGTAGGTTTCATCAAAGGAAGATAAGGAGAGAGAAAAAGAGAAAAAACAAGGGAGAAGAAGGCCTCGAGGGTCGCGGCATCCTTCATCTCCTTTATGTAGGTCCCGTCGGTCCAGTAGATGATGATGGGGATGGCTCCACATCACGCCCCTATTTGTCACTGGTGCCATTGTGGCAGAACCTCCTAAATTATAGGGCCCACATGCACCTGTCACTATCCAACGAACTTTGACATCTATGCATACGTTCCTGGTAACTTAAGAAGACTGTCGAGTGTCCTCGGGGAACCCCGAATCATCCACGATTTCCAAGTAGGATCACATTACAGAGTCATTGCAGTATTACAACAGTTCATTCAAATAGATACATCAGAGTAAAAGCAACATAAGTCTTACAATAACATAGTTTACAAACCATTTGTTTCAAACCATACAACTAAGTTCGATAATAAAACAAACCAAAGTAGTGGAGTGGCATTATAATATATTACAAAACACACAACATAAGCTGCCCTGCCCAAGGGCCACACATTTAATTATCGTCAGCGCACTGAACAACAGTCATGCAGCATGATCCAAAACAGATCTGCTCATGAGCCTCACCTGCAACAAGGGTCAACGAACCCTGAGTACAAAAGTACTCAACAAGACTTAACCGAAATACGAATTTAAAAGAACGCATGAATTCAGGCTCATGGGATTCAAGGTATGGCTTTAGCAATAATCAAGGTTCTTTTGCGTAAAAGCATTTTAACAAAATTCTTTATATCAACGTTTAAAACTTCATAAAGATCATATACCAAGCTGACACGATCCGTATTGAGATCATGAAACTTTGTATCCAACACTTTCTCATACCATCCTCAGGTTCCAGTTATTAATTACTACGATCATGAACAGTGAGTTGAGTCTCCATAACCGAGGAGCAACGATGATTCGAACCGATTATACCCCAGCTGGGAATTCCAGACCACACGACATATGCAGGTCCCCGACCTACATATACCAACCTACCCTCAAATCCTCTAAAACAAGAACGGGTCCGCGTCACCCGAGAATACAGTACTCCACCAATCCAGCCCATTGCCACGTGGGTACACGCTATTCCCGCCATCTCTCCACTCCCAGTGCGCGAGTAGCCATTCTCGTAATAGAATAGCCAAGTTAAGGCTTACCGAAGTATGTGGTTAGTACTACAAAGTCTCACCTCATGCAATTCAACAACGGACGGACCTTAATCGACACAGGCGGAAAGAACCTGCTCACAAGACCTCCATGTCTTGCGGCTCACACACACCGAGTCCACCCGGTCTAGATTTATTACTCCACATTCCCATATCACATGTTAACATAATTAACCAAAGCTCCATTTAAAACTTGCAGATGACAGGTAATCACTCGACTTTCACCGTTCTAAGCATAGCTAAGCAAAACTGGCATATACAAATTTAAAACTAGTAATATGGTAAATATGGAATAACAAGGTTGGTAAGGTACCAATTTGGTTTTCACTTGACTCCTAATCACTTAATGCAGTAAAAAGAAGCAAAAGCGAAATCAATTTGTAAAATACAAGGTAGGGTTGTATGCATCCGGGGCTTGCCTTCGTTGACGGAAAAGTCCGGGTCCAGAGTCGTTCCACCAATATCAACACCAACTTCCACAGACGGGTCAACCTCCTCAACTACTTGATTAACTACCACGTGTTCACCTTCGTTCACTACACGTAGTAACAATGCCATGCTTAACATGATGCGAAATACGAAACATGATGCTCGATGATGGATACAAAATTTAACACTTGAATACAACTTTCCTTCGCGGTACAGTTACAAGTTAAACCAACTAAACCATGTTCGCAACACTCACAACAATTGCCAAGGATCATTACCAACTAATGACCCAAGGACATCACTTAATCAAAAACTCAAACAAAACCTAAATCATTAAAAGTTACTATTTGCTTTTATGAATTAATTAATTAATAATTATGAAATAAATTAACTTGTTCCAATTGAACTCAAAATTTTTGTAAATGTTCATCACATGAAAACTAAGTGACAAAACAATTTTCATAATTTTTGGATACATAAATAAGCCTAGAAAAATCCTGGAAACTCATTTATTAATTAATTGAGCAATTTTTATCACATTCAAAAAGTACTGAAAATCAACATTTCATATTTTTCCTAAATAATACACATCACAGAGAAGTCACACCAAAATGTTCATAATTTTTGGAGCTCTAAATAAATCTACACAAAAATAACAAAAACAGACACTATTCACTTATTTCAGAAAAATAGAAAATCCATTTTGAACGCTGAGTCACTGACACCGCGACCCCACATGTCATCACCCACCTTCGTCATTGACTATGGCAACAGCGGCTTTGACCGGCGAAATCTCAACGACGGTGAGATCACCAGCGATGGCGACTACATCAACATGTTCCCCACGACTATGCGCACCTACTGCCGTCCTTAGTTGCACCGATTACGACTCAATTCTAGCTCAACGCCGGCCATGGCGGACACGACGGCTCGGCTGCACGACGTCGGCGACACCATTGCGGTAGCGGTTAAACAAAACACCGAGGAAGGTTCAGCAGCTCACCCCGAACACGACTGAGCAGAGAACCAGACCGAAGGAGCTACGGTGAAGGAGTTCGACGAGCACAGCCTCCACGGCGGTGAAACAGACATCGACGACGGCACTCCGGCGGCTGCGGTGGATGAAATGACAAAAGAACAAGTCACAAAGCAGTACGGCATCAAGGCGAAGCTAACGGTATGCTCAGCAATGACAAAGACACACCGTGAAGCTCCAGCCACGGCGACGCGCACACGACGGTGAAGTTGCCGGCCGCGAGAAAGAAAACAATGAACGACGAGTTCATGGCAAAATCAAGCGACTAGAGCTAGTTGGCTGGGTGCGCAAGGAACTAGCGGAGCTGGGAAATGCATCACTACAACAGCGCAGACGTTGGTTCGACGGCGAGGGCTCAACGGAGTTATGGCCGTGGCGTCGGGAAAACAGAGCAAGAGAGCGGGGACGAACGGCGACGGCCAAGGCTAAATAGAGTGGCTCAGAAGCTCAAGGAAGCTACGCTATGGCCTTCACCGCACCAGCGCGACGCCAAAGACAGCCACGACCGCGCCTGGAAGCAAACCGAAGATCGCCGGCCATGTAGCTTCGGCGGTGGACACTGTTCACAAAAATTACAGATTTGCCATTCGCCAAAATTCCCAAATTACTCCCAAATTTTCATAACAACTCAAAAATCTCCAAAAACAAAAGTTGTTCAAAATCAAAAGTTCCACAACTTTGCTTTTGAAACCATACCCAAATTCGGCCTACATTTTGAAATGAACTTTTGAATTTAATGTGGGGATATTTAAGGAATTTCGCCTTTTTAAATAACTTCAAATTTTACTAAACAACTTGAAAAACTCCAAAAACAAACTTTGTACAACTCGACAAGCTCTACAACTTTGCTTTAAGACTCAACCCCAAAATGTGCTTCGATTTTGAAATGGATTTTCAGGGTCGGATTTAAATATTGAAAATCAGGGTTTTCGGAATTTCAAATCAATACAAATATTTCAAACTTGATTCAAACAATACCAAGCAATACTTATAACATAAATGTAAACTTGTTTTAGTGAATGCATATCAAAGTTTACAATATAACCAATGCCTTGCAATGCATATGATGATATGTCCGGTTTTTAATATTTAAACACCCGAGATGTTACAATCCTTCCCCCTAAAAGAAATCTCACCCCGAGATTCAAAGCCATAGGGTAAGTAATGGAAAAGGAAATGTGTCAATCCAAAAACATCGAATTCTCATCCAACAACTGAGGTTCCTTTACAAAACACAATTTGTAACA
This sequence comes from Miscanthus lutarioriparius, assembly GCA_904845875.1. Taxonomy (NCBI): domain Eukaryota; kingdom Viridiplantae; phylum Streptophyta; class Magnoliopsida; order Poales; family Poaceae; genus Miscanthus; species Miscanthus lutarioriparius. The sequence continues at coordinate 38,083,566 of CAJGYO010000014.1, read as the reverse complement.
ACCGAGCTTAACTAACAGTACTCTATTCTATAATGACGCAAGAAACTCTGGAAACTTTTCTAACAAGTAATCTTAAGTAGCTTCCTCTTCTGATTCCCAAGTAGCTTCCTCTTCTGAATGTTTATTCCATTGTATCTTGTAGAACTTTATTGTTCTCCTCCGAGTAACACGATCTTTTTGATCCAACACTCGGATAGGATATTCTGAATAAGTCAGATCTGGTTCAAGTTCCACTCCTTCAACTTCAACATTCTGCTCAGGCACTCGGAGACACTTCTTCAACTGAGACACATGGAACACATCATGTACAGCTAATAAATGTTCTGGTAATTTCAAGCGATAGGCCACTTTTCCATATCTCTCCAAAATTTGAAATGGTCCAATGTATCGGGGTGCTAACTTGCCTTTAACACCAAAATGGTTAACTCCCTTCATTGGTGATACTTTCAGATATACAAAATCTCGTTTGTTAAACACCAATGGTTTCCGTTGTCTATCCGCATAACTCTTTTGGCGGGACTGAGCTATCTTCAAGTTACTCTGTATTTGCCTAACCTTGTCTTCGGTTTCTTTCACAAGGTCAACTCCAAAGAATCTTCTTTCTCCGGGTTCAGACCAACTCAACGATGTTCTGCATCTACGACCATAGAGTGCTTCAAATGGAGCCATTCTAATGCTTTCCTGATAACTATTGTTATATGAAAACTCGGCCAAAGGTAAGCATTCGTCCCACTTGTTGGAATAATTAAGGACACAACACCTTAACATATCTTCAAGCACTTGATTGACTCTTTCAGTCTGTGCATCAGTCTACGGATGATAAGCTGTACTATACAGGAGCTTGGTACCCAATGAAGAATGCAATTGTTTCCAAAAACTAGAGACAAACTGTGTACCCCTATCGGACACTATGGTCTTTGGTATTCCATGGAGACTCATAATTCTTGCTAAATATATCTTGGCATATTGGACAGTGGGATATATAGTCTTGACAGGAAGAAAATGTGCTGACTTAGTGAGTCGATCTACAATAACCCATATTGAGTCAAATCCCTTTGATGTCTTGGGTAGACCAACAATAAAGTCCATACTTATGTCCTCCCATTTCCAAGCTGGAATAGGTAATGGTTGTAGTTCTCCAGCAGACCTCAAATGTATAGCTTTCACTTTCTGACAAGTATCACACTTTGCTATATATCTTGCAATTTCTATCTTCATTTTGGTCCACCAAAACCTTTGTTTTAAGTCATCGTACATCTTGTTGCTTCCCGGATGGATAGATAACCTAGTAGCATGTGCTTCTTCAAGAATTGTCTGCCGCAATTCGAGAACTTTGGTACTACCAAACGATCCTTGAACCATAGCACACCTTCATTATCTATGCTGAAACATTCTGCCTTTCCATTCCTGACTCTTTCCTTAATATGGGCTACACCCTTATTTTCCTTCTGAGCAGCAATAACTTGATCTCGAATAGTGGCTTCAACAATTAAATTGGTTAAACTTGTTGAATTACTTCTACATTCAACTTCTCCATCTCTTGACATAAAGTCAGACCCATTGTTCTTACTGTCAGGCAATTGCAATAACCTTTGCGACTGAGGGCATCTGCCACCACATTTGCTTTACCAGGGTGATAATATACTTCCAAGTCATAATCTTTAATCAGCTCTAACCATCTTCTTTGTCGCATATTCAACTCTGACTGAGTAAAGATATATTTTAAGCTCTTGTGGTCTGTATAAATATGGCACATATTACCAAGTAGGTAATGCCGCCAAATCTTCAGAGCATGGACCACAGCTGCTAACTCCAGATCATGAGTCGGATAGTGTTCTTCATGTTGCTTAAGTTGCCTGGATGCATAAGCAATGACTCAGCCTTCTTGCATCAACACACATCCAATACCAATACCTGAAGCATCACAATAAACATCAAACGGCTTCTCGATATCGGGTTGGGCTAATCTTTGAGTGCGATGGTCAGTCAGTCTCTTCAAAGTCTGGAAAGCCTCTTCACAATCAGATGACCAGGCAAACTTGACTTGGTTCTTCAGTAACTCAGTTATGGACTTTGATACTTTAGAGAAATCTAGAATAAACCTACAGTAATACCCCGTTAATCCCAGAAAACTCCGAACTTGATGAACTGTGGTTGGTGGTTTCCAATCAAGCACATCCTTCACTTTGCTTGGATCAACAACAACTCCTTCCGCTGACAAGATGTGTCCAAGAAAGTGTACTTCCTTCAGCCAAAAATCACACTTGCTGAACTTGGCATATAGTTGATGTTCCCTCAAGCGAGTCAGAACAATTCTGAGGTGTTTCGCATGTTCTTCCTTATTCTTGGAATATACTAGAATATCATCAATAAACACCACTACAAATTTGTCTAGCTCAGGCATGAATACTGAATTCATCAAATACATGAAATAAGCTGGAGCATTGGTTAAACCAAAAGACATTACCAAATATTCATATAATCCATATCTTGTGGTAAATGCCGTTTTGGGAATATCTTCAGGCTTTATCTTGATTTGATGATATCCTGACCTCAAATCTATCTTGGAGAAAACCTTGGCTCCGGCCAGTTGATCAAAAAGCAAATCTATCCGAGGTAATGGATATTTATTCTTGATGGTCACTTCATTCAACGGACGATAATCAACACATAACCTCAGAGTCTCATCTTTCTTTTTCACAAAAATTGCCAACACCCCCAAGGCGATGAACTAGGTTGTATAAACCCCTTCTCAATCAATTCTTGCAACTGAGTTTTCAACTCGACTAACTCCTTAGGTGGCATCCTATAAGCTCTCCGAGAAATCAGAGCTGTTCTAGGTTGCAATTCTATGTTAAACTGGACATCCCTATCAGGTGGTAGACCGGGTAAATCTTCAGGAAACACATCAGGAAATTCACATACTACCGGGATATCTCTAATCTCTTTGACGACAGTTGCACAAACTCTGTCCACTGGTCTTCTTAAGGTTGGAAGTTGGATGAGAAGTTGAGAAGTTCTATCTGGCAAACTCACCCTTATAGTTCTATTCAATGCATCTATAACAGCCTTATGCTGATACATCCAATTCATTCCTAAGATTACATCTATATCCTGATCCTTAAGGATAATCATGGTAGTGGGAAAGATATGCCCACCTAGGTTTATGGGCACCTGGTATACCATTTCCTTAGTACACAGACGTCCCCCGGGCGACTGTACAAAGAAATTTTCCTTTGTTGTCCCAATGGAAATTTCATACTTCACCACAAATGTTCTATTGATGAATGAATGCGATGAGCCAGAATCAAAAAGTATAACTGTAGGATGATTGGCAACAGGAAACATACCAATCATCACTAGCTCTCCTTCAGGAATCTCCCTAGCTTGAATATAGAACACCCATCCTGTCTTCCTTTCATCTTTGCCTTTCTGAGCATTATGATTGTCATTCTTGTTGTGCCTGAGCCTGTTGTTGATTTGCAGGGGCCTTCTGATAATTGGGATTAGACTGCCTTAGATACGGACATTCTCTTGAGAAATGACCAGGCTTGCCACAATTGAAACAGGGATACTTGTGACCCTAGGGTGTTGAAGCAGAAACCCCAGAAGCATTTGTCGGTTGTGGATTCTGATAAGTTGTAGCAGGACGGACATTTGATTGCTGACCGGCTTGAAACTGCGGCGGACGATAAGGAGGACGATTATGATTAACTAGATGATAAATCACCCTCTGTCTCTTTAGATTTCCCCCATAAGATCCAGATGGCATACTCTTTTTCTTTTTGAGCTCCTTATGCTGTCGATACTTTGCCTCGGAAGCAATAGCAATATTCACTGCCTCATGATAAGTGACATTGGTACATGTTGTCATCATAGTCTGTAATTTGGTATTCAGACCTCTCATGAACCATTTCTTTTTCTTGGCATCAGTGTTGACATGTTCAGGTGCATATTGTGACAGGTGATTGAATCTTCCCACATACTGCATCATGGTTTGGTCCCCTTGCCTCAAAGCAAGAAATTCATCTAGCTTCATAGCCATAACTCCCTCCGGGATATAATGGGCTCTGAAAGCAGTACGAAACTCCATCCAAGTTAACGAAACACCTGCGGGTTGCATGGCCATAAGATTTGCATACCAAGCACCGGCTGCACCTCTAAGTTGCTGAGCAGCAAAGACTGGTTTCTAAAACTCTGTGCATGGTATAAGATCAAACTTCTGCTCCATGGTCCTAAGCCAATCGTCAGCCTCCAATGGTTCATCTGCCTTAGTGAACACTGGGGGTTTTGTATCTATGAAGTCCACATATGTAGCCTCCTACCTATTATGATGGCGACCATAGTTTCCATGCATCTGATTCTGATTACTTTGAGCCATCTCATGAAGCAAACGCGAATTTTCAACCGTCACATTGACAAGTGCAGCTATAGCATCAGCTAGATTTGTTGGAACTGGTGGCGGATCTGGAATATTGTTCTCATTTTGTGAAGTACCAGGAATATACGAACCCCACGTACGACGCATCTGTTCACAACAAACCAAACTTTACTTCACAAGCCTTTATTGATTGATAAAAGAGCGGACTGCAACTCATTACACTAGTTTCACTTATTTAAACACAAAACCGCATTTAAACAAGACTACTTAACTTAAACTAGAACTAACTATTTCACAACTCTACTCCTTTTTGCGATTACATCAAACTTCAGGTTCGGTATCCATTCCGAAAATATTACCGCCTTCATTGTCACTTTCATCGAGCATTACTAATTCTTCGGGATCTTCTTCTTCTTCTTCTTCCGATTCACTACCATCGGCAAGGATAACACCGGGATCCATTTCATCAGTTTGGGGTTCATGATTTGGATCTAGGAGATTGCTTAGCCTATGAACTTCCTCATGCAGATAGGTATTATGCTCTTCTAAGTCTTCTACATAAAATTCTAACTCATGAGTTCTAGCTCTAGCTACATTTTCCCTATGCCAAGCTTCATTCCTTCCTTCCACCGTACGAACTAACATACGTTCGCAGTTCCTGTGAGCGGTGGTGAGACGTCTTAATTGCTCTTGTAATCTGCCCACCTAAATGGCGTCCATAGCCCTATCTCTAGTAGCTTGGGCTAACTCTGCAGAAATCATCTGTATCTCCGCCTGAGGATCAGGCCTGGAGCTGCTACTGCTAGCACCATCATTCCTAGGGTCTAGTTGGTGCTGAGGAACTCCTTTGGGCCTAGTGGACTTATAGGGTGTCTTCTTGGTACGAGCCATACTGTACAAGCAGTATTAATCCAAGTAAAACAATCTGACAATAGTCTCAAGAGCAGTAAGGATGGACTACACACTCAACCCATACACACTACTCACCCCAGACTCAGAGACGAAGGAAGTAACAAGTAATTTAATTATGATGCATGAATCGTTCTGACGAACAAAACCACCAAAGCTTAAAACGAAAATAAACAACATTTGTTTTTATATAGGGCATAATAAGATTACTACTCCACCACACAAAACATTTTTAATCAAATAAGGAATGGTGAGAAAGAAATAAGACAAGTCAGAAGCAATTTGGACCAAATTAATCAAGTTAAATTTAGTCATCCCAAATCATTTTGAAGTTTTCGTAAACCAATACCACAAAAACTTTGTAACGATCGCTCTGATACCATTCTGTGGCAGAACCTCCTTAATTATAGGGCCCACATGCACCTGTCACTGTCCAACGAACTTTGACATCTATGCATACGTTCCCGGTAACTTAAGAAGACTGTCGGGTGTCCTCTTGGAACCCTAAATCATCCATGATTTCTGAGCAGGATCACATTACAGAGTCATTGCAGTATTACAACAGTTTATTCAAATAGACACATCAGAGTAAAAGCAACAGAAGTCTTACAATAACATAGTTTACAAACCATTTGTTTCAAACCATACAACTAAGTTTGATAATAAAACAAACCAAAGTAGTGGAGTGGCATTATAATATATTACAAAACACACAACATAAGCTACCCTGCCCAAGGGCCACACATTTAATTATCGTCAACAAGATCGAACAACAAATCATGCAAAGACGATCCAAAATGAGATCTGCTCATGAGCCTCACCGCAACAAGGGTCAATCGAACCACGAGTACAAAAGTACTCAACAAGACTTAACCAAAATAAGAATTTAAAAGAACGCAGAATTCAGGGCTCATGGGATTCAAGGTATGGCTTTAGCAATAATCAAGGTTCTTTTATAAAAGCATTTTAACAAAATTCTTTATATCAACGTTTAAAACTTCATAAAGATCATATACCAAGCTGACACGATCCGTATTGAGATCATGAAACTTTGTATCCAACACTTTCTCATACCATCCTCAGGTTCCAGTTATTAATTACTACGATCATGAACAGTGAGTTGAGTCTCCATAACCGAGGAGCAACGATGATTCGAACCGATTATACCCCAGCGGGAATTCCGGACCACCACGACATATGTAGGTCCCCGACCTACATATACCAACCTACCCTCGGATCCTCTAAAACAAGAACGGGTCCGCGTCACCCGAGAATCTGATTACTCCACCAATCCACCCCATTGCCACGTGGGTACATGCTATTCCGCCATCTCTCCACTCCCGGTCTTGTGAGTAGCCATTCTCGTAATAGAATAGCCAAGTTAAGGCTTACCAAGTATGTGGTTAGTACTACAAAGTCTCACCTCATGCAATTCAACAACGGACGGACCTTAATCGACACAAAGTGGAAAGAACACGCTCACAAGACCTCCATGTCTTGCGGCTCACACACACCGAGTCCACCGGTCTAGATTTATTACTCCACATTCCCATATCACATGTTAACATAATTAACCAAAGCTCCATTTAAAACTTACAGATGACGGTAATCACTTTCGACTTTCACCGTTCTAAGCATAGCTAAGCAAAAGCGGCATATACAAATTTAAAACTAGTAATATGGTAAATATGGAATAACAAGGTTGGTAAGGTACCAATTTGGTTTTCACTTGACTCCTAATCACTTAATGCAGTAAAAAGAAGCAAAAGCGAAATCAATTTGTAAAATACAAGGTAGGGTTGTATGCATCCGGGGCTTGCCTTCGTTGACGGAAAAGTCCGGGTCCAGAGTCGTTCCACCAATATCAACACCAACTTCCACAGACGGGTAAACCTCCTCAACTACTTGATTAACTACCACGTGTTCACCTTCGTTCACTACACGTAGTAACAATGCCATGCTTAACATGATGCGAAATACGAAACATGATGCTCGATGATGGATACAAAATTTAACACTTGAATACAACTTTCCTTCGCGGTACAGTTACAAGTTAAACCAACTAAACCATGTTCGCAACACTCACAACAATTGCCAAGAATCATTACCAACTAATGACCCAAGGACATCACTTAATCAAAAACTCAAACAAAACCTAAATCATTAAAAGTTACTATTTGCTTTTATGAATTAATTAATTAATAATTATGAAATAAATCAACTTGTTCCAATTGAACTCAAAATTTTTGTAAATGTTCATCACATGAAAACTAAGTGACAAAACAATTTTCATAATTTTTGGATACATAAATAAGCCTAGAAAAATCCTAGAAACTCATTTATTAATTAATTAAGCAATTTTTATCACATTCAAAAAGTACTAAAAATCAACATTTGATATTTTTCCTAAATAATACACATAACAGAGAAGTGACACAAAAATTTTCATAATTTTGGAGCTCTAATTAAATCTACACAAAAATAACAAAAAAAGACACTATTCACTTATTTCAGAAAAATAGAAAATCCATTTTGAACGCTGAGTCACTGACACCGCGACCCCACATGTCATCACCCACCTCCGTCATTGACTATGGCAACAGCGGCTTTGACCGGCGAAATCTCAATGACGGCGAGATCACCGGCGATGGCGACTACACCAACATGTTCCCCACGACTATGCGCACCTACTGCCGTCCTTAGTTGCACCGATTACGACTCAATTCTAGCTCAACGCTGGCCATGGCGGACACGACGGCTCAGCTGCACGACGTCGGCGACACCACTGCGGTAGCGGTTAAACAAAACACCGAGGAAGGTTCAGCAGCTCACCCCGAACACGACTGAGCAGAGAACCAGACCGAAGGAGCTACGGTGAAGGAGTTCGACGAGCACAGCCTCCACGGCGGTGAAACAGACGTCGACGACAGCACTCCGGCGGCTGTGGTGGATGAAATGACAAAAGAACAAGTCACAAAGCAGTACGGCATCAAGGCGAAGCTAACGGTACGCTCAGCAATGACAAAGACACACCGTGAAGCTCCAGCCACGGCGACGCGCACACGACGGTGAAATTGCCGGCCGCGAGGAAGAAAACGATGAACGGCGAGTTCACGGCGAAATCAAGCGACTAGAGCTAGTTGGCTGGGTGCGCAAGGAACTAGCGGAGCTGGGACACGCATCGCTGCAACGGCGCAGACGTTGGTTCGACGGTGAGGGCTCAACGGAGTTATGGCCGTGGCGTCGGGAAAACAGAGTAACAGAGCGGGGACGAACGGCGACGGCCAAGGCTAAATAGAGTGGCTCAGAAGCTCAAGGAAGCTGCGCTATGGCCTTCACCGCGCCAGCGCGACGCCAAAGACGGCCGTGACCACGCCTGGAAGCAAACCGAAGATCGCCGGCCATGTAGCTTCGGCGGTGGACACTGTTCACAAAAATTACAGATTTGCCTTTCGCCAAAATTCCCAAATTAGTCTCAAATTTTCATAACAACTCAAAAATCTCCAAAAACAAAAGTTGTTCAAAATCAAAAGTTCTACAACTTTGCTTTTGAAACCATACCCAAATTCGGCTTACATTTTGAAATGAACTTTTGAATTTAAAGCGGGGATATTTAAGGAATTTCGCCTTTTTAAATAACTTCAAATTTTACTAAACAACTTGAAAAACTCCAAAAACAAACTTTGTACAACTCGACAAGCTCTACAACTTTTCTTTAAGACTCAACCCCAAAATGTTCTTTGATTTTGAAATGGATTTTCAGGGTCGGACTTAAATATTGAAAATCAGGGTTTTCGGAATTTCTAATCAATACAAAGGTTTCAAACTTGATTCAAACAATACCAAGCAATACTTATAACATAAATGTAAACTTGTTTTAGTGAATGCATATCAAAGTTTACAATATAACCAATGCCTTGCAATGCATATGATGATATGTCCGGTTTTTAATATTTAAACACCCGAGATGTTACAGCCATGCCTCGACATCATTAGCTGGTCGTGGCATTCTATCCCGTCCCAGTGGATGACATGGTGAACCGACATGCCTGTCAGTGGCCGTACGGGGATTAGGCAGCACAGCGCCCACACACCCATCACTATTGGTGATGCGAACCCCCGGGCGTGGCCTGATGTGGCCATGAGTCATGTCATGGCAGGCCCGCACCCCTTTTGGTGTTAGAGGCTTGACCCAAGCTCACACGCTTGGACCCATAGTGGTTGGGGGTGGTACGAACCCCGTCGGGCAAGACGGAGCCCGCACCCGAGGGGTCAAGCGAGACAGAGCCCGTGCCCTTAGGGTCGGGTGAGACGACTCCCGTACCCTTAGGGTCAGGCGACACGGGGCCCATGCTCGAGGGGTCTGGCGAGGTGGAAACCATCCCTGATTATCTTGGCAAGTTGTCATCGGCAGTCCTCAGATCCCTTCTTCGGGTATCCCTAATACTAATACCTGAGTGTTTTCCTCCGTGAGAAATTAAATATCCTGCAAGACAAGTGAGGGCACCAAAACTCATGGAACTAGAACTTGTTAGATAAGATACCTATTTTTCTTAGATATATTTTTTTGTATTCATTTTAATATACTTTGGTGGGCAAAATATTTGAGTTAACGACTGCTAATAGATGGCTACATGGTTTTATATGTTCTGATCATCTGCACACCCGCGGCTGTGTTTGAAGCTGCCGCTTTAGGAATCCAATACCTTACTACTTCATGCATGCAGCCATAGATGGTGCAGCTCCTATTTGTAGCATAGCAGATCAGGCAAAAGTTCTACTCATAGCCGAGTATAAGAGTGACATGTTCGGCCTATTCAAATTTACGCTGCTCGGACTATTAGGCGAACATACGGTTTACAACAAACAGGTAAACGTCATTTTGTCTAATGTCATAGAGGGATGTGGTCGGGGGAAAAGTTGTGAGCGAGAAGGTTGGGAAAATGGAAACGGGTGAGGGAAGGGGGGAGCCATAACATAGGTGATTGATGTAATGTTATCAGATGAGGGAAGGGGGGACGCTCCTTTCAAATAGACCTTGTACAGCTGACGAGAGTGAAGCGAATGCGGTAGGAAAACTAGACACAGGAAGTGAATCGAGAGAAAAGAGCTTTTGACCACCATGACACACTTGACACCTGAATGCCTAGTGCAGTTGTGATAGGTCTTTTCTGTACTTATTTCACTCCAATCCAAGCAGTCACAGCAGTCGAGGGGCAGACTGATTGCTACTCCGTACGATACTTTATTCTGTCATACGAGATCAAATACTCTACAGGCGGACTTTCTTGCATTAGCAGTAAAAGTCAATAGCTATGGCTTCTCTGTTTTGCATTAAATCGAGGCAAGACTTGCTCAGATAAACTCCTCGCTCCATGGTTGTTTCAAGGTCAACAAATTTTGTCAAAGACACGAGTTGGCCTGAACAGAGATTGAAGGCACTCATGAATGTTTAGCATATTATATATCAAATCAAAGACAACTAGAAAGAAATCTATAGCGAAAAGCAATCAATAGGGGCTAGAAACCAGCTACAAAAATGACCAAAGGACCTGAGCTACACCACGCTCAACAAAGTTTAACCCACCTAATTCAAAGTTCAACAAAAGTTAACACCAATATGCAACACATATTTGCTAGGGCGTCCCATAGATCAAACCTATTCATGACTACTAATACTACTGATACGTCCCATAGATGGGGTCGAGGCTAGCATGCAGGATCAGCTCCACGTCCACCTTCGCTAAGACGGCATTGGCGGCCAGATCAAACTCTTGACTAGATCGGTGATGTCATCGTCCTTCGACCCCGGCGGGAAACCCTGCTCCGCCACCCGAACAATCACCACTGTGCCAATCTGAAGCTAGGCAGCAGCTAGCACTGTGGCAGCCCCTTGACAAATAGCTTCGATCACCACAGCTAGAAGGCAGACAGGCAGAGCTGGGAGGCGCTCCTCTACGGCGACCGGATTGTCCGTTGTTTCCATGGGGAAGGCCGCATCACAAGCGGCTTGCGCACATAGCTGTAGGGTCTGGACCTACATCTTCAGTTCTAGAAGAAGGTTCATCATGTTATGGGCCTGGTCCTTGACCATCACCCAGTTGGCTCATACCAAGGAGGCGTCCAGCTCACCGCGCAGCATCTCAGCGTTCAGCCTAGACGATGACAACAATGCTTGGACCTTGTGGTGATTCTTTAGTAATTGACGGTAGTATGTGTCGTCTGAGTATTTGTGCTCTTCTGACGATTCACCCACTTTAGAATCAGAGGGCTATGCGGTGACACACGGGCTCGACGATGGCGAGCGGTGATGGGACGACTCTCTGGCAATACCAGGGGGAAGCCCCATGACTGGGATGGCACCGTCATGGAGAAAGTGCTGCACAATGCAAGCCAAGTTCAAGCCCATATAGGATAAGGGGGAGAGCGATCGGATTGAGAATGCAAATGACTTATATTGAACTGACCGGCGCAGCATGGCATAGAATCGCGGGTGGCTACCCCCATCGGTGGATGCCTCGTGGGGACGCTTTCCGAGTGCGACTGCGGATGAAGAACCGGGCTTCAGGGCCAACGAGGCTCAGGACATCATCACGTCCACGTTCACTTGTTGAGAAAGTAGGCACATTCCAAATACTAGTTAAATTAAATAGCATGAACACATACTGGCTAGTGTGAGCATTGCTCGCATATTCTAGTTAAATGAAGATAAATAACATGAACAGTGGTACGGTGATGATCCACCTTCGAAGGGAGACCACGCCGATGAGAGGTCCATCTGTCGTAAGAGGATTGCCGGTGTGGAAGGCATCTAGGGCCTCCCCATCGCCATGATCCTACGTGGACACTCCAATAGCTGTCATCATCAGATCGTCCACCTCCTCCAAGCGGATGGGGATGCTTGACTCTATTGTAGGGTCCATCATGATTTGGAACTCTCACTGGGGGTGGCCCCTAATCTTCAAGGGGAGGACCTGATGGCTGAAGAAGGTACGGATCACCCTCGGCGCCATCAGTCCCCGGTCCATCAGATCCTTGATCACATCCAGCAATAAGCGCAAATACCATGGTTCTGACATGGTTGGTGGCCTCAACCATGATATCAGCATGTCAGGACGCAACCGGTCATGAGAAAAAGTTGGCAGCGGCGGCTGCTCATTTTTGGGGATGTAGAGCCACCATGCTCCCAATCTAGTTCTGCGGCATAGTGGCTATCAAGGGTCAGGAAGCACTCCTCCAATTTGGGATGAACTTCGATCGAGGCGCCCCCCATCGGACAACAACGATGCCAAGAGGACGCTAATGGAACCACCCAAAAAAGAAACCGCCATAGATCATAATGGGCAGGTATTCCCAGGAAGCCCTCGCATAGCATGATGAAGACCGAGAGGTGGAGGATCCCCTCTTGGGTTAAGTCGTGGAGGTGGAGCCCGTAGTAGTAGAGCAACCACCTCAGTAAGGGGTGCGCCGGTAGCCTGAACCCAAGAAGGTAGAAAGGGACAAAAGAGACAACATCATTTTCCTTCGGCCTCAGCTCCACTTTGCTTCTCACCAAGACTCTCCACCTGAGCTCCTCGGTGGCCTCTGAGATCACCCTCCTCTCTCACAACTGGTCAAACTCAGCCCGATCGATAGACGACCTCATCCACTCTACCATGGTCCAGGCAGGAGGCGTCAGCAACGCAGTAGGTTGGAAGGCAAAAGCTTTAGGATGGAATCAGGAGCTCTAGAGAGAGAAGGCAGTAGGTATAACCTTCCCTCTCGCCCCTTGTCTCTACTGCTATAGTTTGGGGGCTGTCGACCACCCCATGATCAAGACATTTGCGTGGGTGGGCGACGAGGCTTTGCCCTGTCCTGTTAATGTGACAAGCCAGGAGACGATGTCCCCTACTATAATAGGCCGCTAACGCCACCCACACGCATGTGCCTACATAGGAATGCAGGAGCATGTCATCCGGGTAGTCAAGATTTCAAACGGCCGGACCTTGTGTAATCTTGTGGAGTAGATAGTGCGGTCTAATCCAAGCAGTCACGATAGTCGAGGGGCAGACTAAGGACTTGCTTCAATTTCTCTTGGTTTGTAGAGGCACGCATCAGATTGTAAAATTTGAATTCTGATTAAAATTATCTTTGATGCATGGTTCTTGCAAGTTCAACAAATCTTATCAAATACACGAAAATAAGACGAGTTGGCTTCAACACAGATCAAAGCCACTCATGACTACTACTACTGATACAAATGTTGTGACCAAGTACACTCCGTAGGTAATAGTTTTACTCATAGTTCTATACTGTATAGTGTTCGATGAGATGAAATGTGCCGCATTCGAACTTTCTTGCAAGTGCAGTAAAATATGAACAGCTATCTGGCTGCTCCGTTTCGGTGGCTCATTTCTCGATGCGTATTTCTCGGAAGGCGTGCTCCTCAGAGATCATGGAGATGTGGCCTCACCTTACCTCCTGCTATCGCCTGGCATCTGCTAGAATTAGGGTCCATCATCCATGCGTGTACCCTGCTATAAAAACAGAGGAAAATAGGGGAGTCAGTATAGTTGCCTTGTAACCTTGCGAACTCACCTTTCCTGCTCACTGCCTCCTCCCTAGCACCTTGTTCTTCATGCTTAAAGCATGGTAGCGAAGAAGCATCCAAGGGAGGAGATGATGGTGTGGGACCTGGATGTGACCAGGCAGGCTCTCCGCGCGGAGAACTGGGAGAAGAAGCGGCTACGGTTGTGCTTCTCTGCTATGGAGACAACACTCGCCGCAGCCGATAGGGAGACGGCCATGACTGAAGCTATAGCGGGTTAAGCGCAGGTGCAGCTCACTGGTAAGGCATTGTCATTACCGTATCTTCTTGTTTTGTGTGGCACCGCACCTTATTAATTGGTATAGTTTTCACGTTCTTGCTCTTTCAACTATCATGGAGCAGTTGAACGCTGCATCCATGCTGCCGGTGGGGCCGAACTTCCTTGAGCGCCGTGCTCTATTGGTGTGGATCCGAGAGGTAGTGACACATGGCCTTCGACATGGGGCTACATCAGCCCTGGCCACCACCCAGCTCCGTTCAGATGTGGACTTGCATGCGGTAGAGCTGGGGTTCCCACTGGAGTTGTCGGTCTATGAAATCTGATTGGTTTTTATCTTTTTGAGTTTCTTTTGTTCATTTCTTAGGACTGCATTTTGCAATGTTGGTGGGCCCCAAATAAACGGGGAGATCTGCCCACGTGAAAATTTGATTTTCAGCGAAAATTTCACACCGCGTCGAGCAGTGCCGCCAACACGCACCAAAAATTAGATGTCTCTCTTTTGCCCTTCGCATAGAAATTAGGTTTACCATGCCATTGATTTTAGACAAGGCATTTGTGATTCAGTGATGGCCACATAAAAGCGTAATGAGTTGCCATCTCCGCCTCCATCTCCATCCTCTAGCCGCCACCGTCTCTCCTCCCGCTCCAAATCCTAGCCCCATGGCCTTCTTCTCCACTCTCCAGCCGCCCCCTCTGCCACCCCGCTCCAGACCCTAGCACCATCAGCATAGCAGCTCGACTCATCAATCTCTACTCTCTGGCCGCACCCTCTCTCTTACCTTTTTGAACCCTAGCCTGAGCCAGATCCCCTTCGATTCATTGACAACAGGTCAGCCTAGCCGGAGCCAGATCTGGTACCCCTACCTCAGCACCTGTCAATGACTATATGCCGGATTTGGATCCCCTACCTCTATGTAACACCCTAGGTGTTAGTCTTGCATAATTTGACTTGCATTGCATGAGCATAAGCATCAAGCATTCATATATAAGCTTTTACATGTGAAACGTATAATTGAAACATATGTAACATGCTTTGTTATTTTATGTTTCCTTATGTGTATGCATGTGATCATGGTGAATAAGTGTAAGTGGTTGATGTTGGTCACTAAAACACCCTAGCTACACTTAGGATGACTAATGGAACAATGTTCATGAAGATCACTTTGTCTAATTAAGCTCCTAAGTGATAGTATGCCTGTTGACCTATGAAGTAAAATATGTAACCAATGTATAAAATGCTTGTGTGACCTTAGGAATACATTAAACATGTTTAGAATGTCACTATGAAGAACTTTGGTATTCATGTCTAGGGCTAGTTTGGTCTCTAAGACATAGATATAGTGTATGTCATCATTTGAAAGTCGTATGTTTGACCTAGGTTGAACTATGTCATCGAGACTTTGCATGGATGTGTGCACTAAATCAAAGTTGTAGTATTTGAGTAGAGCAACAACTTTTATGTTTTTGTCATAGGCTAGTTCAACTCCTAACATGCTTGAATTTGGCTCACAAGAATCAACCTTTCACTGTCTTTAGCACTTAGGAAATTTTGCTGTCTTTCGAACTGACAGTTTGATAGGCTCGACTTTTTGCTGATTTTTCTTCCTACCATTGAGAATTAGACTATGATGTCTTAAACAAATTTGTAGCTGGTACATAGCTCTACAAATCTTGTTTTAACATGGTGCACTAATTCGCTACCGTTTAGGAGATTGAATGGTTTGAAATCGTGCTGTCAGGCACTTGATCGGGCTCTGATGGCCAAGCCGTGTCACGCCGTCATGGATGACCACGGGCAGAGACATGATGCTGTGTGGCCACCACGTGGCCACTACTGGCCGACGACGGGCCCTCGATGCAGCGCGCTAGTGTTTGATACCTGAGAGCCCGCGCTGTCCATCCCACTCACTCGCGCTCACTCACTCCCTCTCCATCGCTCTCTCTCTCGTCCACCACAGAGAAACGAGCGCCGTCGAGCACCCACACCACTCTGCCATCACTTAGCACCTGCTCCACTGCGCCATTGCCGCCTCCATCTCACAGATAGCTTCACCGCATTCCCCTCTACCTCCTCGACTTCGTTGCTGCGCCAGACGAGCTACGGTGAGGGCGAAATTGCCGTTCCCATCCTCGCCGGAGATCTCGACCTCCATGGCCGCCTCCATGGCGTGCTCGCCGCTGCTGAGCTTGCATGCACATTCCTTCACCTTTGTCATGTTAGGGCTTGGTCAGGATGTAGTCTAGCCGGTAGCATGACGTTACTAAGATTTGTTGCCCTGTCGACGCGGGCAGAGCTCGTCGGAGCACCTCGCCCAGCCTAGGTAGTCTCAATAGGGTCACATCATCACCACAGAACTCATGCGCTCCTCGCCTAGCCTTGCCATGGTCAGAGATGGCTGGCGCACCACAGCACAGCGTCGCCGTGCCGCCATGGCTGGCGACGAGCAAGCTCCGTCGCATCTGCGCTACCACCACCTAGGTCAATCAATGCGGTTTGATGTGTAGATCAGGATGGTGTAGTTAGTTTCACCGAAGTGCTCGCCCTCAGTGAGATATCACCGGCCGACCACCGGACTCTGCTTCGGGTCACTGACGGGTGGACCCCGCTGACCTGTGGGACCTCTCTATCAGCGACAGCTAGTTAGGGTTTTTATTATTTTTTTACAGATTTTGGTACTAACTTTGAAAAATCATAAGTTGAGTTGTAGATGTCCAATTTTGGTGAACCAAATTTTGTTGTGTTCCTTAGGAAGTGTACTATTTTATAAAAATATGATATGTACAGTTTCTGTTATTTTTATTGGTGAATAAAATATAACTAGATAAATGCTTTTTGAGTGTTTACAATTTTGTAAAATGTGTAACTTGAGCTAGGGGTGTGATAAAAATGTGTAACTTGAGCTAGGAAAAATATTAAACTTGCAGTAAACTTGATTTAAATATGGTCTTTCTATTTATCTATTAATAAATGGTATTTTCTGAGGAAATTTGTAGAGAAAAAATAAGTAACATATGGCCATGCAAATTTTTATACAGTATTATGGCACTAATAGGAAGCTAGGAAAAATATAGAATCTGTTGTTTGACACTTTTCTTTAGGGTTAACTATTTTCACTAAAATAGGCCTTGCTATCTTGTCATTTTTGTAAAGGATGTTATACATGTCCAAATGGTATGAAATTTTTACAGTAGTCTATTGTGAGGACTAGGAAGCTACTGTAATTTTATGAGAAATTATTGTGCATATTTGTTATATATTTGTTAATTCCCCTAATTATCTCATTAAATTAATAAAAGCATTTAGATAAATTTTTTTTGATTGACCATGATGTTTTCTATAGTGCTTGTGATACATCTGAATTGTTGATGTTAGTAGTAAAGCATACAAGCAATTGTTTATATACAACTAATTAATTATTGCTTTATAATTCAAATAAATGATTGCATGTATAGTCTCGGTTGAGTGGATGATTTCATATTGATAATGGCCTTTTCTGTAAAACTTGTCAATAACAAAGTTGTAGATAACTTACTAATCCACCTTGTGTTAAATTTTCACAGTCATAGGCCTTAGGGTTTAAGAGTTTTAGCTGTTACAAGTTTGCTATCTGAAATGTTTACTTTCCGAACAGATTTGATTGACTGATTTGTTTGACCTAGATAACTATTGAATCACCTTGAGAGTATTGAAATAAAGTTGTAGACAATTTCATAAGCTTTTTAGAATGTCCACAATCATATTATTTCTATGTATATAACTCCAGTTATGGTTAGAACAAGTAGCTACTGTTTTGTAGTTCGGTAAATAAATTGCAGAAGTGTTTGCTTAAGTTATAGAGAAGAGATATGCACCTACTCGGTAGAATATGATGCACTTGTTATTAATTTAATACCATGCTATGGAAAATACTTGTGAGGATGCATTCATCACGTTTTATCATACTATACGTGTCAGCAAATATGCATTCGCGATATCTTATTCCATGATCATGCATATAGGATCGACCGAGGAGATAACGTTGTTGGAATTCAACGAAGAAGAGGAAGGGGGTTAGCAGGAGACTCCTCAAGCCGCAGCTCCCGAAGAAGAGGAGCAGACTCTAGAAGAGCTCCCTGAGTGCCCAAATCACCGCCCTACCTCTTTTCTCAAAGGCAAGCCCCGGAGCATTCTAAGTCTCTCATGTTTTACAAAATATTACTTGAGTCCTTTATGTTTGATGCATTAGGTTATAAGAGTTGACTGGAAACACTTGATGCATGGAACTACCTTGTCTAGATATATACACCTTTAACCTTGTGTAGGTCTAGGATCGAATATATGCTTAACCCTGCTTAAACCGGTAAGGTGATTTCCTATCACCTACGAGATATTGGTGGATATCGAAGCACGGTTGGCTATATTTGCTATCGTGAAAAAGAACCATGGGGTAATATAAATGGAGGCCAGGTGGAGTCTATGTGTAGGTTGACTCATGTGATTCTGTCTGTGCTGATTAAGGGTCGTACCGTTGTTGGCGCTTCTGACAAGATTGAATGCATACCTATCACTTAGCTGGCCAGATAACTTGTTTCGACCACGAAGCCGAGTATCTCAACTCAGGCCAGGCCCCATTCTATAAAAGTGCGCACTCTAGATGGTAGTAAGGATGTGCAGGGAGCCAGTCATGAGCCCAAGGGTAGGGTAGTCCTGATCGTCTTGGCAGCTGGTTGTCCCTGATTGTGCGGCACTGGACAAACCTACGAAATGTGTACTTGAGTTGTACCAAAGGTGACCTAAGGTGACCATTGATCTGGTCTGCCTAGGTTTGTGTTAGGAATAAATTCCCAGCTGGTTGAAATCTATTCAAATCATCATCTCTCCCGGATAGTGAGAAACTTGGCTAGTCCCAACATCGTAGTAATTGTACTATGTAATGTGATGGTTTGGATAAACATGTTATCGGGTTCATAAACCCGGGGTCCCTCGTAGACTGGCTTCCCCAAACAGGCTCGGCCCAAGCAGACAACACGCAACTCATGGGCCAGCCTAAGTACCTGAGCGACAGGCTAGAGGAGTGATCCAATCTCTGACCGGAAGGCCAGGCCAAGAAGGAATAGCGCCCGTTCACTGACTCCGGCCCACCTTTCCGACCGGAACGCTCACTTCGGTCTCAACCTCATCTCCGGATGGCCTCTCCGACTAGAAGGCTAGGCCAAAATCACTGCTTCCAACTCCGACCCCACGCTCTCCGATCGGGGATACGCCCAGCACCTGCTCACTGTTCTTCTCCGATTGGCACAATCAGAGCCGACTAGAACCAATCGACCGGGGACGCCCACTCGGAAAGGACCAGGGAAAGAATGGAGAAAGCAAGGCAGGGTGCCTGAGTCAAACCATGATACCGGGACCATACCCTATACACCTGTAGAAACCGTACTCTGTGGCTTCCCTAACAAGAACAGTGTTGTAGGTGCCGACATTTCCCCTACAGTGTTGTAGGCTCTGGGATTTACCGTACCGAGTGAACATGGTGAAACTCCTCACATGCCTCTAGGCATCAACAGTATTTGTATGTACCGACATCTGTCATACCTAAAGAAGGCAACACAACCTCCCACATGCATCTGACATTCTACAGTGACATCAACAGTGTTGTGGGCGCCTACCATTATCTTGTACCCGCCGACATGGGCAACAAAGTTCAGTAGCATACATACCCTCACCCTCTCACTTGTAAAGCCATCCCCTTTATCTATAAAAGGGGATGCACTCCCTCCAACATAACTCAGTCCCTTTAGATTCATTAGATCGACCAAGTTCACTAGTCCACAACCATAGAACCACCAGGTTTGAACCTCAAGCACAAGCTTGAACACTTAGCTCGTAGCGGAGCTCCTGTCGCTCTCGACCCTTCCGACCAGAGTCCGACCGGACCTCTCGTACACCCCATCCTTCTCCCTTTTGTTTGTAACCCCACTGCAGACTTTGAGCACCTGGGCTTAGGAATAAAGTCATCGACCGACTCAAACTAGACATAGGGCACGTTGCCTGAACTAGTATAAACCCTATGTCATTGAGTGCTAGGCCACCTCCGATCACAACGTACGACAAAACTACAAATATTTACGTGTTGGTCACTTTCTGCACCGACAGTTGGCACCGTCCGTGGGGAGGACGTTGTACGTTCAACACTTTTTGGTCATCGGATGGCCCACTTTTCCGTCACCTTCGCCATGGCGGGCTCTGGCGACACAATTTGTTTTGGCTCACTGGAGTTTCCCGCACTCCCATCTTTGAGCCATCCTAGGCCTTCCTCCTCGAAAGACTGGAGTTCGGTGCCGACCGACTTGGCGTACTACACCTCCGTGAGGAGGCACTCGTTCCGACACCCGTCGGAGGGGCGCCCTCCATCTACTCTGGGATGCACGACTTCGATGACACGGCATCTGTGCTTCATTCTGAGCAAACTCTCTACTCAAACCTCGCTGTAAGTAATATGCGTACTGTTATTTATTCTTTATTTACTATCTCCCACTGATCATCCGGAGGGACCGTATCGCCCACGCCACAAACACCGTACGATCAGTTCCCCTACGGCCTTGTGTCCTCCACAGATGCATACACTCGGGGGCTCCGAAGGATGCTGGCACCATCCCCCCTCACATCCAAATTCATGGGAATGGCAAGCTACGCTCTTGCCGCTTTCCATGAACTCCCAGATGATGAGGGCGAGAGCGATAGTTCCAGCATCGGCGACGTGGCACCCCACCACTGTCTGTCCTAGGGGTGCTCTATGGCGGACGCTCTAGGACAGCCACCGGTGGTTGTGGAATCTACGCAGACTCACACCCCTCCGGACCCGCGTGTGGGGGCCCTCGCATCTGCGCAAGCGCACGCCGAGGAATTACGACAACAGCGGCAAAACCAGCCGCCGCCTACGCCGGTGCGCTCGGTGCAGCACGCTGCGCCCCAGGTGCTTAACCTGGTAGGTGGCGCCTGGGGTCGTGCCACAGATGCATAACATGACATCATGAATGAGGGGAACGATCTCCCACAGTTCGCTTGGGCTAGCTAGAACATCGCTGCTGCGGCAATGCTTCTGCGTGGCATTCCTGAGCCCGTCGACCCCCTGGAGCGGGTAGTCTACTAGAACCTTCGGGTCCTAGTAGAAGCCGCTACTGTTCAACAGACAGAAAGCTCCGCATCATGACTCCAACACGCACCCTCTCTCCCTACCGGGGGAGCGGGGATGCGCCAGAAGGATCGTTCCATCCGCTCACGGCTACAGCCGTCAGGTGTGGCCCGGGACGCAGTAGCCGCTCCACGGTCCGACCTGGCGCCAGCCCCACACCGACCGCCGGTGCACGAATGGACCAGTCCACACCAGGACGCTCACAGCATCATCAGCAACCGACATCGGGTCCAGCACAATGAGGACGCCCGCCGGGTGGCGGTAGGAGCAGGCAATACAGATCTCGACCGGACCATCAAGGGGAGCGGTGAAACACGCCCCAGGCGTGGTCGCTGGCCAGACAACTAGAGTCCCAGCCCTAAGGGCCCAAGACCACGGGCCTTCGGCCAACATATCCGGAGAGCACCGTTCCCGCATTGTTTCCGACCACCCACCAACATCACCACATACACCGGGGAGACAAACCTAGGCATTTGCCTTGAATACTTCCGGCTCGCCTGCCGGGCCGGAGGAGTGGATGATGACTATTTCATCATTCAATATCTTCCCATTTGCGTGGGGGAACATGTTCGGGCATGGCTTGAATTCCTCCCGCACGACAGCATCCACGACTAGGCGGACCTCAAGAGGGTCTTCCTTGAAAATTTCTAGGGGACGTATGTCCGCCCTAGAAACTCCTGGGACCTCAAGAGCTACCAGTAGGAGCCCAGTGAGTCCCTGCGGGATTACATCCATAGGTTCTCCCAATGATACAACTCCCTCCCTGATGTCATTGATGTAGACATCATCAACGCATTCCTCTCTGGGATGAACTATGAGTCCCTGATCCACAAGCTTGGCTGCCTAAAACCCCGTACCACCCGCGACCTGCTCGACATCGCCACTAACCACGCCTCTAGTGAGGAGGCGGTTAGAGTGGTCTTCAGCGGTGGCCGGGACAAAGGCAAGGCCAAGCACGTGGACCAAGACAAGGGCCCCTCCACGCACAGGGGCAAGAAGAACAAAAATGATCGGCACTGATCAGGCAACACCACGATGGTCACCGTGGCTGATCACATGGGCAAGCAGCCCCAACAGGGTCTGCCTGATCACTTCAACAAACTCATGGACAGTCCGTGCACCAACCACGCCTACCCCATCAAACACCTCTACAAGGATTGCTAGCTCCTCAAATGTTTCCTCCGATAGGCCGGCGGGCCAAAGGAGGGAGACGGTAAAGAGGCGGCAGCCAAGAAAGGAGGCGCGGCAGGGAAGGATGGAGATGGCTTCCGCAAACCTAAGGAGTGCATCATGATCTTTGGCAGGTCCGACACCATCTGGATGAAACGCCAGCACAAGGTGCGCTATAGGGAGGCATGCGCCGCAGAGACGGCCGTCCCCTCCTTTGTCAGCTGGTCGAAAACTTCGATCACCTTCGATCAGAGGGACCATCCCTCCCACGTCGCAAGACCGACATGCTACCCGCTCGTCATCGACCCTATCATTCGCAAGAAGCACCTCACCAAGGTGCTGATGGATGGAGGTAGCGGCCTCAACATCCTCTACGTCGACACCCTCGATGCCATGCGCATTCCCCGGTCAGAACTCCGCCTAGCGGGTTCTCCCTTCCATGGGGTGATCCCGGAAGCACAGGCATACCCGTCACATTTGGCAAACGAGCCAACTTCCGCTTGGAGGTCCTCACCTTCGAAGTGGTGGACTTTCCAGGTTTCTACCACGCTATCTTGGGGCATCCATGCTATGCCAAATTCATGGCGATCCCCAACTACACCTACCTCAAGCTAAAGATGCTGGGACCAAACGACGTCATCACTGTAAGTAGTGCCCTCTCGCATGCCTACACGTGCAACCGCGAGCATTTCAAGCTCGCCACCACGGTCGTCAACTTGTTTGAGCTCCCACGGCTCAGGGAGTCGTCAACCCCAGTAGTCCCAGACTGCAACAAACAGACCTCCTCGATGGCCTTCTGCCCGCTTGAGGAAACAAAGGCGGTGGGTGTCGACCCCATTGACCCAACCAAGATGGTGCGGATCGGGACCCAGCTCCCGGCCAAATAGGAATGCGAGCTCATCGACTTCCTGCGCGCCAATGGCGATGTCTTCACATGGCAGCCTTCTAACATGCCGGGCATACCGCGGGAGGTAGTCGAGCACGCACTGCGCCTCATCCTAGGCTCAAAGCTCGCCAAGCAGCGCCTACGTCGCTTCAATGATGAAAGACGCTGGGTGATAGGCGAAGAGATCACCAAACTCCTGGCAGCTGGATTCATCAGAGAGGTATTCCACTCCGACTAGGTTGTCAATCCCATTCTTGTTAAAAAGAAGACCAGGTAGTGGAGAATGTGCATTGATTATACTGGCCTCAACAAAGCATGTCCAAAGGATCACTTTCCTTTGCCGCACATAGACCAGATAGTCGACTCCACCTTGGGTTGTGAGATCCTCTCCTTTTTGGATGCCTACTTAGGCTATCACCAGATCGCGATGAAAGAATCCGATCAGCTCGCAACCTCGTTCATCACCCCATATGGTTCGTACTGCTATGTGACCATGCCTTTCAGCCTAAAGAACGCTGGCA
Organism: Miscanthus lutarioriparius; assembly: GCA_904845875.1. NCBI lineage: Eukaryota > Viridiplantae > Streptophyta > Magnoliopsida > Poales > Poaceae > Miscanthus > Miscanthus lutarioriparius. Next base: position 38,059,720 of record CAJGYO010000014.1, on the reverse strand, counting down.
CCACCTACCAAAGGTGCATGCAACAATGCTTCACCGACCAAATTGACCCGCTCGATTAGCCTGATAAAGCCGAGCGGCCGAAACAAACAATCGCCGTCTATGTTGATGACATAGTGGTCAAAACAGCTCAAGCTTGTGACCTGATCGCAAACTTGGCCGTGACATTCGCGAACCTCTGAAGGTTCAACATCAAGCTGAATCCCAAAAAATGTGTTTTCGGGGTTCTGAAGGGGAAGCTGCTTGGATACATCGTGTCTGAGCACGGCATCGAGGCCAACCCTGAAAAGATCACGGCCATCTCCAACATGGGCCCAATATGCAACGTCAAGGGCGTACAAAGGCTCACCGGTTGTCTGGCTACCCTAAGCCGCTTCATCTCTCGGCTCGGTGAACGGGGGATGCCACTCTACAAGCTCCTCAAAAAGATGGACGCCTTCGTCTAGACTGAGGAAGCCCAGCAGGCTCTAGAAAGCCTCAAAGCGTCCCTGACGTTGGCCCCAATCCTTGTTGCTCCCGAACAGGGAGAACCCCTCCTCCTTTACGTCGCAGCAAGCAACCATGTGGTGAGTGCCGCCCTAGTCATCGAAAGGGAGGACCCGTATACTTCATCGGGGAGGTACTTACCGACCCCAAGGTTTGGTACCTCCAGGTGTAGAAATTCCTATACGCCGTGCTAATGGCAACCAGGAAGCTCCTGCACTACTTCACCGACCATGAAATTGCGGTCGTCACTTCATCCCCGCTCAGAGACATCATCCGCAACCACGATGCCACGGGGCGAATCTCCAAGTGGGCACTCGAACTCATGGGCCATGACATCAGGTATACCCCTCGTACTGCTATTAAGTCTCAGACTCTCAGAGATTTTGTCGCTGAATGGACGGAGGTCCAGCTACCGACCCTGGACGTCACCCATGAGTACTGGACAATGTACTTCGATGGGTCCATAATGGCACCCGGCTCGGGGGCTGGAGTGGTTCTAATCTCCCCAGACAGGAGTAGACTCCGCTACACCATCCGCCTCCATTTTTTGGCCTCAAACAACACCACGGAATACGAGGCCCTCATCAACGGACTGCGCATCGCCATCGAGCTCGGTGCTACGTGACTCTACGTTTGTGGCGACTCAGAGTTGGTCGTTGATCAAGTCATGAAGGAATCCTCCTGCAAAATCCCCCTCATGGCAGCGTACTGCTAGGAGGTGTGCAAGCTCGACGACAAATTCTAGGGGATCGAGCTGCACCATGTCCCCTGAAAGGACAACGATGCTGCCGGTTTTCTCGCAAAATTGGCCGCCAAGAGAGACCCGTCCCCAAGCAGGATCTTCATCAACGACCTCCACGAGCCATCCGCTCGTGTCCTAGAAGGTCTGACCTAGACACACCCCGACACTAGACCAGCGCCCGAGGGCTCCGACCCTAGTGCCAAGCCAGCGCTCGGGGGCTCTGATCCTAGTACCTCCATGATAGCGTCACCCACCGATGTCGCTGTATTGGCACTCGATCAAACTGACTAGTGAGTGCCGCTACTCGCCTACCTCCTCGAGGAGGTTCTCCCACCCGAAAGGACTGAAGCTTGATGGATTGCTCGACGCGCCAAAACCTTAGTCATGCTCGGTGATGTTCTCTACAAATGGAGTCCATCAGGAGTGCTCATGAAGTGCATCTCCACTGAGTAGGGGAAGTAGCTCCTCCTCGAGGTCCATGCTAGGATTTGTGGACATCACGCGGCCCCAAGGTCGCTGGTCAGAAAAGCCTTTCGCCAAGGTTTTTATTGGCCCACCGCGCTACGAGATGCAGAGGAGGTCATCCGTAGATGTGAAGGATGCTAGTTCTACGCTCGGCAAACACATTTGCCGGCATAGGAGCTCCAAACCATCCCCATCACCTGGCCATTCATGGTCTAGGGCCTCGACATGGTGGGACCCCTCAAAAAGGGCCCAGGTAGTTTCACTCACCTACTCATAGTAGTCGACAAGTTCACCAAGTGGATAGAGGCCAAGCCCATCACCAACATCCGCTCGGAAGAGGCGGTCAAATTCTTCCTCGACATTATCTACCGGTTCGGCGTTCCTAACTGTATCATCACTGACCATGGAACTAACTTCATCGAAAAGAAGTTCCTAGACTTCAGTGATGGATACGGCATCAGGATCGACTAGGCCTCGGTTGGACATCCATAAACCAACGGTCAGGTCGAGCGTGCCAATCGACAAAGGAACAACACAAACTCTCCACCATGGGAAGGACCCTATACGGTGACCGAAGTAATCCGACCGGGCACCTACCGATGGGAGGACGACAACGGCAACATTCTCACCAACACTTGGAATATTGAACAGCTACGTCGTTTTTCCCCTAAAAAATTGGTCTTACCGCTTTTTTAGTCAACACTTGCTCCTGTAAAGCACCCCGGCCCGAACAGTTTCAGCCCAGGTCGCTCGGGGGCAACATGAGGGTATAATACCGAACATTACCTCTCTTTTTTATTATCACATGGTAAACAACTTTGTCCCCAAATGGAAGCGCATTCCTTTTCCTTTGACTATCCTACATATCTTTGTTCTTACTCCTAACTGAACGCACCCCGCCACGACCTACGGTTACGAGCAGCAGAGCCCCACGGGCCATGCCCAGGTTCTTAAAAAAGCTGCAGCCTACGGAACTAACGGGTAGGTGTGAAAAAGAAAGGACAAAAATAATAGCTACGCCAGGATAAAAACAAGGAATGAATAGTGATTCTATCACAAAGAACAGGACTGATGTATTCATTGATATAAAAACTGTTCACATAGGGGCTCACCCATGAACTCAACTATTACATTTTTTGCTAAAACTACTTCCATTCCAAATACTACTACGGCCACTCGATGACATCACATGACGCCAAAGGAAAACGGCACTCGCCGCCAGACATAACCACTACTACAGGGCCCCCTGCCCGGTTCCGCTCTCGACTTTGGCAAGCGCAACGGCTACCTCAAGGGACCCGCCCAGTTCCGTTCCCTCAACTTTGGCAAGCACAACGGGTACCTCAAGGGCACCGCACCTATAGATGCTCAGCAGAAGAGCAGGGGGCTCTGGACCTTCTCATGTAGTCGAGGCAGCTCCTAGGTAGGGACGCCGCCACCGAAGTATGGCCACCATGACTAGAAGAGATCTCATCAAACTTTATGAACTGGCCAACCTGAGCAGCTGCAGGCACAGAACCCTCCACCAGCATGATCCTAGGCAACTTCCCCTCTGCATATGGCTGCATCCCTAAAAGTATATCTATTTTGCCTACCATGATGTGCAACATTATTATCATATTGCTATGGACGGCCTAACAAAAGTGAACAAGCTTGCATAGGCACGACATCAAAATCAGCATAATCATGGTATGAGCCAATAGAAAAATGCACACGAGCAGATTGTGTTACCTTTGCCTTACCACTATTGTTGAACCACTGAACATGGTATGAATGTTGAAGAGCACGTGTAGATAAACCAAGAGTCTTGACAAGCTCAGAACTTACCAAGTTATTGCTGCTCCCTCCATCAATTATAGCATGAACACGGAAATTATTGACAATGAGGAACATTTGAAATAAATTATGGCATTGTAGCTTGTCTACTGGCTCAACTTGTATACTCAAAACACGCTGAACAAGGATTGATTTATAGTTTGCAGTGCATGCCACACTATCAATTACCTCATCAGGATCTTCAGCACTATCCGCAAATTTATCTGCATAAAGATCAGTTGCAAGTGCAAATTCATTCTCTTCATCACTAGCACTAGCATACCCACCATCATTAGAAGTAATATATGCACGTTTGTTGGGGCATTCTTTAGCAATATGTCCCATGCCCTTGCAGCGGTGGCACACAACTTTAGAAGAGCTGCTAGAGGAAGGTGTAGCAGATCCACTGAAAGAAGGTGTGATAGAAGAACTCTTCTTTACAGGCACTGGTGGTGTCTGCACATTAGAAAATTTACTCACCTCGGTTGGACGTGAAGGAATGGATGGAGTCACGGATGGAGTCATGGAACACCTAGGTTGTCGTCCCTGTACTTCTCTCTCAGCTTTAATAGCATAATGATATAATTGAGAAAATCTAGTCCATTCTTTATAGTCAAGAATATCCTGTATTTCACGACATAAACCTCCAAAAAATCTAGAACACTTATCCATTTAATCCTCTCGTATGTTACTACGTGCTAGACCAATTAAAAGCTCCTGATAATATTTCTCAACACTCTTACTACCTTGATTTAAATGTTGCAGTTTTAATCGTAGATCACGCTGATAGTATGGAGGAACAAATCTTGATTTCATTTGTCGTTTAAGTGCAGTCCAGGTTTGAGGTATATGAGCAATAGCATTAGCATTAGCATTAGCATTAGCATTAGCATTATTGCAAATATCATTCCACCAGAAAAGAGCAAAACTAGTAAACTCACTAGTAGCAAGTCTAACTCTATATTCTTCCGGTACTTGATGGGAGCTAAATTTTTGATCTACAGTCATCTCCCAATCTAAATATGCTTCAGGATCAGCAGAACCAAAAAAAAAGAGGTATCTTAAACTTGGTTTTAGAGAAAGGATCATGATTACCTTGGTTATTACCTCCCATATCGCGTCAGTTAAAGTTCAACCGATTACAGTTACGTGCATTCTCAGCACGTCGTTGAGCTTCGGCTTTAGCCTCTACGTCACCATCATCCTCCTCAGAAAGATCATCCTCATCATCTTCAGGACGTGGTTCAGGATGTCGTTGTTCAACATCTTCAATCCTCTTGGCCAAATTGGTGATTTGTTGAAGGATCTCATTGAACTTGTCATCAAGAACGGCACGAAGCTCATTCTTAGAAACATAGTCATTGAAATCTGTAGGTGCATCCTCGTTTCCTTGGCCGCTGCCTTCGGCTTTTAATGACATGGTTAGTAGGAAGGAGAAGACAATACAAATAGTATTATCCCTACCAACTACTTAGGTTGTGGACAAGGAAAAATAAGGCACTCAAACTCTCAAGCGTCTTACCACGGTCTTACAAGTGTTCTTACCAAAGCAACAGGCGGTGTAATCGGTCGGTGACTGTGATACCATTGTAGCTCGAGGGTAACAGTTGCAAGGCGAACCTGTACTTGGTTAGAAGAAAGTGGAGCTTGGACAGGCACAATATAGTAGCAAGGAATAGCAAAATTCGCAACTGAAATAGCAAAGCCGAATAAGTATCCCAAGTACTTGTCTTAGTTGCTGGCCTACTCACGTTCCAAGTACCAGATTATCAAGTCAAGTGATGTGAACAGCAGGAATATGATTAGGAACAAGGTAGAAATTAGCACACATAAACACAGCTCAAATGGCGCCCTCTATGTGCTCCTCTAGATATTGTTCCTCTTTTGTCCCTCTTTTTTTCTATTTTTTGGGTTGTCGTTGTTTTTTTGGGAAATTTTGACTTTTTCTTTTTATTTTTTTGATATTTTTCCTTTACTTAGGAGCACAAAATAAGTAACCACAAAAAATATGAGCTTAAACAAGTGAAAGACGTGGCTTGTGGAATTTTCAAAAGACGTGCTCAAAATCGACAAAAACCTTGTGACCACGAAAAGAGGATCTTGTGACCACTTTTTGACCAATTTAAAATCTTCGAACCCTAACAAGACAAGGGATGGACGGATCTGATTTTTTTTTTGATCGATTTTGATATATGGAACGTCGAAATCCGAGTTCGTATGCGAAAACTAGACTAGTTTTACGAATTGACTCCGAATTAGAGGACAAAACGGGAACAATGCGCGCAAAATTGGTCATGGTAGCAAGGAATTGATGGAAACAGTGAAGACAAGTGTAACAAATTAGATGACGTGGACTAAGGTTTGATGGAAACAAAGGAAACACAGCAAGACTTGAAGGTGTTCACGGATTATGATGAAAAACAAAGGGAAAACACAAATTGGACTCAAAACGATCTAAAACCAGCAACCAGAACTTGACCTAGGGCACAAACTTAACAACGCAAAATAGAAACGAATTTGCACGGCACAATGAGGCTATAGGACAGGGAATATGTGGTGGTGTATATATTTTTTTGGCTTTTTGTGGACTATAGGTAATGCAAAAACAGTAATAATCTAAAGGGAAAACAAAGTTATACCTAACAGGCAACAAGGTCTCTGATACCACTTCATGTAGACTAGGCCCGATCTTCCAAAAGGTATGATAGCGTCGATTGGTGGAGACTCGACGTTCATGATCTAGGCTTCGAACCAAGACTGATTCGAATCCCCGCAACTGTTACACCACTGCTCCGTTGGTTATCAACCACATGAACGCGATTGACCTCACCGAGAAGGTTTTCCTACAAGCGAATCGAGAACACAAGCAAGAACGGGATGAACGCAATCTGAAATTGCAAATAAATATGAGGCTTATGAAAACAAGGAGTTCAAGTCTTTATTTGAAAGGACTAATCGCCACAGACGAACAAGATCAAGAACTGGGGCCCTGGTTCATAGCAAGCAGCCTTGTCGGCACAGTTGCAGCAAAACGATGTCTGTTTCACAAGGAAATCAAGAACTAAACAAAACCCAAACCCTAAGGAGAGTGACTGCTGCTAAATATAGAGTCTTGGGCGTCACCCCCCCTGGACGTGCCCCCTAATGGGCCCAAACACGATACACGGTCCAACGGACCAAATTACGGTGTCGTAGCACCTTGGCAGATTCTGGGCGTTGACTTATGACCACGATTCTTGTTGATTCCGAATAGGTTTTGACGTGAGACCACTTGGATTGGCTTCCTTATCAAATTAGCTTTCTATCCATATGTGGATCATCAAAAATGGAGTCCGAATGCATCCTAGGTGACCAGTTTAAGGCAGACTAGTCCTAGAACCCGAGATGGGCTCCAACTTCAGTTGGACTGGGCCTCCATCATGAAAAAGATGAATTGGACGCCCATGCTAAATTGGATGCCCATGCTGGACCTCCTCCTTTCCTTGGCTTGTATGTGATGAAGTAGTGATGTCCTCATCATTTGTTATGATCGCTTCTCACATATGCTGGTTCGTCGCCCTCCACAAACAGGGGGAGATCCACATCTGGACCAAGAGCAGGCATGTCTTGATAGCCATTCCCTTTTTCCTCGTTTGTATCTTCGACACCGACGATCTTCCTTTTACCTTGAAGCACCACATGCCCACTGCCTCCATCACCTAGGTTTTTTCCATAGAACACTTGGACTACATCTTTCGCAAAAACGAAAGGCTCATCTAGGTAGGCAAGATGCTTGAAATCTATGGTACACATACCATACTTGTCCGTCATGACGCCCTTTGGTACTCTTACCCACTTGCACCGAAAAAGAGGGACCTTTAGTTCTTCTAATCCGTAGTCTAGCTCCCAGATCTCTTCTATGAATCCATAGTACATCTACGCATGATTTTCGCTATCATAAGCTTTAATTTGGACACTGTTGTTTTGGTTGGCGCTCTTGGCGTCTTGTTTTCTCGTGTAGAATGTGTACGCATTTATGTCATATCCTTTGTACATCAACACTATCGAGGATGGTCCCATCACCAAGTGATAAAGCTCCTTTGAATTAGTTTGCTGACCCAAAAATTTCTCCTTTAACCATTTACCAAAGTTTTCTCTGTGTTGCTTTGCCAGCCATGTGTCTAACCTGCCACTGTTTGCAGCTCACAGTTCTGCCTTATGCTTCTCGATATAGGGAGAAACTATGCTTGCTTGGTGAAGGAAGGCGAAATGAGCTTGCCAAAAAGCATTAACCTCAACATGTACTGACCTTTCCCCAATCGTCCCCCTGCCTTGTAGCCTTCCCTCATGCCGAGACACAGGAACACCAATTAAATTTAGACCCAAATAGTATGTGTAGAACTCGATTGCCTCCTCTATCGACCATCCTTCCACCATGCACCCTTCGGGCCTGTACTTGTTCTGGACATACTTCCTCAGGATGTTCATTAACCTTTCAAAAGGAAACATCTGATGCACGAACAGCGGACCAAGTGCTTTTATTTGCTGAACGAGATGTGATATGAGATGTACAGACATGTCAAAAAATGTCGGTGGCAAATGCATCTCCAAGCTACTCATAGTATGGTGCATGTTTTCTCTAGATTGTCAAGTGTAGCTGGATCTATAACCTTGTGTGAGATTGTGTTGAAGAATGAGCACAACTTTATGATCAGGTCACGCAGCTTCTCCGGTAGGACGCCCCTAATTGCAATTGGCAACAACTGTGTCATGATAACATGGCAATCGTGCACCTTCACTAAGTGTATGTTGAATTTCAAATCTTTCATGTTCGCAAGCCTCCTGATGTTTGAGCAGTAGCCAGTAGGCACTTTGAGTTCATAGAAGAAACTTAAGAGCTTCCTTTTCTCCTCTATTTCCGGGGTCCATGAGGCTACTGGAAGTTTTTGTGTCCCATCAGGTTGAAGTTCAGGATGTAGCTCTGGCCTGACTTTTAATTCTTGCAAGTCCAAACAAGTGTTAAGTGAATCTTTCCCCTTGCCCTTTGCCTCCATAAGGTGCCAAGCAGGCTTTCGGTCATGTTTTTAGTGATATGCATCCCATCAAGTGCGTGGCAAACATCCAAGAACCACCAATAAAGAAGATCCCAGAATATCGATTTCTTTTTTAACATAGAGGTACTCGGTGCCTGTTTGCTTCCTTTGCCCTTTCCAAGGATGACTTTCAGTTTGTTCACTTTTGTTAAGATATCCTTCGCAATTAGAGACCGAGGAGCCAGGCTATCCTCAGTTTTGCCATAAAAGGATTTCTTGTTCTTGTGGTACGGATGCTCCATTCTTAGGAACCGACGATGACCCATGTACACCATCTTCGTACTGTTCTTCATCCATTTAGCATCCGTGTCATCCATGCAAACCACACATCCTTTGTATCCTTTTGTAACTTGTCCAGACAAGCAACCAAGGCCCAGTAGGTCACTGATTGTTACGAACAGCAACGCTTTTAGATAAAAGTGTTCTTTCTTGTACTCGTCCCACACCTTGACCTTTGATGTCCACATTTTCATTAGCTCATCCACCACTGGTTGTAGGTAGACATCAATATTATTGCTAGGTTATTGTGTCCTTGGATCACTAATGGCATCATAATGTAGGTGTGCTTCATACACAACCAAGGCGGAAGGTTGTATATGCACAGAGCATGGGCCAGGTGCTATGATTGGTGCTGACCATGTTGAAAGGATTCATCCTATCAGTACTCAACCCAAACCTTATGTTTGTTATTTCCCTTTTAAATGTATTGTATCTAGAATCAATAGCCCTCCACTGTGATCCATCGGTTGGGTGTCTGAGCTTTACATCATTCATGCGCTTTTCGGCAGGCCACCTCATTAGCTCTGTTGTTTTTTTGTTCGCAAATAATCTCTTCAGGCGTGGAGTTATAGGGAAATACCACACAACCTTCTTGGGTGGTCTTTTGTTCCGGTCAACGATTATCATCGCCTCAGGATAGTTCTCAGACTTGTAGCGTGAGAGTTCACACACCGGACATTGATCCAACTCTGCAAATTTGCTGTGGTACAATATGCAATCATTGTAGCACGCATGAATCTTTTGTACTTCTAACCCCAATTGACAGATCATTTGCTTTGCCTAATATGTGTTCTCCGACAACTCATTTGGCTATGGAAGCATCTTGCTCCTCAAATGAGTTAGCAAATCATCGAATCCTTTGTCTGATAGACCATTCCTTGATTTCATCTCAAGTAGCAAAAGGTTAGCTTCTAACTTGGTCATAGAAGAACCATTGAACAACGGTGTTTTTGCATCCTTTCTCATTTGCTCCAACTTCTTCAAATTTCTTGCATCAAAGAATTCTAGCTCCCCATCACGTATCATCTTGTCTAGAGCATAAAGCACTTCAGTATCCAGCAAAGTGTCATGACTTCTTTCATTGATGGTTTCCTGCACGGTTTCACTCACTGGTTCATGGATGGTTTCCTACATGGTTTCACCGACTGTTTCATGGATGGTTCACTACAAGGTTTCATTCACTGTAGTCTCTAGCAAGAGTCCTTGGACAGTTTCCTCAGGCAAGTTATCACCCTCCTCGCCATGCATGTTCTAAACCTTATAGTTTTTTATGAAACCCCTACTTAGCAGATGATATCATATATGCTCGATGTCGTGGATCCTAAATGCCTTCTCATTCTTGCAATCAACACATAGGTAGTGTATGTATCCTTTACTACTCAGAACATTAGTTCCTGCATACGCCTTGGTGGCTTTCACAAAAGAGTCAATGCCTTACATGAACGCGGCAGTCACATTTTCCAAGTACATCCATGTAACACCTCGGGTGTTAGCCTTGCATAACTTGACTTGCATAACATGAGCATGAGCATCAAGCATTCATAAATCATCATTTACACTCGAAACATTGAATTGAAACATAGGCAACGTTGCTTGTTATTGCATGTTTCTTTGTACTTATGCAAATAATCATGAATGAAAACATGTACTTGGTAGATGTGGGTCACAAAAACATGTAACCACACTTGGGTTAGCAATTAGGGCATGGTTCATGAAAGTCACTTTCCATAATCAAGCCTTTAAGGCATATTTCATGTGATTACTTTAAATAGCTCTATGAGTGACTACTGCATGAAATGCTTAAATGAACTTGCAAATTGCTTAAATATGCTTAGAGTATCATCATGAACAACTTTGGTATTTAGGGCTAGGGCTAGTTTGGTCATTAAGCCATGCTTTGATGTGTTTCATCATTTAAAAGTGACATGTTTGACTAAAGTGGAACTAGGTGCTAGAGACCTTGCATGGAGGAGTTCACTAAAGCAATGTTGTAGTGTTTGACATAAGGAACAACTTTGATTTTTGGGTCTTTGACTGATTCAGCTCCTAACATGTTTGAAATTGGGTCACAAAATCAAGAAAACACTCATTGCAACACTTAACAAATTTTTCTAAGTCAAGTTCACCGATGACTGACAAACCAATCTTTGTGATGATATAACTCGAGTTTAGTTGAGAGTTGGCACAAGATCCCTTAACAAAAGTTGTAGCTGGTACATAGGGCTATGATTTTTGTTCAGATCGTTTGCACTTTTGAGCTTCGGTTTAACAGTTAATTCACCATCAAAACGTGTCGTCAGGCTCGGTTTTGATTCTCTGAATCGACTGAACGAAGCCGTTCAGTGGCCAACATCGGCAGGCTTCGCGACGCCGCTGGCGCTGAAACGGCCGCCGTGCCGCCGCCTTGATCTCACATCAGGCCAATGACCACGACGCCTGGCGCGCCTTCAACTCCCCCACCTACCAAGACTCAGCCACAACTCTGCTTTCGCATTTCCGCCTCCTCCACTTCACAATACGAGCACCCGCCACAGAAGAGCCGCCGAGCTCCCATAGCTCCGCCGTCGCCATAGCCCGCAGAACTCGCCTTGACCGAGCCGCCTTTTTCGTCACCACCGCAGCACCACCAGCTCCCCAAAGATCCTACCGTGTCCAACAGTGCTCGCTGTTCAAGCTCGGTAAGCCCCAGCGCCGTGCAACGCCTCGCCGGAGCTGCTCCACCACTATCCGTCGCCGTGGCGGTGCCCAACCCGACCACCGCAGCCACGATAGCGCGAGCAATAGCTTCCTTTGTAGTCCACCGATGCTTGTCCACGCGTTAATTTGAGTCAAGATGGCTTCCATCGGCGTCTCGCCGACGTCCCACCTTGCCGAAGCCGCCATGGCGCCGCCACGCCACTAGTGTCGACGATAGGGCCGCCAAGTGAATAATCGACGCGTTAGGTCACGGGCATCACTCGATGATGATGTCACCGCCGGCGGACTCGCCGTCGACGAGCTATGGCCACGCTGAGCTTGCTCAGCCGCCGCCGGCTTTCTGTTTTTGGTCTCGCTGACCGGTGGGTCCAACCGACAGCAGGGTCCCTGGCTGTCAATGACTCTAGGTTTTAAAGATAGTTCAAAAATTCCAGATTCAAGTGTGTTTTGTTATTTTGTATCTTCAATTTGATAGCTCCTAAAATTGTGAAATAAATTTGTGAGTGTTCCTTAGGAAGTGTAGTATTTAGGAAAAATATGTTCTTGACTTGTACAGTAGAAAGTTTTGGATATTTAAATAGGGATTTGGAATGTACTTTTGAATGCATTCAAATTTTTTTATTTTATCTCTAGAGTTCCTGTACTCCAAAAATTATGAAATTTTTGTGGTAAGCTAGTCTTAGCATATATGAACTCTGGTAAAAATTTGAGGACCAGTGCATGTGTAGATTTATAGTTATAGATTTTTCTTTTATGAATAGTTAATCCTTGCATGAATTTTTATAAATTAATTATGAGTCCAAAATTCATGAAATTTGTTGGAGGTAATCCTAGCACCATATGGATGTTAAGAAAAATAGGAAATCTGTTGCTTGACACTTTTCAATAGGATTTTCCATTTTATGCTATTTCAAGCCTTGCTTCCTTGTCATTTTTGTATAGAATGTTCTACTTAGTAAAATGACATGAAATTTTTATAGTAGTCCTTTGATAGCATTAGTAAGGCACTGTAAATTTTTGAGAATTTATTAAGCACATCTGATATATGTTTATTATTTAACCTAGGTATCTAAATAAAATAATAAAGGCAATTAAATAAATAGTTTGGGCTTCACCCCTATATTATCTTAAATGTTTTTGGTATGCTTAAACTGTTGGTAGATTCTATGTTGTCAAATTTTGAATGATTACATGAAGTAGAAGTATTATTACTTTATATCGCATATTAAATAGTTTCCGGACTGATTCTAGAGTTTGATGAATTGCATGTTGAAACTGATGTGTACTGTAAAAATGGTTAATAACAAAGTTGTAGAGAATTTGATAAGCTTTCCAGAAAGTCCAGGATCACTGGATTTGGATTTGTAGAACTCCAGTTATGAGTGAAACAAGTAGCTACTATTTTATGGTATAATCGATGCATTATGGAAGTAGATAATTAAATAACCGAGAAGAGATATGCACCTACTCAATAAACATGATGCACTTGTTAACATATATGCATTCGTAATACTTATGCCATACTCATGCATCTAGGATCGGAGGAAGAGATCACGTTGCTGGAATTCGAAGAAGCCGAGGAAAGGAACCAGCAGGAGGATCCGCAAGCCGCAGCTCCCGAAGGCGTGGAGCAGAACCCTGAAGAGCTTCCGGAGTGTCCTGACCACCGCCCTACTTCCTTTCTGCGAGGCAAGCCCCGGAGCATTATAAGTCTCCCAGTAATTTACAAATGTTTACTTACGTATTTATGACTGATGTATTAGGTTATAAGAGTTGAATGAAACCACTTGATGCATGTACATTTCTTGTCCAAATATTACACCTTTAACCAGTATAGGTCCAGGATCGAATATATATGCTTAGCCATGCTTAGACCGGTAGAAGTCGGGTGATGTCCTGTCACCTGCGAGATATAGGTGGATACCGGAGCATGGTTGGCTATATTTGCTATCGTGGAACAGAACCATGAGGTAAAAGTAAATCGAGACCGGACGGGAAGTCGATAGAGAAGCAACAAGACATGGAGGTCTTGGGTGTGGATTTATCCCCGTCTGTGTCGATTAAGGACCGTACCGTTGTTGGCGCTTCTGACAAGATTGAACGCATGCCTCTCACTTAGCTGGCCGGATAACTCGTTCCGACCGCGAAGCCGAGTAATTCAACTCAGGCCGGGAATAGTTCTGTTGTGCGCTCCTTCCGGGGAACGATCAGACTGAGCCCAAGGGCCGGCTTGGCCTGAGCATCCTGGCATCTGGTGTTCCAGATTGTGCGGCGCAGTACGGACCCGCGAAATGTGTACCAGAGTTGTACCAAAGGTGATCTAAGGCTATCGTGGCTAGTAGACCTGGGTTTATGTTAGGAATAAATTCCCAGCTGGTTGAAATCGATTCGAATCGCCGTCTCTCCCGGATAGTGAGAAACTTGGCTAGTCCCAACATCGTAGCAACTGTGTTATGAAACATGATGGTTCAGATGAATATGGAATTACAATACCTGCTATGGTTACTATTGTATGCTTCTAAATGATATACCACATGTTTGGCACAGGATAGTTGCTAACCTAGAAATGGATAGTTATAAATAATCTGGTAAAGAACTTGCAACTGTACCATGATTCAATTGCTTTTACGCAAAAATGTTGTCAAGTTACGTCCACTTATACTACCTTGCATAATCCTTGGAGTCATTTTATTTCTAGTTCATGACGGGTAAGTCTAGCTGAGTACCTTCTCGTACTCAGGGTTTATTTTCCCATTGTTGCAGATGGCACTGTGTATCATGGTTATTGCAAGAGTTGCTTCTATCCCGCTGTGGATGAGGAGTAAGCCTTGGGCAGGCTTCTTTATTAATTCCTATCCTTGCTTTTGTGGACCGTGATCTGGCTTGGCACTGTATCAAACTATGTTGGAAACTTTATCTTCGAACTTATTTGCTTCCGCTTTATTTATCAAACTCGGTTTGTAATAACTTTTATTCGTACTCTGATGATGAAAGGTATCCGTGAACTTTATGTAATATGTGGCATGTATGTTGAATCCTGTACGATCTTGGTTGTTGTAAATCGTTTATCGAGACCCGTCGTGGTACTCGACGGACTACCGGGTTTATATGGGTTCAAGTATGACAGTGCGACCCCTTGCGGATTGCCATTGTACTTGTATTCTTATAAATTGGTCGGTTCTGCGACAGCTGGTATCAGAGCAAGATTCAACGTTAATTGTCACAAGTGTATTTAAAACAAAAGTTTTTGTTTTCCAAAAACCCTTCTCTAGCAACTATTAGTTATATAATAGGTATTTGAAATCTAAAGTGTGTCAATGATCACTTTCCTTATGCCCAAATTAAGGACTATTAGGTGGCTATTTAAGTACTAACATGGGGGTTTTTACTTCGTCGTCCATACGGCGTGCTATTGTATGGATACCATTCATTTGAGTGGTAATGTATGGATCAAATGCCTCTACGCCAAGGTAAGATGAGTGTATGACCGCAAGATGTGAGCGTGCGGTCGGGAAGAGTTAGTTTTGGTACGGCTATGTATGCATGCTTGCATGTGTATATGGTACGTATTTAATTGTGGGTTTAAATTATTGTCGGGTAGATTGATACGGAAGTATATGTATGGGTATACATATATGGAAGTATTTACAATTACATTACGCATATTTCATTATGGGTTTAGGGCTGAGATAAAATTTTATGCAGGTACACTAACAACGAAACGTGTAGCTCGACTAGTTACGCTATTTATGAGAGAACGTATGTATGCCACCGTGTCTACCGCTAGAAACAAATTTTTCCTAAGTTTGTGAGGACGTACGGAATGAGCATGCATCATGATAATTACCATGCACATAATTAAATTGTTCCTCCCTTATAAAATTCTTACTCGCTTATGTAACTCTTATCCGTCGTGGTCTTGTCTCACCTAGTGGTACATGTTAATGGTGCGATGGCACGCACAAAGCGCACCGCCATAAAGTCCACCGGAGGCGTAGCTCCCCGCCGTCCGCCTTGCTCCACGTACCCGCCAACGTCCACATGTTTCTTGGAGAGTTTGGGATGCCTACACTCTTGTGGAGAGTGCTCACCACGTGAGGCTATCCCGATGGAATGGAACCCCGCTACTTACGGGCGAATGAGCAGTTGGGAGAAGGTCTCTTGTTATTCTTGTGGAGGCCGTTGTTCGTCCCCGAGGTGACGATTCCGAGTGGACAGCTGGTGTTATGAGTCAACTGGCAGGATCTGGCTGAAGAAGCAACAAGGGGCAGCCTTTGGGATCCCGAGGGATATCATGGATCGCTTTTCCTCGAGAGCTGGCAGCCGCTTTGGTTGGAGTCTTTCCGAGAGGTAACCCCTCTCTTGACTCATGGCAAGCAGTGCAGAGGAAGATCTTTGGAGATTGGTGCGGAAGGGCGGAAAGGTGATAACCCTTCCATGAGCGCCATGTTTGCGAAAGATGAGAGTGTTAGATGGAGTGGAAGGTAGCCTCGGGACGTGTGTCTGGTGCTCTTGGTCATGCTCATGAGGATCGATGACGCCTTCAGAGGGAGCACGACGCCGAGATTGAGAGGCTCACTGAAGAGATGACTCGGTTAACTCACCAGCGAAATGCAGCTTGGTCCAGGGAAGATGTCCTAAGAGCTCGATAGTTTGAGCTGGGACAGCAGCTGGCCAATGCGGAAGAATACAATGATAATCTGCATGAAGAGGTTCATCTACTGAACAATCAGCTCCACCCTTATGTCCCACCTGGAGCCGCAGAAATGGATCTAGAAGGGTACGAAGAAGAAGAAGAAGTGGAGCCTAAAGAAGAAGTAGAACCTGAGGAAGGAGATGATTCTGCGTCTGACCTCGATAGTGATCATGATGAGGATTAGATCGCTTAGCACTTAGTGGAAGGACTAATGTATCACCTTTATTCATGTAATGGACCTGTAGCTCGAATTTGGCATTAGTAACCAGACTATCATGTAATGTTGATTAAGCGCACGTTTGGTTGAACATCAATGTTATTCCAGTCCTTTGTTGGTGATCACGATTTAAATTTGCATGCGTTATGAGCGCAATAAGTGGTCAAATTGGTGATGTCATGTTGCGAGAATGAATTATTATGCCTCTGTTTTATTGTGATTTTGAGAATTTTCTCCAGTAATTTCAGTTTTGCATGAGTACATAATTCCTCTGCAATCTCTTGACCTCAACCAATAATCGCTTATTGTTGCAACTTCGCAGATGACGCGCACCCGTGCTGGAGCTGGTAGCAGTCACGATGGCAATGGTGATGACTTACCACCACCGCCGCCGCCGTCTGCTCAGGAGTTCTTTGCTCAGTTCTTGGGGAGCCAGAGGACAATGGAAGAAGCTTTGCGCCTTATCGCGCAAAACACTGCTCGTGGCCACCCACAGCAACCAGGGGCCGAGCCAAATCAGCACAGTACATTCAAGGAGTTTCTGGACATGAAGCCTCCGATCTTCAAGGTGGCTGAGGAACCACTGCAGGCCGATGAATGGTTGAATACCATTGAGCAGAAATTCCGTCTGTTGAGGGGTCACGGAGCATCTGAAAGTAGATTATGCTTCTCATCAATTGCAAGGACCAGCAGGGATCTGGTGGACACATTTCCTGTCATCCTTGCCTGCTAATGCACGAGTGACCTGGGAATAGTTTAAGCTGGCTTTTAGAGGACACCATATTCCCCCGGGCCTGATGCGCATGAAAGCAGCCGAATTTATGAGGCTCACTCAAGGGACAAAGTCACTCACAGAGTATATGCACGCATTCAACAACTTGTCCAGATATGCTCCAGGTTTCGTGGATACCGAGGAGAAAAAGATAGAGAGTTTCAAGCGAGGTTTGGGTACCAAACTGATGAAGACTATGGCAAATTCTCGATGTGCCACGTACAATGAGTTTATTAGTGATGCCTTGACCCAAGAAAACCACAACAACATGCATGCAGTTGCTAAAGGTCGCAAGAGGGCATATGAGGCCGGTGCATCCGGATCTTTCCAGTCAAAAGCGCCTATCACAGCTAGGCCACAATTCCGTCCACCTGCACCCAAGTTTAGGCCTCCACCACCGAAAGCTCGGAATAATAGGCCTTAGAAACCATTTCGTAAGGCGTTCACTATTGCCTTACCAAAAGGAAATGGAAATCAGGACAGCTCCACTGGATTCAGAAGTAATCAACCATGTTTCAACTGCAACCAACTGGGTCATTGGTCCAAGGAATGCCCCCACCCCAAGAGGAATGGCAACCCAAATTAGAACAATCAGAGGCAGGTGAATGCCAGGGCACGTCAGGGACAAGTGCATTATACCGCTGTGGAGGAAGTGCCCACCGGAGAAGTTGTCATGGCTGGTATGTTTCTCGTCAACAAGCATCCCGCGGATGTTTTATTTGATTCAGGAGCTTCTCATTCATTTATGAGTCAAGCATTTGCATCTAGACATGATCAAGAAATAATTGAAGTAAGCAAAGGGGGTTTTAACATAAGTTCAGCAGGGGGAACTGTTACTACCAAAAAGATAGTCAAAAATGTACTCATCTCGATACAAGGGAGGGAGTACACAACAGATTTGATAATATTGCCAGGGTTGTCGATAAGTGTAATCTTAGGCATGAATTGGATGAAGTATCATGGTGCTCTTATTAACACTAGCACCCGCACTATTATGTTGAGAGAACCCACGGGAGGGAATGCTTTTCTAGTCCCACTCTCCTGCGATTTCGAACCCCAACATTTAGCCTGTGCTATCCAAACCACCACAGTATGTGATATCCCCGTGGTTTGTGAGTTTCCGGATGTATTTCCAGAGGAATTACCAGGTCTACCACCGGATAGGGACGTGGAATTTAAGATCGAATTAGTGCTAGGTACCGCACCCATATCCAGAAGGCCCTATAGAATGCCACCCAATGAGTTAGCGGAACTTAAGGTTCAATTGCAAGATCTATTGGACAAGGGTCTTATCCAACCCAGCTCATCTCCGTGGGGATGTCCAGCATTGTTTGTGAAAAAGAAGGATAAGTCACTGAGAATGTGTGTAGATTACAGACCACTCAATGCTGTGACCATCAAGAACAAATATCCATTACTCCGCATCGACATCTTGTTCGATCAGCTAGCGAAGGCAAGGGTATTCTCCAAAATTGACTTAAGATCAGGCTACCATCAGATAAAGATCAGACCGGAGGATATACCTAAAACTGCTTTCTCTACTAGGTACGGCTTATACGAGTATTTGGTTATGTCTTTCGGACTAACAAATGCTCCAGCCTATTTCATGTACCTGATGAACTCGGTATTCATGCCTGAACTTGACAAGTTCGTGGTCGTGTTTATCGATGACATATTGATTTATTCAGAAAATGAGTCAGATCATGAAGAGCATCTGAGGATTGTCCTATCCAGACTGAGGGAGCATAAGCTATATGCCAAGTTTAGCAAATGTGAATTTTGGATGAGCAAAGTACCTTTCTTAGGTCACATTTTATCAAGAGATGGAATCTCAGTAGACCCATCCAAAGTACAAGAGGTCATGGATTGGAAAGCCCCAACTTCGGTTCATGAAGTTCGGAGTTTTCTAGGGTTAGCAGGATACTATCATCGGTTTATTCCAGATTTCTCAAAGATAGCTAAGCCTATACCAGACTACTTTAGAAAGATGAGAAGTACAAATGGACACCAGAATGTGAAACAGCTTTTCACACCCTCAGAACTTTGTTGACTACAACACCTGTGTT
The DNA here is from genome assembly GCA_904845875.1 of Miscanthus lutarioriparius. NCBI lineage: Eukaryota > Viridiplantae > Streptophyta > Magnoliopsida > Poales > Poaceae > Miscanthus > Miscanthus lutarioriparius. Next base: position 38,040,416 of record CAJGYO010000014.1, on the reverse strand, counting down.
AGCACAACCAGACATTGAAAAGCCTTTTGATGTATTTTGTGATGCATCAGGAATAGGTTTGGGATGTGTGCTTATGCAAGAAGGGAGAGTAATTGCATATGCCTCTCGGCAATTGAGAAAACATGAAGTCAACTACCCTACACATGATTTGGAACTTACAGCCGTTGTTCATGCATTAAAGATATGGAGACATTACTTGTTGGGCAATGTATGTCACATCTATACTGACCACAAAAGTCTCAAGTATATCTTTACCCAAATTTTAATCTGAACATGAGACAACGAAGATGGTTAGAATTGATTAAGGACTATAATTTAGAAATGCATTACCATCCGTAAAGCAAATGTAGTAGCCGATGCACTTAGTCGGAAGTCCCATTGCAACACCGTGGAAGCATTATCGAAGATGGATTCAACTTGTTACATCCTCATTGTTACTACACAATATCACAATCAGCTTGTTCACTTGAGGGCAAAATCATAGAGCTACAAAGCAGACGGATGTGGGAATAAGTCACATCAAGAGAAAAATGCAAGAGCAAGAAACCAAACATTTTAGATTGGACGAAAGAGGTGTATTATGGTTTGAGGACCGACTAGTGGTACCAAAAAGACCGTGAGCTAAGGAATCAAATTTTAGAAGAAGCTCACTCATCCAAATTGTCTATCCATCCGGTAGTAGTAAAATGTATCAAGATTTAAGAACCCGTTTTTGGTGGACTAAGATGAAGAAAGAGATAGCGACCTATGTTGCTAGGTGTGATAACTGTAGTAGAGTAAAAGCCGTCCATATGAAAACTATTTGGATTACTTCAGCCATTGCCTATTCCAGATGGAAATGGGAGGAAATCAAATAGACTTTATCACAGCCTTCCAATGACGCCAAAAGGTCACGATTCAATCTGGGTCATTGTTGATCGTCTCACCAAGTCAGCACACTTTATACCCGTGAACACACGGTATATAGTTGGAAAATACACTGAGATATATGTTTCCCAGATCGTGAGACTGCATGGAGTACCCAGGACTATAATCTCAGATCGAGGACCACAGTTCATAGCTCGTTTCTGGGAGCACCTACACCAGGCTTTGGGAACCAAGCTAATCAGAAGTTCAGCTTATCATCCGCAAACTTCAGGACAGACAGAGCGAGTGAACCAAATCCTAGAAGATTTACTTAGAGCTTGTGTTATATCTTCAAAAGGTTCATGGGAGAAATGGTTACCTTTAGCTGAATTCTCCTATAACAACAGTTATCAAGCGAGTATCAAAATGGCTCCATTTGAAGCCTTGTATGGCAGAAAGTGCAGAACTCCATTGAATTGGATTGAGCCCGGTGAAAGGAGATACTTTGGTATTGATTTTGTCAATGAAGCCGAAGAGCAAGTATGTATCATCCAACAACATATGAAGGCAGCTCAATCAAGACAGAAGAGTTATGCCGACAGAAGAAGAAGACCACTAACTTTTGAAGTGGGTGACTATGTATACTTGAGAGTATCACCCATGAAAGGTATGAAAAGATTTGGGATGAAAAAGAAGCTTTCACCAAGATATGTAGGGCCATACAAAATTTTGGAACGAAAAGGAAATGTTGCGTATAAGTTACAACTTCCACCAGAGATGAGTGCAATCTTTGATGTGTTCCATGTTTCTCAGTTAAAGAAATGTCTTCGAGTACCTGAAGAAGCTATTGCACCCACCAATGTGCAGCTCCAATCGGATTTGACCTATGAAGAAAAGCCAATTCGAGTATTAGAAGAGATGGAGAGAGTGACAAGGAGTAAGATTATTAAGTTCTATAAGGTGGTGTGGAACAATCACAGTGAACAAGATACTACGTGGGAAAGAGAAGATTATCTACGAGAAGTTTATCCCGCCTTTTTCCAAGAATGGTAGGTCTTGCAAATCTCGGGACGAGATTTTTATAAGGGGGAGGGGCTGTAACACCTCGGGTGTTAGCCTTGCATAACTTGACTTGCATAACATGAGCATGAGCATCAAGCATTCATAAATCATCATTTACACTCGAAACATTGAATTGAAACATAGGCAACGTTGCTTGTTATTGCATGTTTCTTTGTACTTATGCAAATAATCATGAATGAAAACATGTACTTGGTAGATGTGGGTCACAAAAACATGTAACCACACTTGGGTTAGCAATTAGGGCATGGTTCATGAAAGTCACTTTCCATAATCAAGCCTTTAAGGCATATTTCATGTGATTACTTTAAATAGCTCTATGAGTGACTACTGCATGAAATGCTTAAATGAACTTGCAAATTGCTTAAATATGCTTAGAGTATCATCATGAACAACTTTGGTATTTAGGGCTAGGGCTAGTTTGGTCATTAAGCCATGCTTTGATGTGTTTCATCATTTAAAAGTGACATGTTTGACTAAAGTGGAACTAGGTGCTAGAGACCTTGCATGGAGGAGTTCACTAAAGCAATGTTGTAGTGTTTGACATAAGGAACAACTTTGATTTTTGGGTCTTTGACTGATTCAGCTCCTAACATGTTTGAAATTGGGTCACAAAAATCAAGAAAACACTCATTGCAAAAGACTTAACAAATTTTTCTAAGTCAAGTTCACTGACAGCCTGACAAACCAATCTTTGTGATGATATAACTCGAGTTTAGTTGAGAGTTGGCACAAGATCCCTTAACAAAAGTTGTAGCTGGTACATAGGGCTATGATTTTTGTTCAGATCGTTTGCACTTTTGAGCTTCGGTTTAACAGTTAATTCACCATCAAAACGTGTCGTCAGGCTCGGTTTTGATTCTCTGAATCAATCGACCGAACGGTTGCCGTTCGCGGCCAACATCGGCAGGCCAGACGCCCGCGTGGCGCTGAAACGGCCGCCGCCGCCGCCGGCCTGTCTGTCACAGAAGCCACGACACGCCACTGCTGGCGCGCTTTCAACTCCCCTGCACTACGCCCGCACTCAGCCACAACTCTGTTTTCGCATTTCCGCCTCCTCCTTCACCTGTGCGAGCACCGCCGCAGCAGCCGCCGAGCTCCCATAGCTCCGCCGTCGCCATAGCCCGCGTAAACTCGCACTGAGCCGCCTTTTACGTCACTGCAAGACACCACCAGCTCCCCAAAGATCCTACCGTGTCCAACGAATGCTCATTGTTCAAGCTCGGTAAGCCCGGTATTGCAGTAACGCCTCGCCGGAGCTGCTCCACCACTATCCGTCGCCGTGGCCAGGCCCAACCCGACCACCGCAGGCCACGATAGCGCGAGCAATAGCTTCCTTGTAGTCCACTGATGCTTGTCCACGCGTTAATTTGAGTCAGCATGGCTTCCATCGGCGTACTGCCGACGTCCCACCTTGCCGAGCCGCCATGGCCGCCGCCGTCGCCACTAGTGTCGACGATAGGGCCGGCCAAGTAGACCAATCGACGCGTTAGGTCACGGGCATCACTCAGTGATGATGTCACCGCCGGCGGACTCGCCGTCGACGAGCTATGGCCACGCGAGCTTGCTCAGCGCCGCCGGCTCTGTTTTGGTCTCGCTGACCGGTGGGTCCAACTGACGCGTGGGTCCCTGCTGTCAGCGACTCTAGGTTTTAAAGATAGTTCAAAAATTCCAGATTCAAGTGTGTTTTGTTATTTTTGTATCTTCAATTTGATAGCTCCTAAAATTGTGAAATAAATTTGTGAGTGTTCCTTAGGAAGTGTAGTATTTAGGAAAAATATGTTCTTGACTTGTACAGTAGAAAGTTTTGGATATTTAAATAGGGATTTGGAATGTACTTTTGAATGCATTCAAATTTTTTTATTTTATCTCTAGAGTTCCTGTACTCCAAAAATTATGAAATTTTTGTGGTAAGCTAGTCTTAGCATATATGAACTCTGGTAAAAATTTGAGGACCAGTGCATGTGTAGATTTATAGTTATAGATTTTTCTTTTATGAATAGTTAATCCTTGCATGAATTTTTATAAATTAATTATGAGTCCAAAATTCATGAAATTTGTTGGAGGTAATCCTAGCACCATATGGATGTTAAGAAAAATAGGAAATCTGTTGCTTGACACTTTTCAATAGGATTTTCCATTTTATGCTATTTCAAGCCTTGCTTCCTTGTCATTTTTGTATAGAATGTTCTACTTAGTAAAATGACATGAAATTTTTATAGTAGTCCTTTGATAGCATTAGTAAGGCACTGTAAATTTTTGAGAATTTATTAAGCACATCTGATATATGTTTATTATTTAACCTAGGTATCTAAATAAAATAATAAAGGCAATTAAATAAATAGTTTGGGCTTCACCCCTATATTATCTTAAATGTTTTTGGTATGCTTAAACTGTTGGTAGATTCTATGTTGTCAAATTTTGAATGATTACATGAAGTAGAAGTATTATTACTTTATATCGCATATTAAATAGTTTCCGGACTGATTCTAGAGTTTGATGAGTTGCATGTTGAAACTGATGTGTAATGTAAAAATGGTTAATAACAAAGTTGTAGAGAATTTGATAAGCTTTCCAGAAAGTCCAGGATCACTGGATTTGGATTTGTAGAACTCCAGTTATGAGTGAAACAAGTAGCTGCTATTTTATGGTATAATCGATGCATTATGGAAGTAGATAATTAAATAACCGAGAAGAGATATGCACCTACTCAATAAACATGATGCACTTGTTAACATATATGCATTCGTAATACTTATGCCATACTCATGCATCTAGGATCGGAGGAAGAGATCACGTTGCTGGAATTCGAAGAAGCCGAGGAAGGGAACCAGCAGGAGGATCCGCAAGCCGCAGCTCCCGAAGGCGTGGAGCAGAACCCTGAAGAGCTTCCGGAGTGTCCTGACCACCGCCCTACTTCCTTTCTGCGAGGCAAGCCCCGGAGCATTATAAGTCTCCCAGTAATTTACAAATGTTTACTTACGTATTTATGACTGATGCATTAGGTTATAAGAGTTGAATGAAACCACTTGATGCATGTACATTCCTTGTCCAAATATTACACCTTTAACCGGTATAGGTCCAGGATCGAATATATATGCTTAGCCATGCTTAGACCGGTAGAAGTCGGGTGATGTCCTGTCACCTGCGAGATATAGGTGGATACCGGAGCACGGTTGGCTATATTTGCTATCGTGGAACAGAACCATGAGGTAAAAGTAAATCGAGACCGGACGGGAAGTCGATAGAGAAGCAACAAGACATGGAGGTCTTGGGTGTGGATTTATCCCCGTCTGTGTCGATTAAGGACCATACCATTGTTGGCGCTTCTGACAAGATTGAACGCATGCCTCTCACTTAGCTGGCCGGATAACTTGTTCCGACCGCGAAGCCGAGTAATTCAACTCAGGCTGGGAATCGTTCTGTTGTGCGCTCCTTCCGGGGAACAATCAGACTGAGCCCAAGGGCAGGCTTGGCCTGAGCATCCTGGCATCTGGTGTTCCAGATTGTGCGGCGCAGTACGGACCTGCGAAATGTGTACCGGAGTTGTACCAAAGGTGACCTAAGGCTATCGTGGCTGGTAGACCTGGGTTTGTGTTAGGAATAAATTCCCAGCTGGTTGAAATCGATTCGAATTGCCGTCTCTCCCGGATAGTGAGAAACTTGGCTAGTCCCAACATCGTAGCAACTGTGTTATGAAACATGATGGTTTGGATGAATATGGAATTACAATACCTGCTATGGTTACTGTTGTATGCTTCTAAATGATATACCACATGTTTGGCACAGGATAGTTGCTAACCTAGAAATGGATAGTTATAAATAATCTGGTAAAGAACTTTCAACTGTACCATGATTCAATTGCTTTTACGCAAAAATGTTGTCAAGTTACGTCCACTTATACAGCCTTGCATAATCCTTGGAGTCATTTTATTTCTAGTTCATGACGGGTAAGTCTAGCTGAGTACCTTCTCGTACTCAGGGTTTATTTTCCCATTGTTGCATATGGCACTGTGTATCATGGTTATTGCAAGAGTTGCTTCTATCCCGCTGTGGATGAGGAGTAAGCCTTGGGCAGGCTTCTTTATTAATTCCTATCCTTGCTTTTGTGGACCGTGATCTGGCTTGGCACTGTATCAAACTATGTTGGAAACTTTATCTTCGAACTTATTTGCTTCCGCTTTATTTATCAAACTTGGTTTGTAATAACTTTTATTTGTACTCTGATGATGAAAGGTATCCGTGAACTTTATGTAATATGTGGCATGTATGTTGAATCCTGTACGATCTTGGTTGTTGTAAATCATTTATCGAGACCCGTCGTGGTACTCGACGGACTACCGGGTTTATATGGGTTCAAGTATGACAGTGCGACCCCTTGCGGATTGCCATTGTACTTGTATTCTTATAAATTGGTCGGTTCTGCGACAATCCATCCATGATCCATTTGTGAATAACACAACTTTAGTGACATAGGTCAACTATAATCATTCAATTTAATACAAGCAAACTGGAGGATACAAACTGACCATACCATAGGCTAATCTGGTGTGCACACAACAATCAACAATCAGAAGAAATCAATAAGCACTCCCTTAGGAATAAGGATGATTTTTTGTCACAATTTAACCACAGGGGTCACATTCACAAAAGAGTCAATGCCTTCCACGAACGGGGTAGCAAGTACATCCATCCACACGATTCATCTGTGATTAACACAATGCAACTTTACTGATCGACATAGGTTGAACTAACTAATGTGTCATTCAATTTAATACAATCAAAACTATAGGATACATACTGACTGTAGGGTAATTTGGTGCACGCGCAACAATCAAGAATCAGAGAAGCCGCCTCCGAAATCAAGAAGCACTCTAAAAAGAAGAAGGATAATTTTTTGTCACAATTTAACCACATGATCCAAACTAAGGTAGCTACACGAAAAGGGTTGTAAATTACATACCACTCAATATAGAACATCCTTTGAAAATGAATAGCCTTCACTAGCTTGGCGGTCGCCAAAAATGGTGGGGGAGCCACGGCTAAAGAAAAGTTAATCGAGTGAAGAAGAAGAGGAGGGAAATAGGGTTTTCATTGCTCTTGCAGTCCTTTATCACTGCCGGGTTAATTGGACAGCCGGTGGTGATTCTAAGTTTTTTCGTTGGATCATAGATTATGCTATTCAATGTCCGAACAAAACAGCGGTAAAACTTTCTTATCACCGCCGGTAGGAAAGGGCGGGAAGACGTCTTCAATTATTACAATTTCCACCGCCGAACCATATGAGGAACCGACGGTGCTACATAAGCCTCATTGCCAGATCTTACGGTATAGGGCCCATCAATCTTGGCACCGGTGGTGAAAACTTTTTACCTTTGACGCCTTCTTCGTGCATCACGCATCGGATCAACGGCCGGCGGTGGTAAGCGTTGCACAGCCGGCTTGCCATACGATACGGTGGCGAAGCCCCGCATCTTGTTCATTGTCGAATCATACGCTGAGCTGACAGCGAAAGCGTTCATCACCACTGGTTATTCGGCCAGGAGGGGCCCCATAGGTCATAAGCCGGTGGTGATACGTATCACCGCCGGTTATCTCAAAACCGTTGGTGAAGGTCCCGGCAGTGAATTGACTTTCTATAGTAGTGGTTCCTTGATGATGACTTCTTTCTTCTTGGATGGTGGCCCTTCTTCATCATGAATTTGCCAAATCTTTTTACAAAGAGAGCCATCTTCTCATCATCAACTTCATCAAAGCTTCAATCTTCATCTTCACTTGATGTTTCTTGCTTTGACTTGCCCTTGGATAATGATGTGGCCTTGAATGAAACACTCTTCTTCTTCTCATCCTTCTTCTCATCCTTCTTGTCATTCTTCTTCTCTTCCTTCTCATCATCATCTCTATATGTATCATCGGTCATCACATCTCCCAACACTAAGTTTGGTGTCATGGTGTCCAAACCACTCCTCACTAATATGGTGATCAATGTGCCAAATCTTGATGGTAAGCATCTCAAGAACTTGTGGGAGAAGTCCTTGTCCTTCACCTCTTCACCAAGTGCTTTGAGATCATTCACAAGCACTTGTAGCCTATGGAACATCTTCGGCACACTCTCATCATCCTTCATCTTAAAGCTTGCAAACTTCTCCTTGAGAATATATGCCTTGGTGCCCTTCACCGCTTGAGTGCCCTCAGATGATTCCTCCAACTACTTCCATGCCTCATGAGCCATCTCAATGTTCCTGATTTGCTCAAATGTCCTTTCATCCAAAGCATCATGAATGGCACTAAGAGCAATATCATTGTTTTGGAGCAATACTTCTTCAGCCATGGTAGGAGTTTTTGCATCGCCAACCTCAATCTTTGTCCCTGCCACCTTTCACACCTTCCTATTGATTGACTTGACATAGGTGGTAATCTTTGCCTTCCAATATAGATAATTTGTGCCATCAAATTGGGGTGGCTTCTTGGTGTTGTTGATTTGAGCCATTTTGACACCGTAGGTTGTTAAGCCTCAAATCACGGTGACTATGACTCTGATACCACTTGAAAGGTCCTAATGGCTAGAGGGGGTGAATAGCCTATTAAAAATTATATAACAACACTAAACCCTGCGATTAGTAAATAAGATAGCGAAGCGAGTGTTGTGCTAGCCTACTAAAAATGCAAGCCACCTATCCACAATTCTAGTTGCTATGATCACTATATCACACAAAGACTAGGTCACTACTCTCTAAGTTAGTGAGCTCTCAAAGACTAGACTAAAGAGCCTCACTAACCAAACTACACAACACAAAGCTAGCTCTCAACACTAATTACACTAAAGAGCTTAGCTACACTAGAATGTAAATACAAGAGGGGTAGTGAGGGCTATACCGCCGTGGCAAGAGACAAACAATCAATCACAATGAATACCAATGAAATCCTCGGAGACAAGATGACACAATGATTTTTCACCGAGGTTCACTTGCTTGTCGGCAAGCTACCTCCCCGTTGTAGCGATACACCCACTTTGCGGTTCACGCACTAATAGGCATCACACGCCTAACCCACAATCGGGTGCAACAAAACCAACACAAGATGAAGATCCACAAGCTACGTGCAATCCACTAGAGTACCTTTTGGCTCTCCGCCAGGGAAAGGTCAAGAACCCCTCACAATCATCACGATCGGAGTCAGAGACAAGCACCACCCTTCACTGGACGATCCTCGCTGCACCAAGCCATCTAGGTGGCAGCAACCACCAAGAGTAACAAGCGAAATCCACAGCAAAACACAATCACCAAGTGCCTCTAGATGCAATCACTCAAAGCAATGCACTTGGAGCTCTCCAATCTCACTAAAATGATGAATCAATCAAGTAGGACGAGTGAGAGAGGAATGACTAGGCTCACTAGGGTGTGTTCTAAATAGAAATGGCTAAGAGAGTAAGCCCAAGCCAGCTACCATGTTTGTATAGGGCTCCCAACAAAATAGAGACGTTGGGCTCAAGGGGTAGCCCTTTGCGAGCTGACCGGACGCACTGGTCGGGGTGACTGGACTCACCCAATCCAGCAACCGGTCACTGGATGGCAGCCATGTGTCACCCGAATTCAAGCATAGCCAACCGATCCCAACGGTCAGCAAACTCCCGTGCTCACGTGAAATGACAATCAGAAGCGCCTGGAGGAGACCAGACACGCCGCGACAGCGTCTGCTCGCCTGCGCCTAAGCCAGCACTGCGCCAAGATCAGACCTGCAGTCAGTGTGACCGGACGCTCCAACACGTGGCTACGTCACCATACTAAGCCAGAGTCTGGTCCTCTCTGCCAGACATGTTCTCTCGTGCACGACCAGACTAAGCATCCAGAGCCGGTTTTCCAAGACCAGACTAAGCCAGAGTCCGGTCCTCTCTTCCCTAGCACACCGAGGCTACGTCACCATACCTCACCAATATTCGGGCCCGCCTCCTGCGTGTTCGATCCTTTTTGCCACTCTGAGTCTAGTCACAAGACCGAGCTGCTCCTTCTCTGCGCCACTGACCGGACGCACCCAAGCTGGGTCCGGTCTAGAGTCCGGTCGCTTAAAACAGTGCCTCCTCTTCTCCAACTTCTTCACCCTTGCTCAAATGCGCGAACCACCAAGTGTATCACCTTGTGCATGTGTGTTAGCAACTTTTCACAAATATTTTCAAGCACTCACTAGAATCTAAATGCATATGCAATGAGTTAGAACATTTAGTGGCACTTTGATAATCACATTTTATGACGAGTTTCACCCCTCTTAATAGTACATCTATCTATCCTAAATGTGATCACACTCACTAAGTGTCTTGATCACCAAAACAAAATGGCCCTATCAAATATACCTTTGCCTTGAGCCCATTTTATTTTTCTCTTTCTTCTTTTCCAAGTCTATAGCTTGACCATCATCACATGTCCAACACCATCACCATGGACTTCATCTTTGCTCCACACTTGGCTTGGACCAACCTATCTCAATTTCACAGTTAGAGCATAGGGTTAGTCCAAATGGGTTATATCAATTCACTAAAACCAAACTAGAGCTTTCAGCTGCTGTGCGCGAGGTGGATAGTGTTACTTCTGTGGCTTCATCACTGAACCCATGCCACCGCCACCAAATCTCCGTTTTGCCACAGTAGCTACTCTGGTAAGCTGGGTCAGCATCACGCCCACCTCCTTTTCAAAATCTCATCCACTTCCTAGCTCGGTGAATAATAGATGAGGATAGCTCGCTCGAATGGAGAAGGCCACACCAGCCACCGCTTCAGCCTATTTATTTTAGAGGCGGTAGTTGGGCTGGCCCACCATCAGGAGCATTCAGCGCCGACGAACACCCTATATCAAGAATTATCATTTTTTATCTCACTTGGATGCTTAGTTAAAATCAACTGCAAGAGGTTTTTTATATTCGTCGATAGGAATACAAAATAAAAAAAAATTCTCTAATAGGTTTTTAATTAGAATATGAGTTTTCCTTAAACTCATACTCACTAAAATTTTATTTGGTGAGTCGTTTAAATAAAAATTGCTCTATACATTTCCACCCTCGAACAGCTTTCGTTATATCTTGTGCATAGGAGAGCTATTTCCACACTTCATCTTTAGCTTGTTAAGAATCCGATATAAATGATGATAATATTTGGAGATCTTATTGAAGAAATCGTTGAAAAACTTTTTTCACCAAAAATCCCTATTTATATCATTACAAAAAATATAAAGAGACTCTTTGAGTTGCTCTTAGAGGATCTTCAAGAGAACACCATACTTATCTCTTTATTATCGTAAAATTTAGAAACAAAAAAATATGGTCCAGTAGACTCTTAAAATCACTCTGCATCATTTCGCTCTTCAAAATCATCTTTCTTGCTCTCCACTTTTGGAGAGGCTACATGGCTATGTAAGATCAACTTCAAAAGATTCACTATATTCTTCTTAATAGGTAGTGTCGGTGTTTTGAGTTACCAACTAGTAAATTTCTAGTATTGCGCGTCTGGCTCGGATGGTGTGCTTAAAGGATACGAGGTTTATACTGGTTCAGGCAAAAAGTCCCTACGTCCAGTTCATCGCTGCTGCTCATGTTACAAGCATTAAAAGTTTGTAGTAGGGGTTACAAACGAGCGAGAGAGAAATAGGTCCCAAGTCTCTGATGTGCGTGTGCTCCTAAGGCGTGTTAGTGCGTGTGTTTTGATGTCTACAGCCATGATGACTGGCGAACCCCCATCCTCCTAGGATGTCCTGCTTCCCCTTTTATAGACAAAGGGGAAGAGCAAGTTACACAGAGAGAAAGAGGGAGAAGAGGCCAGGAGAGGAAGGCTTCTAGGACCGCTAGGTCTTTCTTTTCCTTTATGCAGGTCCCACCGACACTGCAGATGGTGACAGGGATGGCTCCATGCCGGGCGCTTGTCCACCGCCGATGCCACGCCCTGGCGTTATCAGTGGGTCATGATGTCCCATTTCATTCAGGCGGGTGATGCGGCATACCAACATGCTGGTCAGCTATCATATAGGGAGTAGGCAGCATAATGACCACGTGTCCGTCACTATTGGTGTTGTGAGTTCCTTGGAGTGACATGTCGCAGGCACAGGTATGTTGAGATGTGACCCCTCCCTGCACGATGCCAGAAGTTTGATCTTGGGTTGTACTTTCTGGCCCATAGCGGTTGGCGGCGGTATGGGCTTCTGTTAGGAGCCACGCCAGATGGGTCGGGCAAGATGGAGCCCCCGACCTAGAGGTCGGGCGAGGCAGAGCCTACCCCCAGCAGTCGGGCGAGGCAGAGCCCACGACCTTAGGGTTGGGCAAGGCAGAGACCGTGGCCTCGGGGTCAGGCGAGATGGAGCCCACCCCCAAGGGTTGGGCAAGGCAGAGCCCGTGGCCTCATGGTTGCGCGAGATGGAACCTGCCCCCAAGGGTTGGGCGAGGCGGAGCCTGTGGCCTTGGGGTCAGGTGAGACGAAGCCCACCCCTACGGGCCGGGCGAGGCAGAGCCTGCGCACCTTGGGGTTGGTTGGAGCTATAGTCAAGCTCTTGACTGCTCGGATGAATCAATGTTGATGATCATTAGCTTCTCCTCTTCGGGTACCCTAGTATTGGTCCCTGACAGTAGCCCCGAGCCTGTGGAGTAGTAGAATACTCCTTTAGAGGCTTTTCTAAACGAATGGACTCTGAGGGCCTCAGCCTTCTTTTGTCGCCCACGGCGTGTCCTGGGGACGGCGATTCCCTTTCATCGTAATCAGACCCCTCAGGGTATAGCCGTGAGATTTGGTGCGTCGAAAAAGATCTTTCCCAATTCTGACCCCTACGGGGGTCTGTCATTCTTGGACCGCACGTTCGGTCTCCTCATGAGTCCAAGTTTCCTTGAGCCCCCACCCGTAGCAGGGGTCTGGTCGAGGATCTGCTCGTCTTTGTGAACGTCTTCCCTCATGTGTTTTTCCAATAAAAATGGAGGGGCTAAGCTGTACCATGATTTTCCTCTATGGATGAATCATGGTGCTCGATGGGCTATTAATGGGCTAGTCCGAGTGGGGCCCCGGCATCCCGTTCGCGGGGTCTGGCTTGGGTTAGTTGGTGACTGACTCTAGATTTTCAATGGTCAATCTATATAGTTCTTAGGTCCGTTTGACCGGTCCTAAGGGCTCTATGCCTTTCTTCAAGGAAAAACCATGGATCGTATCTGGCTGAGACTAGAACTTGGGATGGGGTGCCCACGGTGCTCGTGCGCTAGGGTACTGGCCACTAGAGGGCCCATCGTTTTCCACCCCTCACTCTAAAGGTGCCCGAAGCTATTGTCAAACCCATCGGTGGGCCAACCTTCGAACTCCTAGGCCTAGATGGTCCGTAGGAGTGTTTTTAGCTCCATATCCCTCTTACCTGTGATGGGTCGTGGCCCGTTCGGGGAGGCAAAACATCTAGCGCATTTTCTGAGGGGATGGCCATGGGTTGCGTGCGCACACCCCATGACGAAACATGGTGATAGATCGTGGCAGGCGTGGAGATCTAGGCAGGCGGTTGGTTTCCTCGCACCCATCGCCCCTATAAATCCAAAGGGTTAGCCCTTCGTGTTTCATACGCACGCCTGCATCCTTACCTCTATAGCCACATAGCTGCCGCCAACACTTAGGTTTCCTGCCTCTACATCCCCACCGCCGTTAAGCTCGCATCCATCCACCCCCACCTCCAATGGATCCGTGGTGTCGTTCTGACATCACTTTCTAGCGCATAGAGGGCCTCATCTATTGTGGTCTTCACGCGTGGACCTCGGCCGAGGAGTGGTTGCGGCCCCGTGATGAGGATTCACAGTCACTGCCCGACGGCTACGTGGTGTCGTTTGCCCACTTCCACAAGCGTGGGCTTGCGACCCCCACCCACAAAGTCCTCAGGGGGCTGCTGCACTTCTACAAGATCGAGCTACAGCATCTCAATCCCAATGAGATCCAGCACATGGCGGTGTTCGTCGCGCTGTGTGAAGGATTCCTGGGGATCAGCCCCCACTTCAACTTGTGGATGTATTTCTTTGCCATCAACCTCCAGAAGAAGAGGGAGAAGGGTGTTAGGCAGGAGCTGCACATGCCGATGGGTTGCGTCGGCATCCAACTTCAGAACAATAGGGTCAGCGAGTACCTGTCCATGCGGCTCTCGATGTCCAACAAGGGGTGGTACTCATAGTGGTTCTACCTCAAGAATGACACCGCCACCCCTCTACCAGAGTACACCGGGCGCCAGATCAAAGAGGCCCTAGAGCAGTGGAGGAAGTGGGGCGTCTCGGAGAACGACAACAAGAAGATCCAACACCACATCGCCGCCATCCACATCCTGAAGGAGAACGGCCTAAAAGGATCGAGTGTCATTGGGGCTTACCATGCGAGGAGGGTGGCGCCATTGATGATGTGTGTGCTTTTGCTATACATGATGGCACCCGAGGCATCATTCGACAGAACGGCGCTCGCCGAGGGAATGCTCCCCAACTCCGAGATCACACAACGCATCAAGGAGGCGATGGAGCCTTTGAGGGATGACACGGTGCCACCCTCGACTTCGTCTATCAGGTGTCGGGGCATCCTCCGATGCGGACAGAGCCAGGCTACGTTGTCTTTGTAAGTTTCCCTTTCTCTTGCCTTTTGTTCAATTGATTTCCTAACCCCGTGAGACTAACTTTAAGAGGGGCAGGACCAACCAAGGGACCTGATCCTCATGGATCACCCGGCGTCGCTGCCGAGGGTTTCGGCCGTGAGGACGGTGAATCACGTCGAGGGCGAGTGGCTAAGGATGGCGAAGGAGGACAAGAAGAGGAAGAAGCAGCAGAATGAGGGGAGGACAATGATGATGATGGTGACGATGATGAGGTGATGGAGGAAGAAGAAACGGTAGCCGACGATATCAAGTGAGCCAACCTGGAGAACGAGGATGCACTGACAGGCGTCGGTTCATCCTTGCAGGCATTGGGACCCTTCCTGTTCCATGGAGGGGAGGGGACATCTAGGAAGCCGACGGAGGTGGGACGTACCATCGGCCTGCGCTAGGAGCCAACAGAGGTGGGCGGCTCTCCCGTCGCGCCCGAGGTGCTAGCAGACGTGGGTGGCTTCACCATCGAGCCCCAAGAGCCAAGGGGAGTGGGGCATTCCACTAATGTGCCCCAGGAGCTACCAGGGGCAAGACCCTCTGCCTAGGAGCAGGGGGCAGGCTAGAAACGGCCTCCTTCCAACGAGACAGAGCAAGGGTCGGGGAGTTCATCCCCCAAACACATCTACCACCCGACGGTGCTAAGGTGAGTTATCAATTCCTCTATTTTTTCCTGTTTTAGTCGTATTTCATCGTGACTTATGTTTTTGTCCCTTGCAGCGTCGGTAGGCATTAGAATCTTTTGGCGCTGGCACCGAAGAAGAGCATCACCCTCCAATTGGGGCGGCGGCCGTCAGCTGGTGTTGCGCCCATTTTGGGTGGGAGTGGCGCTAGTGTGACCGCATCGTTGGCCGGTCGGGCACCACCCATGGTGGCGCCTATGCCCTCGGTGGGATGGGCAGACGTGGGCGTTCAAGGGGCACGTTTGGAGGTCACGGAGCAGCCGATGATGGTCGTGATACCGCTATCGATGGTGGGCGGACAGGGCTACCGACCATGCTCGTGGCGGCAACCGTGGTAGGCGCGATGCAGCCGGTCATGACCCCGCCGATGCAGGTGGAGGTGGCGGCGGCCGTGATAGATGGGTCACAGCCGGGCGCAACTACAGCATCTACTGAGGCACCGACGCGACCCATGCCATCGATGGCCCAAGTAACGGCGCCTGGCATGGGCTGGATGGAGGGGGACATGGCTGAGGGTCCCCGAGAGTCATGGTGCTAGAAGAGAGGTTGGCGTCCGCACTGCTGACCCCTTCTGTCGCTGGAGGGGGCGTCCCAGCGGGGACATCATGGTGAGAGGGGTCAGCGGTGCTTGGAGCCAGCGGGGAGTCATCCCTGACCCTGACATCGGTGGGTAGTGGCTTGCCTATGCAGGGTGAGCCCCTGCTCTAGTGGATGAATCCTCATGATCTAACGTAGACGCTTTTACCCTTGATGACGCCACAGAGAGCATGGAGCGGGAGAGCCTCAACATAGGGATCTTGTCTGTGCTCGAGGCCCTAGACCACACCAAGGGCATATTGTGCGACGTTTTTGTTCCCTCTGGTAGGGTATTGTTTGGTCCTGCTTCTTGCCCTTTTCTAACTTTATATACTTTTTGTATCCTGACCATCGTCTCCCTATAATCCCTTATAGCTCGCAGCCGGGGGAAATCGTGGTTCCTTCATCAACAAAAGGAAGCCTAGGACCGCCTCATTGAGCAGACATGGCTACACGGGGAGGTTATAGCTTAGCTCATTGCCACCCAGCAGAGGGTGGTCGAGCTGACTCCCCACGCCGAGGAGGAGGCCAATCTTTGGTCGCGGGTGGCTAAGGCCTGCCGGGATGTTGACGAGGCCGAGAAGGCGTTCGAGGCCCTATCGGCGAGGTCATGGAAGGATGACAAAGAAGCTGCCAGGGTCAGGAAGGAGCAGGATGAGTTCTTCCAAAAGGACGTCGAGACCCACCAGCGGATCCTTGACCTTCTGGGTGAGGTTGAAAAGGAAAGGGATCTGAAGTTGGGGGCCGAGGAGAAACTCATGGCCCTAGAGAAAAGGGTGAGCCTAGATGCCGTGACGGTCGCTCAGCTGCACAAGGAGCAAGATGAGCTGATCCAAACCACGGGGAGGCTCCGCTCGGAACATGGTGCGGCTCGCAAGGAGCGTGACTAGGCTTTCCAAGAGTGTGACCAGGACTACCAAGAGCGCGATGACACGCAGCAGAAGGTCAGCACCTTCTAGGCCAAGCTTGAAAGCATGACAACTCAGAAGTTGGAGGCCAAGAGCGTTTCTACCAGCTAGCTGTGGATCTCGCTGAGGTGAGGAGAAATCTTCTGGAGGAGAGTGACGAGCTCGGTATCCTAAGCGCCGCCCTCGGAGTGGTCTACGATGACCATGAGGTGGTGCGGATGGAGGGGACCAGCTCACTCGTGGCTCATACCACCGAGATCATGGCTCGGGTGTGCCAGCTCGAGAGGAATGCCCTTCACACTAGGGTCAATCAGTCCTTCGTGATTGCTCATTCTCATTGTGGAGACAGCATCGATCTGGAGGCGATGAGCCACGGCTACACGCCCGGTTATGAAGTCCATGAGCTAGAGGAGATGGAAACGGTGGTGGCTCCCCTTTTGCAGGACCTAGCGAATAGGATAGAAGGCATAGTTCTCCCACGGAGGGGCTAGCTAGTTAAATAGGTCAGGCGGTCATTTTTGTAATAAGCAGACAAGTTCCGACCCTTGTGTTTTAAATAAGCTTGTCATTTTGTTTCGTTCGATCAAATATGTTCTTTTGTTTCGGTTGAACAAATTTGATCTTTCTCCCTTTTTATGTGTAAAAAAGGGGTTAATGCGTTCTGACCCTTCCAATTGTTAAGACCGTAGAGTTTGAGGTGTGGGCGGGAAACTCTAATCATGCTGATGAGCAAGAGTGCCATAGCCACTAGGGCATAGGTTTCTTGCAGTCCGACCAGCCTTACTCAGTCGTTGATTTCCGCAAACCTTGCCTCTAGGTTTTTAACATGAGGAAGGGGTCAGGCATGGCAACTATTTCAAAAAGGCTATATATATACCCTTATCAGCCCCCGAGTGACACCAGGCCCCTTGCCATTGCCGAGGTCGGGTGTCACTGAAGATCGAGAGAGACAATAGTGAAACTAGTAGGAGAAAGCGTCTCTTGTTTTAGAAATGTTATCCTTATTTTTTCATACGTATCCCCTCCCTAGGATCTGAGCCATCGTTCTGTGACCGTGCATTTGGTCTCCTTACGAGTCCAACTTTCCTCGAGCCCCCGCACGTAGCGGGGGTCAGGTCGATGGTCACCCCATCCGTGGTTTCCGCAACTGGAGGGGTTGAGCTAATGGCACTTGCCCCGATGGCTCAAGTGACGCGCTCGGTGAGCTCGCTAATGGGCATGTCCGAGTGGAATCCGGGTCCATCGTTTGTAATAGGGTTGGCATAGCCCTCATGTGGCAATTCACTGCTCCTTAACCCGCCTCCCGGTAGATGCCCGAGTCATTCTAAAGACCGACTCAGGTGGCCCACTGGCCTCCCCTCGACGAAGATTCTGTGTGCTTGGCTTGAGGTTAGGATCAAACGAGAAGGTCGAGATGACCCTGTCCGCTTCTGAGTGGTCGGGCAAAGGCCGCTAGGGCTCATCTGCGTTTTCTCCCCTAGCTCTATTTGACATGAGGCCTCATACCCTTTGCGGGCTGGTCTTCGAACCTTGGTCAATCGCCGCTCATATCAAATGAGACGATCACCGCTTCGTGACGCGATGCGAAGCATTGTGATGCAATAATTGCATATGCGATGCTTGGATGTATGAGAATGGATGAATGAATGCTCATGCACTAGAAAAGTAAAGTGGGGGTTGGTAAAGTTAGCTCGATGGCTTCAAGTGATGGGTTCAGGGAGCTCTTACTGGATATGTTCGAGTGGAATTTGGGTCCGTCGTTCATGATAGAGTCAGCCTAACCTGCATGGGGCATTCTGCTGCTCATTACCCGTCTCTCGGTAGCTGCCCGAGCCATTCGATTGACTTGGGCAACCTGCTGGCCTCTCCTTGATGGAGATTCTGCTGATGGACCCCTCCAAACCCTTCCTGGGAAGGCAGAGGCTAAAGCTCGAGGTACGGGGACAAAAACTCTAATCATGCTGGTGAGCAAAAATGTCGTAGCCGCTGGGGCATAGGTTTCTTACGGTCCGACTAGTTTTACTCAGCGTTTGTTCCCGCACAGGTTGCCTCTAGGTTTTAGCGTGAGGAATGGTCGGGCATAGAGAATATCTACCGAATAGACACTCTTGCCAGCCCCCGGGGGAGGCCCGACCCCTTGCCGTTGCTAGGGTCGGGTGTCACTTAAAGATGACATGTCTCTCGGCAGCGGCCCGAGCCGTCTGATCAACTTGGGTGACCTGCAGACCTCTTCGTCGATGGAGATTCCACTGGTGGGCCCCTCTAAACCCTTCCTAGGAAGGCGGAGGCTAAAGCTCGGGGTGCAAAGATAAAAACTCTGATCATGCTGGTGAGCAAAGATGCCATAGCCGCTGGGGCGTAGGTTTCTTGTGGTCTGACCAGTTTTACTCAATGTTTGTTTTCGCACACCTTGCCTCTAGGTTTTAGCATGAGGAAGGGTCAGGCATAGAGAATGTCTACCGAATAGACACTCTTGCTAGCCCTCGAGTGAGGCCTGACCCCTTGCCGTTGCTAGGGTTGGGTGTCACTTAAAGATGACCCATCTCTCAGCAGTGGCCTGAGCCGTCCGATCGACTTGGGTGACCCGCTGGCACAGGACTTACCATGATGGCTCGAGTGACGGGTTTGGAGAGCTCCTACCGGATATGTCCGAGTGGAATCCGGGTCTATCGTTCATGACAGAGTCAGCATAACCCGCATGGAGGATCCTACTACTCCTTACTCGTCTCTTGGCAGCGGCCCGAGCCATCCGACTGACTTGGGTGACCCGCTGGCATAGGACTTTCTTGCAGAGATAGAGGATGAGATCATCCTCCCCAAGAATTTTAGTTACGTAGATAAGCCAGGCGGCGAACTCGTAACAAGTGAACAAGCTCTTAAATTTTGTTATGGCCAAACAGATTTTTTAGCCCTTCTCCCCTTTTTGTATAAAAAGATTAATGCGTTCTGACCCTTTCCATCGTTAAGGCTATAAAGCTCAGGGTGCAGGTGAACAAACTCTGGTCATGTTGGTGAGCAAAAATGCCATAGTCGCTGGGGCATAGATTTCTTGTAGTTTGACCAGTTTTACTCAGCGTTTGTTTCCGCGACCCTTGCTTCTAGATCTTAACGTGAGAGAGGGTCAAGCTTAGAGAATGTTTGTCAGGTAGATATACTCTTAGACGTGTTCGGACTCTTTCTGTCATTTAAGGCCGTAAAGCTTAGGGTGCGGGCAAACAAACTCTGATCACGCTGGTGAGCAAAAGCGCCGTAGCCGCAGGGGCATAGGTTTCTTGCAGTTCAACCAGTTTTACTCAGTGTTTGTTTCCGCGACCTTCGCTTCTAGGTCTTAACGTGAGAAAGAGTCGGGCATAGAGAATGTTTCCTGGATAAATATGCTCTTATTGGCGCATGAGTGAGGCCCGACCCCCTGCTGTTGCTGGGGTCGGGTGTCACTAAAGATAGGGGAGTTGATAGCATAAGAGAAAGTGTGCATATATTAAGGGTAAAAGCGACGTAATTATTTGATGTTCTAGGTGTTGACAAAGACTTCGCCGTCGATGGTCTTGAGCTTGTAGGCACCTGGTCGGAGCACCTCCGCGATGATGTATGGTCCCTCCCACGGCAGAGAGAGCTTGTGGTAGTTCTTGTTGCTCTAGACGAGACGGAGCGCCAGGTCCCCGACGTTGAAGGCCCGACCCCGCACATTATGGTTGTGGTACTGATGCAACGCTTGTTGGTACTTGGCTGTGCGGAGGAGGGCGATGTCACGTGCTTCATCTAGCTGGGCTCCTTCATATGCTCCCCCTTGTTGGAGCTTCTAGACAAGAACCGTTTCAAGAGGACAACAGTCCTTGTATAGGTGTTCGATGGGGAAAGCATGGTTCAGGCATGGCCCTTTGAGCAGCTTCTCAAAGCAGTCCGGGGTACCCTCGGTGGGCTTCCGACCCCCCTTGTGGTCGGCGGTGGCCATGAGCGAACTCTCGTGCCGCTGCTTGTTCTTCTTCTTGTTAGGACGGTTGGAGGCGCCTTCATCGGCGTCCTCGTCCTGTTTTGCCTTGCCTTTGAGCTAGTTGAAAATCGCCCTATTCGCCTCATCCCCCGAGGCGTGGCTGGTGGTGATGTCAAGGAGCTCCTTGGTGGTTCGTGGGCCCTTACATCCCAACTTGTGAACCAGGGACTCATAGGTGGTCCCAGACAGGAAAGCTCCTATGACGTCGGCATCGGCGACGTTGGGCAGCTTGTTGTACTGCCGGGAGAAGCGCCGGATGTACCCACAAAGAGTTTCCCTAGACTTCTATCGATAGTTCTTGAGATCCCATAGGTTCCCAGGGCACGCGTATGTGCCCTGGAAGTTTTACACGAAGATCTCTTTTAGGTCCACCCAACTTTGGATTCTGTTGGGCAGAAGGTGTTCCAACCACGTTCGCGCCGAATCGGCTAGGAACAATGGAAGGTTGTGGATAATGAAATCATCATTATTCGCTCCACCGGCTTGGCAAGTAAGCCGATAATCCTTGAGCCATAGTACATGGTTCGTTTCCCCAGAGTATTTTTGGGATGTTGGTCGGCGGTTGGTACCACAGTGGGAAGACGGCGTTGAGGATATGTCGGCCAAAGGCCTGAGGTCCCGGTAAGTCAGGGCTCGGGCTTCGGTCCTCATCGCTGTCATAGCGTCCACCACGACATGGGTGGCAGCCGTGGCTTGCCTCCTCCCTCGCATCTCCGTGGGTACGCCTGCGAGTGTCGAGGGTGTCACGTGCGTCATGATGGAGGCCGAGACGCTCATGCACTGGGACCGCGGTGCACGGCCTACGACCTTGCTGTGCCTAGTGGACTGACACGTCCTTGTCGGGTCACTCTTAGAGCATGCGCTAGCTGGCGTCTAGCTCGTGTTGTTGGGACAGCAAGCTCTTGGCCTGCTACGCCGCTGCACGCTCGAGTAGCGTGCGAATCTCACGATGGGCCTGACGATCCTCGAGCGTGGCAGGCCCCGGAAGCCCCTAGAGCAAGGCTGTCACAACAATGGTGTTCTGGCTCACCTGGGTGAAGTGTGGGAGGGCTTCATCGTCCTCGATGATCCTCCAATTTATGTCATGGGCCACGGCGCGTGCACGCCTACCGTCTCCATGGCACTCGATCTCTCGCTTGAACTCCGCGCATTCTTGCTCGATCTGGAGTCGTGCTTCCTCGAGCTCTTGGTGTCGGGCCTTCAGCTGCTCTACCCATAGGCAAGGTGGGGCCCCTATATCCCCCTCGACCTCATCGTCGAAGTCGTTCGTTGGGGTAGCCTCTCCCTCGTGGATGCTTTCGACATGTCCCTCGGGGATACCTACCATGAAACATTCATGAGAGGGGTGATGGCTCCCCCTGCTGGAGTCAGAGCTGGAGGGCAACTCTGATTCTCCTCCGAGGAGGTCGTGGAAAGATTCTGCAGCATATTCAGTCATCCCCATGAATTCATCGTTTGTAGGGGATGGAGGCGTGTGTTGCGCCACAAGGTGGCCAACGGTCTCTGCGGCATTGCAGAGACTGGATGGGAGCGTTGTCGAGGTGCTCCGGATGAGGTATTCTAGGGAGAGCGGCTCTTTGGCAAGCTGCGTCATGACATTGGCGAACGAGAAGGTGAGGTGGCCCAGGTCCTCCTAGGATGGTCGGGGTCCTAGGAAGGCACCGAGCTGACGTTCTAACCTCCTATAGTCGAAGTCGAGGAGCTGGTTGCTCCTAGGGGCGCGGGCCTTCGGTGCGTGCAGCTATAGCTCCTCAAGCGCCATAGCGATCGTGTCGAGGCCGGTGGAGTGGAGAGGTTGGACGACGGTGGGAGCCTACGCCAACTCTCCCTCCGTCATGACGATGAAGTCTAGGTTCCCGAAGCGCACGTGCATGCCCAGGACCCAGCTGACACCGTGACTAGCCATCCGAGATCTGGTGTGGACGTCGAGACACGCAAAAGGCCCCTATCTAACGCGCCAACTGTCGGTGTTTTGAGTTACCAACTAGTAAATTTCTAGTATTGCGTGTCGGGCTTGGATGGTGTGCTTAGAGGACATGAGGTTTATATTGGTTCAGGCAGAAAGTCCCTACGTCTAGTTCATCGTTGCTGCTCATGTTACTAGCACTGAAAGTTTATAGTAGGGGTTACAAACGAGCGAGAGAGGAACAGGTCCCAAGTCTCTGATGTGCGTGTGCTCCTAAGACGTGTTAGGGCGTGTGTTTTGATGTCTACATCCATGTAGAGTGGTGAACCCCCTTCCTCCTGGGATGTCCTGCTTCATGTTTTATAGACAAAGGGGAAGAGCATGTTACACAGAGAGAAAGAGGGAGAAGAGGCCAGGAGAGGAAGGCTTCCAGGACTGCTGGTCTTTTCTTTTCCTTTGTGTGGGTCCCGCTGACACTGCAGATGGTGAAAGGATAGCTCCACGCTGGGCGCCAATTCGCCGCTAATGCCACGTGCTGGCATTGTCAGCGGGTCGTGACGTCCCATTCCGCCCCGGCGGGCAATGCGGCGAACCAACGTGCTGATCAGCGGTCGTGCAGGGAGTAGGCAGCATAGTGACCACGCGCCCATCACTGTTTGTGATGTGAGTTCCCTGGAGTGACATGTCACAGGCATGGGTCATGTTGAGATGTGCCCGCTCCTTGCACGATCCAGAAGTTTGACCTTGGATTGTACTTTCTGGCCCGTAGTGGCTGACGGCGGTATAGGCTACCGTCAGGAGCCGTGCCTGAGGGGTCGGGCGAGACGGAGCACGCCCCCAGCGGTCGAACGAGGCAGAGCCCGTGGTCTCGGGGTCGGGCGAGGCGGAGCCTGCGGCCTCGGGGTCGGGCGAGACGAAGCCCGCCCCCAAGGGTCGGGCGAGATGGAGCCCGCCCCCAAGGGTCGGGCGAGACGGAGCCCGCTCCCAAGGATCGTGCGAGGCGGAGCCTGCACACCTGGGGTCGGTTGGAGCTGTAGTCGCACTCTTGACTGCTCGGATGAATCAATGTTGATGACCATTAGCTCCTCTTCTTCGGGTACCCTAGTATTGGTCCCCGACAGGTAGAAATATAAATTTTATAAAAAATACCCTCCAACAACTTCTTTAATTGGTTATCCAAATATTATCAGCCTTTATTTTTTGCTAGCCAAAGATAGAGAGTGAGACTAACTCTCTAGAGTTTGTAAAGATAGATTGAGACTAACTCTCTTGATGCATACAAGATATAGAAAAGAATGACACTTTTATGGGATGAAGAAAGTAGAAGATAGTCTTTCATACTAGTAGCATCAAATTAAATGCAACATTAAAGTTGTGTATGATGGAAAATCATGTATATAAAAGATAGTCTTTAAAATATAACAAGAGCAAGGCTAATAATATAGTCTCCAGTTGGTTGTATGGATCCTTACAGCTCACTTATTAGCCAACTCATATAGTAATTGGTTTAGTTATAATCCATCATTTTCTCTCACATAGTTTTTTGGTTCTTATACTTTAGCTGATTGCAAACTTATAACCCACCTTTCTTCTCTCGCCTCCTTTTTTTCTGTTGCTCCTCATCATACAGCCTTCTAACATACTCCCATATACTTGCTCTAATAACGTGCACATGCTATGGACCAACATATTGATACGCCATGGGTCAAGTTGTAGGGGTGGTTGGAAGATCAGTGAGCTGATAATCTTGAACGAACATTTTGCCTACCACTTAACAAATGGCCATATAACCACGGTTTTTTTTTTCAAAATCTAGTATCCTACACATACGCACAGACTCACCCTTACGAATACACATACACATCCTATCCTACGAACACCTATAAAAAATTAAATCGGTTGATCTATTCTTAGAGTTATCTTAAGTTAAATTTTTAAGTTTGACTAAATTTATAAGAAATAATGTCTTATGATACTAGATTCATAAATATATTTTCATAATGTGTTCATTTAAGGATATAAATACCGTTGCCCTTCTTCTATAAACTTGACCAAATTTAAAGAAATTTAACTTAAGATAAACTCTAAGAATTGATTTATTTAAAGACAGCAGGAGTATATTATCTACCACTAAATGCATTAAAATAAATACTTGGAGTAATATTATCTACCACTAAATGTATTCAAAAAAGAAGTACAAAAAAATATGGGCATGCATGACACGTCTAGACTTCCTGGGTGGATAAGACATGTCGAAGAGACTCTCAATATCCTTTAAAAATACATGCCAATAACTTTAACTAGATCTCTAAATATAAACATCCTCTATCCCAGACTTCTCACTAGCTAAAGATGAAGAACGAGAATATCCCAGACTTCTCACTAGCTAAAGATGAAGAACGAGAATAGCTCTCTAGAAGCGCACAAGATTTAGAAAAGTTATTGGAGAATATAAAGATATAAAAATAATTTTTACTCAACACAAATAACTCTCCAAATAACAATGTAGAGACTAAATTTTAGAAAAAAAACTCCCAAAGATGCTCTAAGTCCTACCACAGATAGTGGTGAAATAGGCGCACGGGACAATGAGGTCTTGGCCAATCCTTTATTCTTTTAGCAAATCGCATGCACCATAACGACTCAGGAAGATATGTGAGAAGTAGAGAGCAGACCTTGCAGGGAGCCAGGGACCATCTGCACATTATATGTTTCTTTCTTTGTCTACAACAGATTACTGTTCCAAACCTATTTATGAAGAACAACTAGCAAGGCATAAGAGAGAGACCAGTTGTACATAGTAGAGCATGATGCACTCAGAGCGAAAACAGCATTCATGCCACTGTGGACCAGCGCACGATGGTGATGTGCGCTCAGGCTGCCTCCTACAGAACTGGAGGACTAGGAGCACAGGCGACGATTCGAAGTGCCTGACAAGCATTATGGTTCCAGCTTCAAGGAGACAACACGGGACTTCCTGTTCTGCTTGGCTGCCCTCACGAACACTATGGAGAGGCATGCCGGCGCCCACCATGGCCTGCGGACTTCTTGCTCCCCTTTGAGGCAGGCCACTGGATTTTACAATCAGCATTAGTCACACCAAACTTCGTTCAGAGTTCAAGCAGAGACTTCCAAAGATTACATATAGACAAAAGCATGATATCTCAAAATTACAAACAAAACAACTCAAGAACTCACTTAAGGGTGCTTAGCGTTCATGACAAAGATATCCAATATTCAATAGCAGCATATATTGAACTTACTAAAACCTCACTAGTCACTATGCTAAACATATTAGAGTCACACAGTGAAACTATCCAAAACAGAAAGAACCAAAATATAGTAGAGCTTCAATCACACAACCTATTTGCTTACAGTCTCTCCCTACTATTCTCGAAGTGCTGTTCCGTCAATGTTATCGTTATCAATCACTACTGGAATCTCGCATTTTTCTGTGTGTGCGAAAACACACAGAAAAATGCGAATACCGTCAGAAAAATATTTTTCTGAAAAATACCCACAGAAATATAATGACAGAAAAATTCAATTGTTCTGTGTGTTCGCCGTCAGAAACAATTTTTCTGTGGGTGTTACACGCACAGAAAAATTGCGTTAGCCCAGATTAAATTTAAATGTTGTGTGCGTTGATCCTCACAGAAAAAAAGAAAAGCCCAACAGAAAAATAATTTTTCTGTGGGTGTTACACGCACACAAAAATTGCGTTAGCCCAGATTAAATTTAAATGTTGTGTCGGTCTCGGTTAACGCACAGAAAAAATAACAGACCACTGATAGAAAAATCCTTAACCATGCAGCAAATTGGATACAATAATTATATAGAAACAGAACAATAGCAACAACATATTAAATATGGACTGTCCATACTGTAATTTCATCACAACATAATAGATAGCATACAAATAAAGATCCAAATGTTCAGTACATTAATTAATGCACCCTAGAAAAATTCCCATTTCCATGAACTGTCGATATCTCATATGACAAGGGAACCTATGGTCCAATTTTTATTTCAAAAGAACTTCTTGCTCATACTTGCAAGAAGCAACTGAAGAATGTAAAGTCAGGGCTAATTACAGATTTATGAAAAGATGAACCATGCAGTGTGTTCTAGCTCCCATCTGATCAGTTCAGACAACTCTTTTCAGACTGACTTAACTAGGTCACAAAAAAACTACCTTTATTTGCAGCTGCAGGAACTTGACATACTGAACTGCTTCCTCCAGCATAGTGCTCATGTCAACCTGCAAAGGCAAGAGAACAACTTATCTTCAGTGTTCACACAAAAGTTTGCGCAAATTGCTGGGCCTTTGAAAAGAAAACACAATTTGATAGCAAAAAAATTGATCACTAAATACAAAAGAAAAGAACTTACTTTGGTGCCATTAGGAATTAGCTGCTGCAGCGTGCTTAGTCTTTCATTGATCCTCTCTCTTCTCCTCTGTTATATAGTATGACTAAGCCATCAGAAAACAAAAACTACAGATTCAGTGATCATTGCGAAATTAGCATTAAGTATTTCTGACCTTTGCGTAAAGGCTCTGTAAATCCTTCGAGGACCGACTACGACATCTTGAACTGGTACTTTGTTTCAGAACAACAGATTCTTCACACGCACCAATTGAATCATCTTCAGAGCTGCAGCTCCAGGAAAAGCTCTGACTGACATGCATCTATTTGCCAAATCAGAGTAAAGACCTAAAGAAACTAGAAAGGGTGAGCAAATCATTGCTTGTTCAAAACTGAAAATTGTAAGGTGAGCATGACATACAAATACATACTGTGAGTAGTAAGATTGTCCACCTTAGCCAAGGGTTTCACCGGTGCTACTCCACCCATGGACCAATGAACAAATATTATTAGTACTGCAAACCTGAAAATAATCAAATACATAGTGTGAGTATGAGAAAGAACATAAGTTCAGAAAATAGCCCGCAAAAAAAAGACAAACTAAGCCAAGCAAGAAGTAAAAGTTTACTCACTACTAATCTCATAGTTAGAAACCTTTAAAAGTCTTAATAAAGGGTACATGCATCTTTCCACGTAAGCTTATCTCTATTAGGCATGTAATTAGATCCTTTTCAGTGAAAAGGAACAGCACATACAGTGTAGCCATTTGTAGAAAACCAAAGATATATGAAACATTTAATCAACTGTTTCAGAATGCCTATACGTACAAGACCTGAAAAACATTAATACCTACCTACTACTACTACAAAGTTTCTCGCCAAGTCAAACGATCCCAAATTTGAGACTGTGAGTGCTGCAAAACATTAATACATACCTACTACTAGAGAGCAGCAAGAGAGCCCAGCTCTACCAAATGAACCAAACACAACCAACATGCAACCACAACCATTACTGAAACTGAAAGTAGCATCACTGATATATAACATAATAAAGTATACGACAAACCTTGTCGAACATTATTAGTCACTCAAGATACTGAACATGGAAGTAGTCACTCAAGATACCTGAACATGGATGACAATCTTCCCTCAGACAGCATATTCACATTTTAATAATATAGTTATCTGTGTTGAGCTAGGCATGAGAAGACGCATTCTTCTTACCCAGACAAGCACATCCATAACAAATCGAATAAAATAATGAAATGATGCAGGATCAGGATGTGAGAACACTTCACGCATATCCAAACCATTATTCACACTGCTTTTAAGTCAACCAAGATAACATACGTGGGACACAAGCTTGCCAATCACTAAATTCCTTGAAAGTTCAGACTTCATAACAGATCAAATTAGCAAATTGTTTAACAGATTTAGAGCCATACATTATAGTACTGAACACAGTTTAATTTTCTTTGTGTCGTGCATATCTATGGAATCCATTGCCACAGCCACACATGTATTCCACACAGATCCAAAGGGACGTTCCTCCCAACAGAGGGAGAGCTACGAAGGAATCGAAGACATACCTGCTTGCTTCTCACCAGGCGTGGGCAGAGCTTGAGAGGTGACGTGATTCTCGGGCATATGTAGTTGAGGCTCTTGGCGGCGAAGGAGCTCACGCCGGTGCCTCCGACGGCCACTCCGCCGCAGCTACTAGGGATGCCTCCATGGATGAGCAGGCTTCCGGTGGCTCCAGTCTCTGCCAGTCGCAGCCGGCATGGGGGAGGGAGGGGACCGTCACGGTCCTTGCGACTCCACCTCATGCGCGGCCTCTTGATCTAACCACGGCCACCATGGATCTGCACCGAGGTAAGGGAGGAGGCGGCTCTGGCTAGATCTGGAGGAGGGAAGTGGTGCCACAGTCAGATCTAGAGGGAGGCGAAACCCTAATGAATCAGGCATCGACGTGGAGCTGCAGGCGACACGAGTGGCGTCGGCGTCATGGAGCGCACCGGCGGTGACCAGGGCAGGGCAACGTAGGTCGAGGGCAGGGGAGACTATTCGCTTGAGGAGAGAGATGCAGGGGAGAAGCGAGGTGGAGAGAGAGAGAGACGGACGCAAGACCAAGGCCTGTTTGTTTCCGCTTCTCCTAGACACGCTTGAATTATAATCTAAATGAAGATTTTCTCGCTTCTCGTTTTTCGCTTCTCGTAGTTCAAATCTCTAAAGCGGCTTACTACATAAGCGAGAATCGGTGGAAATAAGCAAAGCGTTTGGCGGGATTCTCGCTTATTTCCACCGATAAACCGCTTATAAGCGGAAACAAACAGGGCCCAAGGGAGGTGACGGGCTCGATTCCAGACTCAAGTTGTCGATCAGCTGAAATCAATCATTTTTCGGGCCCGTCAGACGCGGCTCCCATTTACGCGTTACTGCTATCTTCCCACCGGAGGAGACAAGTCATGGACCATAAATCAGCGACTTGTGTTTTTTTTACGTATATATAGTTTTTCTGTGCGTGTATATAATTTTTCTGTGAGTTTTGAAAAGACCGACAGAATAATGGCAATTTTTCTGTGTGTATTTACACGCACAGAAAAATCACGTAATTTTTCTGTGGATTTTCGAATATTTCTGTCGGGATTTTTAAAACCCACACCTTAATTACCAATTTTTCTGTGTGTATAGAGAAAAACGCACAGAAAAATTCATCACCTACAAAAATATTCGAGTTTCCAGCAGTGGATGAGTCAAGCATTTCTAAAGAGATCAGTCCATAACTAGGTAGGCGCACTGCATTCGTTGAAGTGAGTGATACTGAGGCCTAACCACCTAAGTTCATAGCTGACCTTCGAACAATACCCCACCTGGTCTGACTTGTTCTCATTTAAGGTGTTCATATTGTGTCAAACTGTCAAATGGACCACTAAAGAATTCTTTTTTCTAACTATATCCAATATTGTTTGTGGCACCTCTTAACATCATTTTTTCCATTTCACATGTATTTTATGTATAATAGTGGTTAAAGTAAAACTTCCAAGGTTTGATGGCAAGAAGTTAAAATATCTATTTTAGACCACATGTATACGTTTAGTAATGGAGTCATGATTAACTCAAGTCAAAAACTGTTGCCGGTAACTTGGCAATGACACTTTATATGCACAAAACTTCAGCAAAAGAATTAGCTAAGCCAATCTACATAACTGAGCAACCGAGCAATGAGCTTTTACCACTACAAACACTAGTATTTTGGCTTCTTTTGTAAATGCCAAAACGATGCATCAGTGAGAGGAAACGAAAATTTCTTTTTAACATACTACTTCGCACATTGTTACAAAGTCAAGTAGAACCGATTGAGAAAATGAGTACATTTGGAGGAGCACAACTATTATAAGGTAGAACATAGAAGAAATGGGTTATATAGATAGAGTCCTTGATGTGAAAGGCTAAAGAAGAACAATAATTATACAAACCTTTAATGCGCCTCAACTCTTTGCACAGTGTGATAAAGTCTCCCCATTATTTCATATGGCACCGCCAAATAAATTAAAGCGCAGAATCTGTTCAGTAGTAAACATGGACAAGCTTTCTAGATATTCTCCATTGACACCGTTTTCTTCAAATACTTGTCTGTAGCTACCAAGATTTATTTCTTCCAGCCATAATCCAACATCCTGAAAGAAAATTGTTAGGTGAGTAGTCAAACATCTCGAGGTGACAATATAGCCATGAACTCTATCATTTGGACCCTACCAATTGTAGTCATAATAAACTAAAAGTACTATGCTGTAGCATCCGATTTTAAGAACAAAACCAGATACACATCATATATAAGTCCAGAAAGTCAAATCTCACATATAGCTATAAATAAGGGTAATATCGAAAGACAATGCTCAATATATAACGTACTTAATATAAAGGATATAACCTTAGACAGCAGACAATGGAAAGACAACTCCGATCTTCAGATAAAAAGACTCCAATTCCATAAAGACAACTGATTGGTTGATCACAAGCCTAATTTCTCCAAACTCTAGTAATCTGGTACCCATCCGGGATTTTTTCCAAATATGTAAAAAATAAAGCAAGCGTAAGTACATGTCGTACTCAACGAATATAATATGGGGTTCATGAGGCTCAAAAGGCTGACACTGATTTAACCACGATTGCCTTTTATTGAGTCATGATTTTAGCAATAGGGTGGCAACAAAGTTATCTCCCACAAACACATGATCAGGTAAACATGAATAATAAATAGCATAAACAGTAATCATTAGTGAGCATCTTCATCATCAGTGTTCATCATCTATGCCGTAAATGTTCTAAGGCCGCTCGTGACCATGAGCATGGCTGATATACTAGTTTTATACTCTGCAGAGGTTGTACACTTTCACTGTGGGTCGTGATTTACCCTTTCGCCCGAGGTATCTAATCTTTTGACCCACTTCCAAAGAAGGTCGGCAGGAATCACTATGAAGCCTTTCAAAGATTCGTCTAATAAGTTAGGGCCATTAGATTCACTCGGCAAACAGATGTAGGAACCCCCTTCCCGATGGCACAATGACACGCAGCCTATACACAAGGGGACAGAGGCTGTCCAATACCCGATTTGTCCAGCCATTCTTACACCACTAAAGGTAACCACTAACAAGCTAGAAAAGTGTCACACCCAATTTTAAGGATAAAATAGAGTGCAAAATCTTATGTGTGCCCAGAAATCAGTCACACACATAAGCCGACAAACTATGAATAGTATCATCATAAATGTTTATTACATCATGAATAAGACAGAGTTATCACATAAATATAGCGGAAGTAATAAAAGATCTCTCGCGGAAGCTCCATTTTACAGGGACGTCGACTAGTTGACCACAAGTCTAGTAGTCCTCAGAAAAATCATCATAACCAAAGCCATCTGTTACCCATCCGGGATTTTTATCCAAGTAATGAAAATAAATAAGCGTAAGTACATGTCGTACTCAACAAGTGTAACACGGGGTTCATGAGGCTCAAAAGGCTTGACACAGGTTTAACAGCGTTTAGCTTTTAGTTGTCACAATTTTAGCTTATGAGTAGCAACAAGTTGTTTCAATTCCCAATGCAAAACACATGATCAAATGTAAACATGATTAATGAATAGCATAAACAAATAATACTTAGTGTTCATCTATTCCATAAGGGTTCCAAGGCCGCTCGTGACCGTGAGCACGGCTGATATACCAGTTTTACACTCTGCAGAGGTTGTACATTTTTACTGTGAGTCGTGATACCCATATGCCCGGGTTAATTACTCCCAAAACACTTCCAAGGTGAGCAGACAGGGGTCACTATAAAGCCTTTCAAAGGTTCGTCTAATAAGTTAGGGCCATTAGATTCACTCGACAAACAGATATAGAGCCCCCTTCCCGATGGCATATTGACACGTAGCCTATACACATAGAGATAGAGGCCGCTCTATACCCGATTCTTCAAGCCATTCTTACGCCAATGAAGGTAACCACTAACAAGCTAAAAAGATCCTCATACTAAGCTAAAGCCAGAGCCATGTAGCCCTCACAGCTGTACTGTAAGTCCCGGATGATCACTTACAGATAAGTCCTTAGGGAGAGGAATCTGAAGCATTTAGAAAGTAGCTAAACACTCTAGCCCATGTTTCCATGTTGCTAAAAATCATATTTTAATGTTTATTGTATATACCATTAGTCAAGTTACAAGATCATGATTTAATTGAGCACTAGCAAAGCTACCCAAATGCATATCCCGTAGGTGACAAGGTAAAAGTTCAATTCTAGGAAATTCCTATCAAGGCGACACATGCAACATGAATTTAATGAATTAAAGTGAATAGAAAATAAGGATGATCACATGCTATACTTGCCTTGAGCAAAGTACTCTTGCTAGTCTAGCTCATCAAAGTTGTACCCTTAATCTCCCACGAACTGCTCACCGTCTATACTCGATAACCACAGCAACACACAAGCATCCAAGAGCAATCATGCAAAGTAAACAAAGCTATAGATTAGAACAGTACACCAACAGCAAAGAATCCAGATGAAAATTTTGGAAAATGAATCTACGTCTCGCTACAAACACACAGACGCGAAGATCATAAAAATCGGATCTAAAACGAAGAAGTTATGAATTAAACAAGTTTTCCTTTAGTAAAATAATAGATTAAATCTAATCTCGAATTTTAAAAGTTGAAAACCTAATTAACAGTAGTATAAACATGTAGATTACTTGATTATGAACCTAACAAAAGTTGAACGGATTAAATCAGAGTTAAAACAAAGATTTTATGGCTAAAACAAGTTGAGTGGCAAAACTGTAAATAGCTAAAAACGTATTTCAATATAACCGAACCAAAATACGCTTTCAAAAGGCGAAAACAGAATCATGAAAACACGCTTTGGACTGTGGGTTGAATCTGAAATAATTATAAGGACTCATATGCAAAATTCCGACCGAAGGGGTATCCTTCATTATGAGCCGCCGGATTAGATCTGAACGGCTTGGATTCAATCTGGCGGAAGAGAGAGAGAAGGTGCGCCGGAACAGTGCCGGCGGTGGCTTGACCACGGCGGCGCCATGGGTGCCTCGCCAGAGCTCGTGGTTTATGGCCAAAAACGCTCGGTTCAATGAAAAAAAACGCCGGGAGATGGAGGGAGCAACGGCGGACTCACCGGACCAAAAGATCAAGAACGGAAGGCAGTAGAGGCAGCGCGGCGCTCGGTTGTTCGCGGCTGTCGCGGCGGCGCTAGAGCGAGGTGTGGCTGCGGCTTGCTAGGGCAAAAAAAATGAGCGGCGGACGAGATAGGAGGCAGAGGAGGCTTGGCGCTATTTATGGGGCGGAATCACTTGGGCGGCACGACAACGGCTCGTGGTAGAGGCGGACTCGGCGTCAGCGTGGGACGGAGTCTGGCTTCGCTATGGCGCCAGGAAGGAGAAGCCCCTGACCGGTGGGCCAGGGCTGTCAGCGAGCGGAGGGGGCTCGCACGGGGCGCGGCTGGGCATCCGGCTGGGCCGGTGAAGCTGGGCTGTGCGAGTTGGGCTGGCTCAGAGGAAGAAAAGGCCAGCGGCTTGCGGCGCGGGAGGGAGTGGGCCGGCACCAGAGCAAGGCCGAGTGGGCCGCTGCGGGAAAGAAATGGAGCAGGCCAGCGTGGGGAAGAAAAAAACGGCCACGGCGGAAAAGCAGGCCTACGGCCCAAAACAGAGGAAGGAGAAGAAATTTATTCTTTTCTTTTTCTAATTTTTCCAAAGCAAGTTCAAAATGAAATTTCAACTCAATTCGAAATCCGACTTCAAACCAAGCAATACAAAATATTATGCAACAGCATGAATGCACACTCATTATCATTGACCTATATTTGTTTTTATTTTTAATAAAATTATTATTTCCTAAATTCAAATTCCCACAAAACGCAAAATTAACCACTTTCTCCTATTTCCAAAAATATGCAAAATTTAGGGTGTTACAATTCTACCCCCCTTAAAATGAATCTTGTCCCCAAGATTCGGACGATGCTTACTCAAATAACTGTGGGTATGTTTTTCTCATATCCTCTTCTCTTTCCCAAGTAGCCTCATCTTCTATATACCAATTCTACTGAACCTTACACATCTTTATAACTCGGCTCCTTGTAACTCTTTCTGCCGTCTCCAAAATCCTTACCGGAAACTCCTCATATGTAAGATCTTCCTTAACTGTAAGCTCCTCTAACGGTATCTGCTCCTCAGGTACATGCAAACACTTCTTTAGTTGAGACACATGGAACACATCATGCACACTCGACAAACTCTCAGGCAATTCCAACTGATAAGCTACTTCTCCACGTCTCTCCAAAATCTTGGAAGGTCCAATATACCTTGGTGCCAACTTTCCCTTCATGTTAAACCCTCTAACACTTCTCATAAGTGACACTTTTAAGTAAACATAATCACCTACTTCGAAAACCAATTCCCTTCTTCTAGTGTCGGCATAGCTCTTTTGTCGAGACTGAGCCACTCTCAGGTTATCTCTAATCATCCTTACTTGCTCTTCTGCGTCTCTCAGAACATCTGGTCCAAACACTTGGGTTTCTCCCATTTGATTCCAAAACAACGGGGTTCTACACTTTCGTCCATACAAAGCTTCGAAAGGTGCCATATTGAGACTTTTCTGATAACTGTTGTTGTACGAGAACTCTGCATAAGGCAAACTCTTGTCCCAACTTGTACTGTACTGCAACGCACAAGCTCTCAACATATCCTCTAATATCTAATTAATTCTCTCAGTTTGCCCATCTGTCTGAGGATGATATGCTGTACTAAAATCCAACTTTGTTCCCAACAAACTATGTACTTGCTACCAAAAATGAGATGTAAATTGAGTTCCTCGATCAGACACAATTTTCTTGGGAACTCCATGTAGACACACTATCCTCTCCATATATAACTGAGCTAACCTTGGTCCATTATAAGTAGTCTTTACCGGTATAAAGTGAGCAATTTTAGTTAACCGATCTACTATTACCCAGATTGAATCATAACCTCTCTGAGTGCGTGGTAACCCAACTATGAAATCCATACCAACTTCTTCCCACTTCCACTCAGGTATCTTCATTGGTTGTAGCCATCCTGCAGGTCTTTGATGCTCAGCTTTGACTCTCTGACATGTATCACATAATATAACATATTCAGCAACATCTCTCTTAAGTCCATACCACCAATACTTCTCTTTCAGATCCAAATACATCTTAGTACTTCCAGGATGAATAGAGTAAGTAGACTCATGTGCCTCACGAAGAATTGCCTCTCGTATAGCCTTATCCTCAGGCACACATAGTCTTTTCCCAAACCATAGAGTTCCATTGTCATCCATACTGAAACCTAGTGCCTTACCAATCACTATGTTTTCCGCTATCTCTTTCAACTTCGCATCCTATAACTGTCCTTTACATATTTCTTGCTCCAATTTAGACTCCAACACCAACTCCACTGCATTAGTGACAAAGCCTAAATTTAGTCGCTCAAACTCAGCACACAACTCACTTGACATCGATGTCACTTGCACCTCATTGGCATAACTCTTCCTACTAAGAGCATCGGCAACAACGTTCACCTTTCCAGGATGATAGTGCACCTCTAGATCATAATCTTTGATTAGCTCTAACCATCGATGTTGTCTCATATTCAGATCTGTCTGAGTGAAAATGTACTTCAGACTCTTGTGATCAGTATAGATGTCACCCTTATGTCCAATGAGATAGTGCCTCCAAATCTTCAAAGCATGAACCACTGCTGCTAACTCTAAGTCATGAGTAGGATAGTTTAACTCATGCTTTCTCAACTGTCGGGAAGCATAAGCCACTACTCTGCCTTCTTGCATAAGTACACATCCGAGACATTGATAAGATGCATCACAATAGATAGAAAAGCTTTTGTTCAAATCAGGCAAAACCAATACTGGGGCTGTAGTCAATCTCTTCTTCAACTCTTCAAAGTTAGCCTGGCACTTCTCAGACCACACAAACTTGGCATTTTTCTCCAACAAAGCTGTCATAGGCTTGGCAAGTTTAGAGAAACCTTCTATGAACCTCCTGTAATACCCAGCTAATCCCAAGAAACTACGAATATCTCCCACATCTGTTGGTGGTTTCTAATTCAATACATCTTTCACCTTGCTTGGATCTACTGTGATTCCACCATTAGGGAACACATGTCCTAGGAAAGAAACTTCCTTCAACCAGAATTCACACTTACTTCGCTTAGCATACAACTTGTGCTCCCTGAGCTTCTGCAAGACCAACCTCAGATGTTCAGCGTGCTCTTCTTCTGTTTTGGAGAATACTAATATATCATCGATGAATACCACCACAAACTTATCCAAAAACTCCATGAACACCTTATTCATCAAGTACATAAAGTAGGCAGGTGCATTGGTCAAACCAAATGACATAACGGTGTACTCATACAAACCATACCTCATAGTAAAAGCTATCTTGGGTATGTCAGTTGCATGAATCTTCAATTGATGATAGCTAGAATGAAGATCAATCTTAGAGAAAACATAAGCACCTCTCAATTGATCAAACAAGTCATCAATTCTAGGCAACGGATACTTGTTCTTGATAGTAACCTCATTGAGTGATCGATAATCAACACACATTCTCTGAGTACCATCCTTCTTGTCAACAAATATAACTGGTGCTCCCCAAGGTGATGAACTAGGACGAATAAAACCTTTCTCCTATAACTCCTTTATTTGTTTCTTAAGTTCTTCTAATTCATTAACTCCCATTCTATATGGGCGCTTAGCTATAGGTGCAGTTCCAGGTAATAATTCAATAATAAACTCAATGTCACGGTCAGGTGGCATACCTGGCAAATCATCAAGGAACACATCTGGAAATTCATCTACCACTGGGTCCTCCTTGTTGACGCGATCATCAAGCTAGTTCACTATGGCTATCGGCTGTGCTTGTATTACAACATCAACACTAATTCTTTCTCCATTTGGTGCGGTCACAACAACTACCTTCTCCTTACACTGAATCACTGCTTGTTGTTGCATCATCCAATCCATACCTAGAATCACATCAATACCAGATGCTCTCAACACAATGGGGCTCACTTTGAACTCTACCCCCCTTAAGAATAGACTAGTCAGAAGACAATGATATGAAGCTTGCATACTTTCACCCGGTGAGTTTACTAATATGGGATTTTGCATGGCACATAATGGTATGCTATGGTTTCTGACAAATGCTTGTGATATGAATGAATGAGAAGCTCCAGAATCGAAAAGAACAGTGGCAGGGGTTGAGTTAACATTGAACGTACCGAGCATGACTTCTAGTTCCGCTAGCGCCGTCTCGGTAGACACATGGTTCACCTTTCCCGTGTTGGGTGCTGGCTTCTGATAGCTATTCTGCCTTTGGGGAGTTTGCTGGTTGGGCTTCTCAGGGCAATTATAAGACAGGTGACCTTCTTTACCACAACAGAAGCACTTGCTAGGAGTGCTAGGGGCACTAGTCTTCATGGGAGTGTTGTTAGGCGCTCCCTGTCGTGGTGTTTGCTGACCACTCTGCTACTGAGGACGTTGATTGGCATTTTGCTGCTGGTTCTGGTTGCGCTGAGGATACTGACCATGATTCCACTGACTGGGTGGTCCTTGGAACCTCTGTTGAAAGCCTTGCTGAGGGTTAGTACATGGACGAGTATTACTTCTAGAGGCCTGGCCCTGAAGCCTCCTCTTCTTGGCCTCCATCTCCTTGCGCTTGTTGTCAATAACAATAGCGCGATTCACCAGTGTCTGAAAATTGGGATAGGTATTGGACATAAGATGGAGCTGCAGACCATCATACAGACCTTTGAGAAAGCGGCGTTGCTTGTCAGCATCATTAGCCACTTCATTTGGAGCATAACGTGACAACTGAGCAAACTTGTCACGGTACTCAGCGACGGACATGGATCCCTGCTTCAGAGCTCTGAACTCCTCCTGCTTGAGCTCTATCAGTCCCTCAAGTATGTGATAGGATCTGAAATTCTCTCTAAACTCCTACCAGGTGACAGGAGGAGCGTTGGTGGGACGTCCATACTCGAATGACTCCCACCAGTCTTGTGCTTCTCCCTGGAGCTACCCTAAAGCGTACAACACCTTCTATTGATCATTACATTGTGCTATGTTGAGATTCTTCTCCACTGCACGAAGCCAATCATCTGCTTCCAGTGGATCAGTGGCATGAGAGAACACCGGGGGACGGCCCTTCAAGAATTCACCACGCTTATCATGCGGTGCCCCACCAACCTATTGGTTCTGCTGATTCT
This sequence comes from Miscanthus lutarioriparius, assembly GCA_904845875.1. Classification (NCBI taxonomy): domain Eukaryota; kingdom Viridiplantae; phylum Streptophyta; class Magnoliopsida; order Poales; family Poaceae; genus Miscanthus; species Miscanthus lutarioriparius. The sequence continues at coordinate 38,001,632 of CAJGYO010000014.1, read as the reverse complement.
GCACCAACGCTTGCATGATCTGTGTCTGTACTGCCAAGAGTTGTTCAATAGATGGTGGCGGTGGTGGTGGCGGATGTGGGGGAACACCTCCATGACCTCGGCCTTTTCCTCTTCCAGACATCTGCTATCAAACATTCAAAATTTAGAAATCTCCAAGTTAGAATACATTCTGAAAATTTTCTGGACGAGTCTCAACATCAGCAGCTCGGTAAAATAGTCATATCTCGAGTTCTAGAATTCCAAATAAGACGTACTTTATGTGGTTGGAAATCTTAAGAAATTATCTACAACTTTTATTCAGACCATATTCCCAGATTCTGTCGTTAGGTTACCCAAAAATAGGATACAACCAAAACTGTTTCTAGATTCTAGACTGGGCAGAAACTTAAACTTGAAACAGAGATATCTCACGAACCAGATCGGATACGGGGGTGATTCCAGAGGCATTGGAAAGATACTTAAGTCTAGTTATTTCCATAAAAATTTTCATAATTTTTGGTCATGTAGATTCTAATTGACATTGAGATAAGGACAGACTGCACTGAAAACAGATTCCGAGAGAACAAGATGTAACAAACCCAACTATTTATTTATTGACCCAATCTTTAATATTCTTAAATATGGAACTTGCGGACATGCCCACAAAGTTCCAGCACTCATTACAAAGATCCAACTCACACATAAACATAATAACAAAAGAACTAAACACACCAATGTCCACACCGCACTAATAGACTCGACTAAACTCAACTTGACTCGTTCTACTATCGTGTTATTACATAAAAAGGGACTCCAACATCTATGGGCGATACTTATGAGGTAGCTCCTCATACATCTTTGGCAAGTGGAGGCACACCCTTTGTTCATCAATCACCTGTCGATGTCTCTTGATAGTTTTCTGCTGTGCCTTCAATTGATCCTCTAGTCGGCGAATCTTAGCCACGGACTCATAGCCGAAGTGTACCATCGCCTGGGTTGTTGGATCCGTGCCCTACGGGTCCATCACCGCCCATCCCAATTCTAGGTGTTGGTGAGGGAGGAATCGATATTGGTCATTCTTCATGTCCTCGAATCGGCGTCCACGGAGGACTATGCAAGCTTCAACGACTGCATCTTCTATGCCATCCTCCATGGTAGCACGGTGACCATGGTGCGCATAGTTTGAATCCAGATGATATGCGCCGTTCTGTTCATCCTTGATGGTGATGCACACCCTGGTCTTCCAATAGGTGTCTTCAAGAGGGTGTGTATGTTCTTCGCAGACGTATTCTATAGCTGCATCCCAGTCGCTATAGTAGGTCTGAAGCGTGCACATGAGTCGGTGATGTGAAACGGAGGATTCACATCCCGGCTTATACCACACCTTCGTCGTCTACCCTAGGGGCGGGATCGGCTCATCCACTTCAACGCCGTCTTCCTCGTCATCATCGGACAAGTGGATGACCTCGACTTCTTGGGGTTCCTCGTGGACTGGCTCAGGTGTAGGTACAGGTGTTGGTGAATCAAATTCCTGTTCCTGGGGTTCCTCCTCCTCAGGCTCCATGGACAAACCTTGAGGCGGATAGTACTGTCGGGGACCTAATACCAGGGTACCCCAAAGAGGAGGAATCAATAAACCATCGAACGGTAAACACTCCCGAAGGCGCGGTTACATCTCTTACCCGACCAAACGGAAGTCTTGTTCCGCCTCGCCCGAGCGCCCATGTGCCCTTGGGCCCGCTCTACCTCGCCTGACGGCTGAAGGGCGACTCCGCCTCACCCGACGGCTGGAGGGCGACTCCGCCTCGCCCGACGGCTGGAGGGCGACTCCGCCTCGCCCGACGGCTGGGCTCGGCTTCACCCGACCCCCAGGGGGTGCGCTCCGCCTCGCTCAACCCCCGAGGGCTGGGCTCGGCTCCGTTCGACGGCCGGAGGGCGACTCTGCCTCGCCCGACGGCTGGGCTCGGCTTCACCCGACCCCCAGGGGATGCGCACCGCCTCGCTCAACCCCCGAGGGCTAGGCTCGGCCCCGTTCGACGGCCGGGGGACGACTCCGCTTCGCCCGACGGGTAAAAACTAGGTTTTTACCTCATCCAAACGGCCAATGACGAATCTCGCCTCGCCCGATATCCAGAGGCTGGCCCAGTCTCACCTGACGAACCGCGCCCTGCGCCCTCATGATGACGATTACAGGGTAAGACAAGACGTCCGGGTCAACCGCAGCATTAGACGCCATGCCCTGCACCCCTACAGGGAAGTACCGTCAGGATGTGACTAGGCGAGCGCTTGGACCCCTCCGGCGTGGCGTAACTCCGAACGATGTTATGGGCGCTTTGCTCTCCGCCCTCTGATGTTGTAGGCGCCGCCCTCAGCCTTCGGACGAAGAACCCGATGCAGACATACGACAACCACTACGTTCCAAGAGCAAACCAATAGTTGCCGCGCCTCCCGACCCCCACGGGGTTGGGGCTCGACAAATCCTGTCTGACACGCCACCCGCAGGGGTGGGATGGGACGTACCCACTTGCTAAACAGTGGCCGTGGTGTGGCCCACGACGGTCTACAATCGCCTCAATCCTGACATGATCTGCCATGATGGGCAGATCAGGCGTGGGGAAGAAGGAAGGACCAGGTTCCTCGAAGGACCTTCTATGCTCTTGGTGTTTTCTTCTTCCCCGTCTGTAAAAAACCCTACTTCCCCTTGGTCTATAAAAAGGGAGGCAGGGCTCCCCACTAAGGGACCGATTCTGAACAGGTTAGCACACACACGCACCACACGGCCAAGCGCCAACAGAGCTCTTGGCGTCCTTCCAATCACTTCATTAGGGACTTGGGGTCTCTCCCTCTCCCAACCGTTTATACCCCCTACTACGAACCTCATTCGGTGCTAATAACACGAGCAGCAACAGACTGGACGTAGGGACATTCAGCCCGAACCAGTATAACCCTTGTGTCCTTTAGCGCACCATCCGGGCCTAACGCGCATCAATTACAAATTTACTCACCGGTGTTTGTTCGAAACACCGACAGTTGGCGCACTAGGTAGGGGCCTTTGCGTGTTCCAAACCAGGCTGCGGATGGCTAACCACGACATTAGCTGGGTCCCAGGCGCACACGTGCATTTCGGGAGCCTGGATTTCATCGTCACGGGGGGAGGAGAGTTGTCATGGTCGCACGCCGCCATCCAATCTCTTCCCTCCAACGGCCTTTACCATGAGAGGCTTGGGCGTCAGCTCGACGTCTCCCATGGACCATGGGAGTCCAGGGAGAAGCAGCATCGCCTCGCCATCACCAACGGCAATAGCATGGCGCAACCTTCTGGAGAGAGACACATCTCTTTGGAATGACACGTACGGAGTGCCCCGACGGCGCTTCCGTTCGGTCTCCGCAACACCGCGGCGACCGCGAGCCATCTTCTGGCACTACGCATGGTTCTAACGCCCACGGACAACGAGTTCGTGGGGGTGATTGAACATGACACGGAGTCTCTCCACAAACTCCTCGCCGAAGAGCCAGAGTCATCCTCTAGCTCCGACTCCAGCAGGGGGAGCCATCGTCCTTCCCGGGGATGCTTTGTGACGCAAACCCCCGAGGGACACATCGAAAGCGTCTCTAGGGAGGAGACTACCCCCGCATTCAACCCCGCCGGGGCAACCCAAAGAGGAGCAGCCGCCCCGCCCCACGTGGGGGTGGAGCAGCTAAGAGCCCAAAGGGAGGAGATCGCTAAAGCCGGGCAACAGCTTGCTCGGGAATACGAGAAAGTCAATAAGGAGATCAGACGCCACGGAGATGGTGGGCGCGCATGCACCACTACCCAGGCTATACACCAAAGGATCCTCACCGACGACGGGGCTCTCCCACACTTTGCTCAGGCGAGCCAAAACATCGCCACCGCAATGGCCTTACTTCACGGTCTCCCAGAGGCCACGACGTCTGAGGATCGGCAGGCCCGCCGAGAAATCCGCACATTGCTCGAACGTGCGGCGGCACAGCAGGCAGAGAGCTCGTTGTCTCGGCGACGCGAGCTCGACACCAGCCAGCGCACGTCCTCAGTACATCCCGCCAAAGATGCGTCAGTTCACCAAACACCACCAGACGGCAGGCGAGGCGCTACAGTCTCGGTGCATCGACGCCTCGGCCACAACCGCGACACGCGCAGCACCATCGATGCCCGCAGACGTGCCTACAACGACTCAAGAGAAGGAGCCAGACATGGCTACCACCCTCGGCGCGGTGGACGCTACGACAGCGACGAGGACCGGAGTCCGAGCCCCGGCCTCCTAGGACCTCAAGCCTTCGGCCGACACATCCTCAACGCCGCTTTCCCATCAAGGTATCGACCGCCCACCAACGTTCCTAAATATTCCGGTGAAACTAACCCCGGGCTCTGGCTCGAAGACTATCGGCTTGCCTGTCAAGCCGGTGGCGCAAATGATGACCACTTCATTATTCACAACCTCCCACTGTTCTTGGCCGATTCGGCGCGAGCATGGTTGGAGCACCTACCGTCCAACACCATACACAGTTGGGCGGATTTGAGGGAAATCTTTGTGGGAAATTTCCAGGGCACATACAAACGCCCCGGGAACCCATGGGACCTTAAGAACTGCTGTCAGAAGGCCGGTGAGACTCTCCGTGAGTACATCCGGTGCTTCTCACGGCAGTGCAACGAGCTTCCCAATGTCGCCGACGCCGACGTGATAGGAGCCTTCCTATCGGGGACGACCTGCGAGTCTTTAGTTCACAAACTGGGACGTAGGAGCCCGCGAACAACCAAGGAACTCCTGGACATCGCGACCAGTCACGCCTCAGGGGAGGAGGCAGTCGGAGTGATCTTCGATCGCCTCGACGGCAAGGCCAAGCAGGACAAGGACGCCGGTGAAGGCGCCTCCAACCGTTCCGCCAAAAAGAAGAACAAGAAGCAACGGCACGACGATTCACTCACAGCCGCTGCCGACCGCAAGGGTAGTCGGAAGCCCACGGAGGGCACTCCGAACCACTTCGAAAAGATGCTCAAGGGGCTGTGTCTGAACCACGCCTTCCCTGTGAAACACCTGCTCAAAGACTACGGTCTCATGCGCAAGTTCTTACTCAGGAGCACCAACAAAGGGGAGCAGGGGAAGGCACTTGCCCCCGCCATAGACAATGAGGAGGAGAAGGACGAAACCTTCCCAATGCCGAACGGCGCCCTTATGATCTTTGGAGGATCAATGGCCTGCGACTCCAAACGGCGTCAGAAGGTCGCGCGCCGCGAGGTCTACACAGCCGGACCGGCCACGCCGGCCTTCCTCCGGTGGTCGGAATCCGCCATAACCTTCGACCGGACCGACCATCCAGATACCGTCCCACACCCGGGAAGGTACCTGCTTGTTGTCGACCCGATCGTCGGTCCAAAGAGACTCACAAAGGTACTGATGGACGGGGGCAGCGACCTCAACATCATGTACGCCAAAATGCTCGACGAGATGGGTGTCGACCGGACGAACCTCCGCCCCATCTGAGCGCCTTTCCATGGCGTCGTACCTAGCAAACAGGCCATACCGCTCGGGCAGATCGATCTGTCCATCACTTTTGGGGATTGGTCCAATTACAGGACTGAAACCCTCACCTTTGACGTGGTAGGGTTCCCCGGAGCTTTCCATGCCATCTTAGGACGACCATGCTACGCGAAGTTCATGGCCGTTCCCAACTATACGTACCTCAAACTAAAGCTGCCGAGACCCCATGGGATTATCACCGTCGGCACCTCCTTCCAGCGGGCCTACGAATGCGAGGTTGAATGCTGCGGCCATGCAACAGCAATCGTCGCCTCCGGGGAACTCGCCGCCCTCAGGGAAAAGGTCACCGAAGAGGCGCCTGACGCTGAGAAAGTAACCAGGTCGTTCAAATCAGCAGAGGGCTCCAAAGAGGTCATCATAGACCCGGCAGCTCCGAAGGAAAAACGGTACGCATCGGCACCACGCTCTCCCCCGAATAGGAAAGCGCGCTCGTCGACTTCCTCCGCGACAACAGAGACGTCTTTGCATGGAAACCCTCGGATATGCCAGGCATTCCAAGGGAGGTCGCCGAGCACACCCTAAAAATCCATCCAGGCTCTAAGCCGGTGAAACAACGCCTACACCGCTTCGACGAGGAAAAGTGTAGGGCCATCGGCGAAGAGATAGCCAAACTATTGACCACCGGATTCATCAAGGAGGTACACCACCCAGAGTGGCTGGCAAACCCCATCCTTGTTCGAAAGAAAAACAGAAATTGGAGGATGTGTGTTGATTACACCGATCTCAACAAAGCGTGCCCGAAGGATCCGTTTCCTTTGCCACGCATAGATCAAATAATCGATTCCACCGCGGGGTGCGAAACCCTCTGCTTCCTTGATGCGTACTCCAGCTACCATCAAATTGCAATGAAGGAATCCGACCAACTCGCGACCTCTTTCATCACTCCCTTCGGGCCGTTCTGCTACGTTTCAATGCCGTTTGGCTTGAAAAACGCTGGGGCAACGTACCAGCGATGTATGCTCAGATGCTTCGGAGACCTCATCGGGCGAACCGTTGAGGCCTACGTCGACGACATCGTGGTGAAGTCCAAGCGGGCTGACCACCTCGTTGCTGATCTCGAGCAAATCTTTGCGAAACTCCGAGCAAACGGTATCAAGCTCAACCCCGAGAAATGCGTTTTTGGGGTCCCGAGGGGCATGCTGCTCGGCTTCATCGTCTCTGAGCGTGGCATCGAGGCCAACCCAGACAAGATTTCGGCCATCACGAGCATGGGCCCAATCCAGAATGTCCCGAGGGGCATGCTGCTCGGCTTCATCGTCTCTCAGCCGATTCATCTCATGCCTCGGCGAACGAGGCCTCCCCCTTTACCGCCTTTTGAAAAAAGCCAACCACTTCAAGTGGACACCCGAGGCCCAGGAGGCACTTGACATGGTCAAGCTACTTCTGACAAAGACCCCGATCCTCGTCCCCCCAAACAACAGAGAGGCACTCCTACTATACGTAGCGGCCACCACACAGGTGGTTAGTGCCGCCCTGGTAGTAGAGCGGGAAGAAGAGGGCCACGCACTCAAGGTACAACGACCCGTGTATTTTATCAGCGAAGTACTATCCGACTCCAAAACCCGCTACTCCTAGATCCAAAAACTCTTGTACGCCGTCCTAATCACCAAGAGAAAACTACGTCACTACTTCGAGTCACACCCCGTGACAGTCGTAACATCGTTTCCCCTCGGCGAAGTCGTCCGGAGCCAGGACGCCACAGGAAGAACCGCGAAGTGGGCACTCGAGCTGATGGATCAAGGCATAACATATGACCCACGAACGGCGATCAAATCCCAAGTATTGGCTGACTTCATCGCAGAATGGACCGAGATCCAAACACCACCGGCGATCGTTGATCAGGAGTACTGGACAATGTACTTCGACGGGTCACTAATGAAGAAAGGCACCGGTGCGGGGCTGGTCTTCGTATCACCCCTCGGGGTCTAAATGAGGTATATGGTCCGTCTCCATTTCCCCTCGTCAAATAATGTTGCTGAGTATGAAGCTCTCGTCAATGGCCTACGAATCACCATCGAGTTGGGCATCCGACGCCTCGACGTTCGGGGCGACTCCCAGTTGATCGTCAATCAAGTCATGAAGGAATCAAGCTGCCACGACGCCAAGATGGCTGCGTACTGCCAAGAGGTCCGACGGCTGGAGGACAAGTTCGACGGCTTGGAACTCAATCACATCCCAAGACGCCTCAACGAGGCAGCCGACACGCTTGCGAAAGCGGCATCTGGCCGAGAGCCGGTCCCCACGGGAGTTTTCGCCAGCGACCAGCACGAACCCTCGGTACGCTACAAAGGGTCGGGGCGGGCCGACGACGGCCCATCCGATCCTACCCCGGGGGCTGACCAACCAGCAGCTCCGCCCGACCCCGAGGTCATGGAGCTTGAAGAAGGCACAACGCTCGACCCTCCGAACGACTGGAGAACGCTCTACCTCGACTATCTTCTCCATGACACTTTACCAGCGGATAAGACGGAAGGCCGACGGCTCACACGCCGCGCCAAGTCCTTCGTTCTTGTAGAAGGCGAACTCTACAAACGAGGCCACACCGGGATCTTGCAGCAATGCATTCCCGCCAAACAGGGCAAGCTTCTGTTGAGCGACATCCACGGTGGGGTCTGCGGTCACCACGCCGCACCAAGAACTCTGGTTGGAAACGCATTCCGATAGGGCTTCTACTGGCCCACTGCAGTAGCCGACGTCGAGCAAATCGTACGCACCTGCGAAGGGTGCCAGTACTACGCTCGGCAGACTCACCTCCTGGCCCAGGCACTCCCGATGATCCCCATCACGTGGCCCTTCACGGTCTGGGGGCTCGATCTAGTTGGACCTCTTAAAAAGGCGCCCGGGGGCTTCACCCACCTACTTGTCACCATAGACAAGTTCACCAAATGGATCAAAGCTCGACCGATCTCTACAATCAAATCCGAGCAAGCCGTGTTGTTCTTCCTCGACATCATCCATCGTTTTGGAATACCAAACTCCATCATCACGGACAACGGCACGCAATTCACCGGCAGGAAATTCATTCGATTTTGCGATGAGCAACACATCCGGATCGATTGGGCAGCCGTCGCACACCCCCGGACGAACGGGCAGGTCGAGCGCGCTAACGGCATGCTCCTACAGGGCCTCAAACCCAGGATCTTCAACCGGTTGAACAAATTCGGCGCATGATGGGTCACCGAGCTCCCCGCTGTGCTTTGGAGCCTGAGAACAACTCCCGGCCGGGCCACCGGCTACACGCCCTTTTTATGGTCTACGGTGCCGAGGCCGTCCTCCCGACGGACCTTGACTACGGAGCACCAAGGGTCAAAGCATACAACGAAGAAGGAGCCGAGGCATCCCACCAAGACGCCATGGACCAGCTAGATGAAGCCTGCGACATCGCCCTCCTCCATTCGGCCAAGTACCAGCAGGCGTTGCAACGGTACCACGGACGACGGGTACGGGACCGAGCCTTCAACGTCAGGGACCTTGTCCTCTGCCTCGTACAGAGCAACAAGGACCGCCACAAGCTCTCCCCGCCCTAGGAAGGGCCGTACGTCATCGCGGAAACACTCCGGCCAGGCACCTACAAGCTGAAAACCATCGACGGCAAGGTCTTCACCAACGCCTGGAACATTGAACAGCTACGTCGCTTTTACCCCTAAATAAACGCATACTTTTCCTTATCAGTCTTCTGTCTTTACAAAATCCCCGAACTTTAAGTGACGTCCGACCCCCAAATCACAAAGGGTCCGACCTCACTCGGGGGCTGATGCAAACTGGTACAAGTACGTTTATGCTATAAACACATTCCATATTACATTTGCAAACTTTTTCTGAGTTTTTTGATTCATCCCATGAACAAGTCCTAAAAATTAGGATTGCAAAAAATGCGTCCTGAGTATAACTGGTAGGACCGCGGGAGAACCACACCCCGGCGGTTATAATCTCTTTGCTCACCAGCGCAAATCAGGACTAAAATCACCTGCACCCCTAGTCTTTTTGCAAACTTGAACCATGGGAAGGATCGAAGGACACCGAAACCTCCTCCGAAGAGGAAGAAGCTAAAAAAATTGTTTGCCGCAACAAAAGATGAAAAATTTGTTCATTCTTTGCACAAATTCACCACTTACAAAGTAATTTCATCACGAAAATGGCTAAAATAAGCTCCCAAGACCAAAAGTTAGCCGCTCAGGGACTCCCCCACAAACTTATTCGATTACAATATCTGCTTAGACCGACTACGACTACTACTACGGTCTCCATGCCAATCTCGTCAGGCACAAGCACCAGAAGGAGCTCTTCGTCGTCGTCGAGGGCGTGTACATGGGCCAGTACGTCTACTGCGGCCGCCGCGCCACGCTCTCCATCGGCGACGTCCTACCGCGCCGCAGGATCCTCGAGGACGCCATCATCTGCAATGTCGAGCATCACGACCGGCGACTGTGGTGTCCCTCCACCGAGGCACCCGGGGACTACGCCATTGTCATCAGCCACAACACCGACAATGGTGCCCGAACGAGGGGCGCCCCCAGCCAGAGGAAGGCCACAACGAACCACGGCAAGGTCAACAACGCTCGACACCCTCCGGCGCTCCCCCTCCTTCGGCGGTGGCGGCAACCTCTCCTCGGCGAAGGCGGCCCGCACCATCTCATCTACGTTGGATGACCTCTAGCTCGACATCACGCTCCTGACTCACCGACGAAACTGTGAGTATCTCCCTCTAGCATTACCCCCTCTCTCACCCAGGATCCACCGCGACGCACGAGCGTATTCGGTGGAGAAGGAAAGGGAGAAGAGGTAGCGGCTCAGGGGCAGAATGAGAGGCGGACGGGAACCCCCCTCCCTCTCCCTATTTAAGGAAGAGGACCAACAGATAAGGAAAGGCGAAAGGTGGGACCGAAAAACTCTCTGCCTTCCCCCCTATTCAATACAGGTGGCAAATCAATGCGGACAGGAACCCGATGGGACGCGCCTGGACCGACGGGACGCCGCGCAATTAATGAGACGCCGCCTGACCAAGTGGGCATGGCCCACCACCACCCACCGGGCGCGAGCACCGGGGTGCACCCGCACAAGCGACTCTCCGTTCCCCCAGGCAGGACCGTGAGACGACCCAACAACGAAACCTCCATCCAGAGGGAGCCCAGCAGGCCTCATGGGCCGATCGGACGGCCCAGGTAACACAACGGAGAAACGACCGTTGAAAGATAAGTACCTCTGCTTACTTACTTTAAGCAATAATTTCTTCACCGAACCATCAGACCCCACGCCTCGACGGCTACGGTGTTTTTTTTGTTCACCAGCATAAATCGAACTCATAGTTCCCCGCACCACTAGCCTCGGCTCTCACCTTCCCGAGAGGGGTTTGGAGGGGTCCCCCTGCAGAGCCTCCTTCGCGGAGAGTCTGTCCAGACGACTAAGTCAATCGGGCAGCTCGAATCGCCACCGAGAGACAGAAACAAAAAATTACGATGCTCGTGCAGGTCACGCCAACCCCGTCGTAAACAACGGACTCAAAACCGCGCGGACACATCTGATAGGAGCTTCCCGTCGCTCACACCACCGAGGTAACATTAACGAACCCTATTTTCATTTCAAATTTATCAGATATTAAACTCATGCAAACGCTGCATCGCAACACTTCATGTCGCGTCATGAAGTGGCAGTCACTTCATCCTATACGAGCAACGAACGACCGAGGTTCGTAGGCCGGCCCGCAAAGGGCTCAAGGCCGCCTCGCGTCAAACAGAGCCAGGGAGAAATAACTGAGATGAGCCCCAGCGGCCCTGCCCGACCCCGCTCAGAAGCGGACAGGGGCGTCTCGACCTTTTCTCGTTCGAATCTAACCCCGAGCCAAACCCACAGAATCTCCACCGAGGAGAGGCCAACGGGCCCCCTGAGCCCATCGAAACGGCTCAGGCATCTGCCGGGAGGCGGGTTGGAAAAAAGTGAAATGCCACCAGCAGGCTCTACCGACCCCATCAGCAAATGATGGACCCGGATTTCACACGAACGTACCCGTTAGCGAGCTCATTGAGCGCGACACTCGAGCCGTCGAGGCAAGTGTCGTCAACTCAACCCCTCCGGTTGCGAAAACCGAGGACGGGGTAACGCACGAAACATGGCCGACCCCTATCAGACCCCAACAGGGCTCGGGGAATCAAGCCGCTCGATCCGACATCGAGAGACCGAGGTTCGTAGGCCGGCCCGCGAAGGGCTCGAGGTCGCCTCGCGTCAAACAAGAGCCAGGGGAGAAAACGTAGATGAGCCTCAAACGGCCTTCGCCCATCCCGCATTAAGGCGGACAGGGTCATCTCAACCTTCTAAAAAGTTCGACCCAAACCCCCTGCCGAGCCCATAGGATCCTCGACGAGGGGGAATCTGCTGAAGGCGGGCCAAGGGGTAACGAAACCCACCCGGGGCTTTGCCGCAGCGCCGACCAGTTTTTTCGTCCGAACACCCCCCGTTAGTAAGCTCATCGGGCACGTCATTCGAGCCACCGAGGCAAATAACGCCGCCCCAATCCCTCCAAACGTGAAGACAGATGGGCGGAACGAACACCACAAAAATGAGCCGGCCCGTCTCCAGTAACATCCGACCCCCACAAAAACAAGGGGTCAGATCTCACTCGGGGGCTGGTAAAGGTATGAATACCTCCTCTCTCTTACCGAAATAAGTCTCTTTTTTTGCCAAAAGGAAAGAAGGTAAGATCAAACAAAATGAAATCATGAAGCAAAATCATAAAATCTGCTTCCGAACACGACAAAGGTTTTACATTAAGTTCGCATATTACATATAACTACTCATCAAATTTATTTAACTAACTACTTCCGCGGAGGAAGAACCATCTCTTTCAATCATCCCGCCAGTCCCGCAAGCAAAAAGGTGCCACCGCCTTTCCATCTCGTCCCAAATTTCAGATCTTCATAAACAGCGCCAAACCTTGGCTCATCACCTTCGAGTTAATCTCCTTATCATAATGAGAATGGGCGACGGCAAACGCTTGGGTGATCCCGCGCAAAAAGCATTTTCTCAAGTTGGCTCACCCACGCCCGTGATACCCGCAACACGGGCATGCGAGCGGGCTGGTCTCCACCGGCTCCACCACCGCAGGGCGCCAAGGACTTTCCCAATGACGATCTGCGCGAAGGTCGCCCTGCCGCTCGCTTTCGACTGAAGCACCCTCGCACTGGGCGAAGCTCCCTTTAGTCCGGCGGAGACATTCTCGGCAGCTCGCTTCCGGGTCATCGCGGTTTCGAGATCCACACGAAGGAGTCCGCCACCGGCGTGCTCTCGTCAAGGCTCCTTATGACCCGGTCAAGCGCTCCTCGCGAGCCGCTACCTGCCTTCTCGAGCGAAATCTCTCCTCGATCGATGCGCCTCGTCCCGCTCCCCTGCAGACGATCGATCAAGACAAACAGCCCTCGTCCACCTTCTTCGAAGGACACGGCCTCGCTCTCGGCCTTCCGCTCGAGGTTCTCGCTCCGCTCCGGCTGCGTTCGGGCCTCGACAGCCGCGCCTCTTGGCTCGAACATCCTTCTCGAGCAGCTTGTCCCGCTCCTTCGAATTCTCGCGCTTCTTCCTCTTCAAGCTTCGACCTCGCCTTCAGTCCTCGAACATCCCGTGAATCTCCTCCGCATCCCGACACGCCTCGGCCTCCCGCTCTGGGGCGGCAAAAAGTCAAGTGTGGCCATATCTCGCCGCAGTCGGGCCTCTTCGCTAAGGCGGTCCCACTCCACCTTTTCCTCATGGAGGAAACGGGATTTATCCTGGCTACGAGCAGCGATAATCTGTAAAAGGAAACCAATATCAGAAGTTCGAAAAACACAAAAACATATGAAGAAAGAAGAAAACAACGAGGAAGATCAAGCCGATACCTGGGTCATGGGAACAAAGACCCTGCGCAGGACTTCTCCGTCCTGGTTCAGAGCCTCCATCATGCTCGAGATCCCGAAGTCAAGGCTCTCCCGCTCCATGCTCTCGGCATGATCGTCAAGCGAGAGGGCAAACGACGAGGGATCCCGAGGGGACATCCACTGGAGCGACGGCTCCCCCCGCGTAGGGGAGCGTACGCCTCCCGACAAGGGGGCCAGGGGTGGCTCCCTCCTGGTCCTATGCGCCACCACCACGACGCCCGACGACCCTCCGGCAGCATCCACCTCTGTCCAGCCCGCCTCATCCACTACTACCGGGGCCGCCGGTGGCACCGACTGCTCCATCCCCTCGGACGCCAACGCAGCAACGTCCACCGGGCGTGGAGTGGTCGTGGCCATCTCCACTTGGATCTCCGGTGGCGCGAGCTCTGCTCCTCCCCCCGACACCACCTCCGCCGGTGGCGTCGGGCCCATGGCCGGCTGTACCGTGCCCGTCTCGGAAGATACCGCCGGCTCGACAACCACCGAGGGCGCAGGCTCCACCATAGGCGCCATCGGAACAGCCAGCACGGCCTCGACATCGGCGCCATTCCTGCCCAAAACAGGGGCGATGTCGGGCAGCACCATCCGTCCCGCTTGAATGGCGAGACTCTTCTTGGGCGCCAGCCCCAGGGAGTGCCCCGTCCGCAAAAACCTACACAAAGGTAAGAGGCGTCAGGTCAAAATAGGAAGGTAAAAAGGATGAAAAAACAGGGGAATCATCGGCTTACGTGGACGCCTTCGGCCGTCGGGAGCGCTTTGGGGACGAACCCCCAAGACCTTGCCCCAACTCGTCTGGACGGGGCCTTTTCGAGCCTGCCCCCTGCTCCGAGGCAGGGGGGCTCGTCTCCCCTACCGCAGGGGGCACGGCACCAGAGCCGCTCCTCTCCACCATCACCACAGGGTCGGTGGCGGTAGGCCCACCTCCCTCCGTCCACCGATCCTCGCCCAGAACACCGTGCGAAGCGGCGGACTCCCCGGCTTCCACCAACTCGCTTCCCTCCACGTGGAACGCGAAGGGTCCCTGCGTGGACGGGTGGGCATCTGTCAGCGTGTCCTCATCCTCTAGGATGTCCCAATCCACTCCAACGACTACCTCACCGCCATCGTCGTCGTCATCATCATCATCATCGCTGCTCATGTCTTCCCCTCGATCCCGTGCTTCTTGCTTCCGTCGCATCTCCTTCTTCTTCTGCTCCCTTGTCTTCTTATCCAGTTCAGTCGCGAGGCGATTCCCCGCTGCCAGGGCCTTATTCTTCGGTAGCAGAACCAGACTATCTTTAAAGGCTAGCCTCCTCGGCTGGTCCCAACATCACAAAAACAAATATCAGAACCAGGGAGATTCAGGAAAAAGGAAAGTCACGGGGAGATAAGGCTTACAAATTCAAAGAACCCAGGTTCTGGAAGCATTGGGGGATGTCCGGGCACCGGATACACAATGTCTAGGACGTCACCAGCAGAATCCTTCATCGGCTCCGTCGCCTCCTTAATGCGCTGCGCCACTTCAGAATAAGGGAGCGCCTCGTCGACAAGTACCGTCCCCTCGAACGACATCCTGGGCATCATCCGATACAGGGGAAGCACGCGCGCCATCAGCGGCGCCACCCTCCTCGCGTGGTAGGCGCCAATGATCCCCGCCCCCTTTACACCCCGTTCCTTCAGAGCTTGGAGACCGGCAAGAAGGTCGGCAAGGTGCTTCTTGTCTTTAAGCTGGACGCCCCAAGTCCACGACCCCGGAGCCTCTTCGATCAAGCACCCGGTGTACTTAGGCAGGGTAGCACTCGGGTCATCCCTGACGTAAAACCACTGCGAGTGCCATCCCTTGTTCGAGGTCGCCAGACGCATGAGCGGGTAATCCCTCAACCGGGTAGGGCGTAGGTGAATGCTGGCACATCCCATCAGCACATTCACCTCTTTCCCCCCGACCCGCCTCTTCGACAAACTGATGGTGAAGAAGTATCACCACAAATCAAAGTGGGGATCGATCCCCAGGAAACCCTCGCACAGGGCAACAAACGCCGCCATATGTTGAACCCCATTGGGAGTTAGATGCTGCAGCTCCACATCACAATAATCCAACAGCCCCCGAAGGAATCTATGCGCAGGTATGGCAAAACCCCGCTCATGGAAAATGGCAAAAGACACAACATACCCTTCGGGTGGCGCCGGCTCAGCCTCGTCACCCGGCAGCAGCCACTCCTGGACGGCGGACAGCGGACGGAGAAGGCCGCGGCAGACAAGGCCCTCCAAACGTCGGGGGTGATGCCGGATTTACCCCACAACTCCATCGAGGCGATTGGAAGAAAGGGGGGCTAAAGCTCGACGGCGGCGGCGGGGGAGCAGGAGGCTGAAGGCGAACTAGCGATGGAGATCCCAGACGCAAAGATGAGAAGGCGGGGTACAGGACCCTGGGGGCGAACCCCGTGGTTTTATAGGGGCGACGGGTGCGAGAAGGGTAACCGCCCGCCTCGATCTCCGGGCCTACCACGCGTGCCGTCCCGTCACGCCGCGGGACACGCGCCCGTAGTTCCTATCCTCTCCCACCATAAACCACGGCGGACGGCTCGACTTCCCCAGGCGAATCCGGACTCTCTTCCCACCCGGGGAAGCACGGGTCATAAAGATTTGTTCTCTCTCTTTGGCCCACCTAGGGCCCAGAGGCTCGGCGGCCGGCCCAACCAAGGACGGGTCGGCGAACGACCCAAAATCCAGGGCGTAAGCATTACTGAGGTCTCGATCCGCGGTCAAAGCCCCAGTTAGGCAAGTCTTGAATAAAATCCCCGCGAACAGGATGCCACGATCCAGCTGACAAGAAAACCTAAATCTTTCGATCTTACCCGCGGAGGGCCCACGCAAGGGCTCGGGGACTACACCCATCGGTTGCGCTCGCACGCACCCTCTAGAAAGGTAACTCCGACAAGATCGAAGAAACCCCCCGGATGATTCAACCCGAATCACCCAAGGGCTCGGGGACTACTGTCAGGGACCTAATACCAGGGTACCCCAAAGAGGAGGAATCAATAAACCATCGAACGGTAAACACTCCCGAAGGCGCGGTTACATCTCTTACCCGACCAAACAGAAGTCTTGTTCTGCCTCGCCCGAGCGCCCATGTGCCCTTGGGCCCGCTCTACCTTGCCCGACGGCTGAAGGGCGACTCCGCCTCACCCGATGGCTGGAGGGCGACTCCGCCTCGCCCGACGGCTGGAGGGCGACTCCGCCTCGCCCGACGGCTGGGCTCGGCTTCATCCGACCCCCAAGGGGTGCGCACCGCCTCGCTCAACCCCCGAGGGCTAGGCTCGGCCCCGTTCGACGGTTGGAGGGCGACTCCGCCTCGCCCGATGGCTGGGCTCGGCTTGACCCGACCCCCAGGGGATGCGCACCGCCTCGCTCAACCCCCGAGGGCTGGGCTCGGCCCCGTTCGACGGCCGGGGGACGACTCCGCTTCGCCCGACGGGTAAAAACTAGGTTTTTACCTCATCCAAACGGTCAATGACGAATCTCGCCTCGCCCGATATCCAGAGGCTGGCCCAGTCTCACCTGACGAACCGCGCCCTGCGCCCTCATGATGACGATTACAGGGTAAGACAAGACGTTTGGGTCAACCGCAGCATTAGACGCCATGCCCTGCACCCCTGCAGGGAAGTACCGTCAGGATGTGACCAGGTGAGCGCTTGGACCCCTCCGGGCGTGGCAGAACCTGAACAGTGTTGCGGGCGCCTGCTCTCCGTCCTACAGTGTTGTAGGCGCCGCCCTCAGCCTTCGGACGAAGAACCCGACGTAGACATACGACAACCACTACGGTCCAAGAGCAAACCAACAGTTGCCGCGCCTCCCGACCCCCACGGGGTCGGGGCTCGGCAAATCTTGTCTGACACGCTGCCCGTAGGGGTGGGATGGGACGTACCCACTTGCTAAACAGTGGCCGTGGCGTGGCCCACGATGGTCTACAATCGCCTCAATCCTGACACGATCTGCCATGATGGGCAGATCAGGCGTGGGGAAGAAGGAAGGACCGGGTTCCTCAAAGGACCTTCTATGCTCTTGGTGTTTTCTTCTTCCCCGTCTGTAAAAAACCCTGCTTCCCCTTGGTCTATAAAAAGGGAGGCAGGGCTCCCCACTAAGGGACCGATTCTGAACAGGTTAGCACACACACGCACCACACGGCCAAGCGCCAATAGAGCTCTTGGCGTCCTTCCAATCACTCCATCAGGGACTTGGGGTCTCTCCCTCTCCCAACCGTTTGTACCCCCTACTACGAACCACATTCGGTGCTAATAACACGAGCAGCAACAGACTGGACGTAGGGACATTCGGCCTGAACCAGTATAACCCTTGTGTCCTTTAGCGCACCATCCGGGCCTAACGCGCATCAATTACAAATTTACTCGCCGGTGTTTGTTCGAAACACCGACAAGTACCCTCCAGTGCTCATGCGGGCAGTCTTGTGGGCACGACGCATCTACAGAATTAGATTTAGTTAGGTTAGATTAGAAGCAATAATTTTCATAATAGAATAAGGTAAAAGAAGCATAAAACTTTAGCTAATAACAAGGGTGAGATAGAAAGCATGAAATGAGTGAAGCAAAAGAAGCTAAAAGTGATCATTGCTAACTAGGCTTGCGTCCTACAGTCAACACAGCTCCGATACCAATCTATCACACCCAATTTTAAGGATAAAATAGAGTGCAAAATCTTATGTGCGCCCAGAGATCAGTCACACACATAAGCCGACAAATTATGAATAGTATCATCACAAATGTTTATTACATCATGAATAAGACAGAGTTATCACATAAATATAGCGAAAGTAATAAAAGATCTCTCGTGGAAGCTCCATTTCACAGGGACGTCGACTGGTTGACCACAAGTCTAGTAGTCCTCAGAAAAATCATCATACCCAAAGCCATCTGTTACCCATCCGAGATTTTTATCCAAGTAATGAAAATAAACAAGCGTAAGTACATGTCGTACTCAACAAGTGTAACACGGGGTTCATGAGGCTAAAAAGACTTGACACAGGTTTAACAGCGTTCAGCTTTTAGTTGTCACAATTTTAGCTTATGAGTAGCAACAAGTTGTTTCAATTCCCAATGCAAAACACATGATCAAATGTAAACATGATTAATGAATAGCATAAACAAATAATGCTTAGTGTTCATCTATTCCATAAGGGTTCCAAGGCCGCTTGTGACCGTGAGCATGGCTGATATACTAGTTTTACACTCTACAGAGGTTGTACACTTTCACTGTGAGTCGTGATACCCATATGCCCGGGTTAATTACTCCCAAAACACTTCCAAGGTGAGCAGGCAGGGGTCACTATGAAGCCTTTCAAAGGTTCATCTAACAAGTTAGGGCCATTAGATTCACTCAGCAAACAGATGTAGAGCCCCCCTTCCCGATGGCACATTGACACGCAGCCTATACACATAGAGATAGAGGCCGCTCTATACCTGATTCGTCAAGCCATTCTTATGCCAATGAAGGTAACCACTAACAAGCTTGAAAAGATCCTCATACTGAGCTAAAGCTAGAGCCATGTAGCCCTCACAGCTGTACTATAAGTCCCGGATGATCACTTACAGATAAGTTCTTAGGAAGAGGAATCTGAAGCATTTAGAAAGTAGCTAAACACTCCAGCCCCCTGTTTCCATGTTGCTAAAAATCATATTTTAATGTTTATTGCATATACCATTAGTCAAGTTACAAGATCATGGTTTAATTGAGCACTAGCAAAGCTACCCAAATGCATATCCCATAGGTGACAAGGTAAAAGTTCAATTCTAGGAAATTCCTATCAAGGCGACACATGCAACATGAATTTGATGAATTAAAGTGAATAGGAAACAAGGATGATCCCATGCTATACTTGCCTTGAGCAAAGTACTCTTGCTAGTCCTGCTCGTCAAAGTTGTACCCTTGATCTCCTACGAACTGCTCACCGTCTATACTCGATAACCACAGCAACACACAAGCATCCAGGAGCAATCATGCAAAGAAAACAAAGCTATAGATTAGAACAGTACACCAACAGCAAAGAATCAAGATGAAAAGTTTGGAAAACGAATCTACATCTCGCTACAAACACACAGACGCGAAGATCACAAAAATCGGATCTAAAACGAAGAAGTTATGAATTAAACAAGTTTTCCTTTAGTAAAATAATAGATTAAATCTAATCTCGAATTTTAAAAGTTGAAAACCTGATTAACAGTAGTATAAACATGTAGATTACTTGATTATGAACCTAACGCAACTTGAACGGATTAAATCAGAGTTAAAACGGAGATTTTATGGCTAAAACAAGTTGAGTGGCAAAACTGTAAATAGCTGAAAACATATTTCAATATAACCGAACCAAAATACGCTTTCAAAAGGCAAAAACAGAATCTTGAAAACACGCTTTGGACTGCAGGTTGAATCTAAAATAATTGTAAGGACTCATATGCAAAATTCCGACCGAAGGGGTATCCTTCATTATGAGCCGCCGGATTAGATCTGAACGGCTTGGATTCAATCTGGCGGAAGAGAGATAGAAGGTGCGCGGCTTGACCACGGCGGCGCCATGGGTGGCTCGCCGGAGCTCGCGGTTTATGGCAAAAAATGCTCGGTTCAACGAAAAAAAAGCCGGGAGATGGAGGGAGCAACGGCGGACTCATCGGACCCAAAGATCAAGAACGGAAGGCAGTAGAGGCGGCGCGGCGCTCGGTTGTTGGCGGCTGTCGCGGTGGCGCTAGAGCGAGGTGCGGCTATGGCTTGCTAGGGCAAAAAAACAAGCGGCGGACGAGATTGGAGGCAGAGGAGGCTCGGCGCTGTTTATGGGGCGGAATCACTTGGGCGGCATGGCAACGGCTCATGGTAGAGGCGGACTCGGCGTCGGCGTGGGACGGAGTCCGGCTTTGCTACGGCACCAGGAAGGAGAAACCCCTGACCGGTGGGCCAGGGCTGTCAGCGGGCGGATGGGGCTCGCGCGAGGCGCGACTGGGCGTCCGGCTGGGCCGGTGAAGCTGGGTTGTGCGAGCTGGGCTGGCTCAGAGGAAGGAAAGGCCAGCGGCTTGCGGCGCGGGAGGGAGTGGGCTGGCACCAGAGCAAGGCCGAGTGGGCCGCTGCGGAAAGAAATGGAGCAGGCCAGCGCGGGGAAGAAAAAAACGACCACGGCGGAAAAGCAAGCCTATGGCCCAAAACAGAGGAAGGAGAAGAAATTTATTCTTTTCTTTTTCTAATTTTTCCAAAGCAAGTTCAAAATGAAATTTCAACTCAATTCGAAATCCGACTTCAAATCAAGCAATACAAAATATTATGCAACAGCATGAATGCACAGTCATTGTCGTTGACCTATATTTGTTTTTATTTTAAATAAAATTATTATTTCCTAAATTTAAATTCCCACAAAACGTAAAATTAACCACTTTCTCCTATTTCCAAAAATATACAAAATTTAGGGTGTTACAAAAAGGTCCTCATACTGAGCTAAAGCCAGAGTCATGTAGCCCTCACAGCTATACTGTAAGTCATGGATGATCACTTACAGATAAGTCCTAAG
Organism: Miscanthus lutarioriparius; assembly: GCA_904845875.1. Lineage (NCBI taxonomy): Eukaryota > Viridiplantae > Streptophyta > Magnoliopsida > Poales > Poaceae > Miscanthus > Miscanthus lutarioriparius. The sequence goes on along the minus strand of CAJGYO010000014.1, from coordinate 37,980,651 downwards.
GGAGAGAAATCTAGAGCACCATAAAAATAGCTCAATACTCTAGCCCCCTTGTTCCGTGTTGCTAAAAAGCATCTTTTAAACGTTTATTGCATATACCATTAGTCAAGTTATAAGATCATGGCTTTAGTTGACCACTAGCAAAGCTACCCAATGCAATAACCCAAATGTATCAAGGTACAAGTACAAAATACTAGGATATCCTTAGTGGTAGTCAAGGTAGACACATACAGCATGAATTAAATGATTAAAGGTGTATAGGACAACAAGAAAGATCCCATGCTATACTTGCCTTAAACTCTGATCTTCTTCTAGTCCAAAACTTTAAAGATCTGCTTCTTGATTCACCACGTATAGCTCACCGACTGGACGTAATCATAGAACACCACACAAACATCCATACACATACATGCATAGCATAAAATTACATATATATTAGAACAGTACACCAAACATATGAAACAGTAAATAAAAAGGTTTTAAAGATGTTTTACACGTTACTATGAACACACAGACGTAAAAAGCACGCTAATCGAAGCTACGATGAAAAAGATACATCTATCGATAGATTTACTTTTAAAAAGAAACTATAGGCTTTATTTATTTTAGCTATATAAAACATGTATAAGATACTTTAAAGAAATACCTTCATTGAGTTAAGTCAAATTATACTTGATTTAGAAAAACAAGGTAAAACTAATCATATAATTTACCAAGGTGAAAAGCCTAAGTTACTTTTAATTAGAAAAATTCAATTGCATAATCATTATTCAAGTTAGGCGTTAAACCATAAAATTCCAGTGCTCTTGACATGGAAAACATTGATACCAATGCGTAGTTTATGTCATTATAAATCTAACACAACTTAAACGGAGAAGATATGGCCTAATGAAGATAATGACAATTTTATAAATAGATAGAACTTGACTTTCGAATTTAAAATAAATAAAATCGGATTTTAAACTGAACCAGGGACTGCGGATACTATTTTTAAGAAAGACTGGGGCTCTTTATAAAACCGTAGGGACGTTGGGTTCAAAATTTGGAAAAGACAGGGTTCTTTTGAAAGAATCACAGCGAAGGAGTACCACGCAATCTCGACCATTGGATTGAATCTGAGCGGCCAGGATTAGGAGACGTCGCCGGCAGTGAGCGGGGCGGCGGCGCATGGCCGGAATAAGCAGGGGACCTCGCCGACGTTCGTCGTTCTACCAATTTCGGGCTTAATCGGCCAAATCAAGCACACAAGGAGGAAGAGGAGATGACTACGATCTTGACTATGGGTTCAGAGACGGCAGCGAGCAAGCAAAGGCGAGCGGAGGCTCAGGACGGTGGACGGCGGGGCTCTACAAAATCCAGCGGCACATAGCGAGCAAGAGAGAGGGAGGAAAAGCGGGAAAACGGAACCGGGACCTTCTATGGCGCTTGGTGAAACTCGGCAAGAGGCTTAACGTGGCGGTGACACAGCCTGCGACGGCGGAAGCTAGGGTTCGGTGCGTGGCGTCTCGGCGAGGCGCTGTTGCTCAAAACGGAATAGGAAGAGCGGTGGGGTCGGCGGCTGCTATTTATGGGGGCGGGGAGCCTTGGGCTACACGGCAAGGAGGAGGCGTAACAACTGCGGAGTCGGAGGCGACGGTCGTGTCCGACGCGGTCACAATAGGAAGAAGACGGTGCTGACCAGTGGGGTCTGCCTGTCAGCGACACACGCGGGAAGAGGAGAACGGCACATGCGCGCTGCTTGGCTAGGCCGACCTGTTGGGCCGCTGTGGGAGAGAGCAGAGACGCGGCGGGAAAGAAGGCCGAGCGGGCGGTGCTGGGCCATCTACTGGAATGGGCCGCAGGAGAGGGAGAGCGGAGCAGGCCGGGCCAGATTGAGAGAAGGGAAGGATCTTTTTTTTTCTTTTTCAAAGCTTATTTCAAATCTATTTTCAAAAACTATTTGAATTGGTTTGAACTTTGAACCAAAACCACTCAGTACAAAGAAACAAATGCACCAGCATGTATGCAAAATAGTGTTGCTACACCTTATGGTAAATTTTAATTTAATAAAAAAATTATTTCCTATGTTTTATGAGTACAAAAATTCAAAATTAAATATTTTTACCTATATTTCAAAAGAAGCAAATTTTAGGGTGTTACGTATGCTGGCCCAAATATGGTTCTAAACTATAAAAGCTTTAACAAGACAAGATTAATCTGAACAGCCAGATGTTTTTGTACTGGTCCTTTCCAAATAGTATGGAGCACCGTAACTCGATGTAATGCTATTAGAAATTTAATGAAGTGGAAAAAAAATAATACTCCCTCCATACTAAAAAAATGAAGTCGTTTTTGGACAGCGACACGGTCACCAAAGCATAACTTTGACTACTTATTTTTATAAATATATTTATCAAAAAGTGATATATGTAAATTTTTGTGAAAGTATTTTTCAAGACAAATCTATACATATGGTTTTCACATTTTCAAACTCAACAACTTAAAAGTTATTCATGATTTATATTACTAATGTTTGACCCAAGCCTGATCTAAAACGACTTTATTTTTTTAGTATGGAGGTAGTACTGGATAATAAGGAACCATCGCCTATTGTCCTATTCTGAAGAGTAAGCCTAGCTTCTTTGTTAACTACCAAACCAGCAATTAGGGAAATGAATTAATGAACTAAGTGATGACGAATATGAATGATAGACAAGCCACACTAGTCAGAATAGTACATTTTAAGAGATATTAAACTATATATATACTAAGCTGTTATACGGAGGTCACCCTAATTGATGGCAAAATCCATTGTTTGTCTTCCACTTGGCTATACAAAATGGCTCCCGCTCCCACCACACAAACTTCAAAGCTCATCCATTTGCTGAAGACTCACTGACTCAGTCGTTCACTTTTTTAATAAGGTATCTGAAAGGCCGGCTAATGAATCCATCAGAAAAGTACATACAAAAGTGCAACATGTAATTGAGTCCGAAATTAGAAAGTAATGATACTTTGAGGAACTTTGTCGTATTTCTTATTACGATTAGTTGCAAAGAGATAATATAAAAAAGAAGAAAATAAGATGGTGTCCTCGTCATGAGTCATGACCAACCAACCCAGCATATATACAACTACACCCCTGCAGCTCTTCGGCCAAGGAAACAAGCAAAGCACAACGACAGAGAGATGGGGCAGTGTTCGTCCTCCAGCTCCCAGCGTCCAGAAGCAGAGCAGAAGCAGCAGCCGGCTGCCGGTGTTGACTGCCAGAAAAGGTTTCTTGAAACTCTCTTGTTTTACTAACATATACATAAAAGCACTCTGCGCATACAAAGTGGACATGACAACTAGTTGTATAGAACATGTGTCGCTCTAAATATATATCAAGTCATAGCTCCACAATATATTTTTAACTCAGCTCCATGCTTCCACTATATATTTTTTTATTAAACTTTAAAAGTGACCCTATATTTGCGCAAGCAGGGTATAAACTTTGCTGTCGTGGAGGCTTATAGGTAGTCCCTAGATAGTAGCATGACATATCTTAACAATTTATTTGCTGCTTTTACTTTTCTAAATATACTCCTCCGTCCTAAAGTTAAGTGGATTTTCAGTTGCCCTAAGTCAAGACAGAATAAATTGGACCAATTTTATAAAAAAAGAACAAAAAATGAGCTTTATTAAAGCCATTATGAAAAGTATTTTCATAATTTACTTTTTTGATGTGATAGAAGTTATTAATGTTCTCTATAAACTTGGTTAATTCAAAATGATTTGATTTAGGACAACTGAAAATCCGTTATATTTTAGGACCGATGGAGTATTTATGATTTTACATTTGGCATATTTATATAGTATGCTACAATAGCATTAAAAGGAAAGGGATACTCCCTCTGTACTAAAAAAATAATGTCGTTTTGGACAAGGCATGGGTCAAACATTGAGAATATAAACCATGAATACCTTTTAAGTTGTTGAGTTTGTAAATGTGAAAGCCATATAAATAGATTTGTCTTAAAAAATACTTTCATAAAAATATACATATATCACTTTTTGATAAATATTTTTATAAAAATAAGGAGTCAAAGTAATACTTTGGAGACCGTGTCGCTGTCCAAAATGACTTTGAGTATGGAGCGAGTATATAATAACAAAATGCATTTAAATGGAAAAACTTCACGCTCTGCATAGCTTCCGTAGCAGTTCCGTGACAGTGACTATCTATATACTAAGCTGTTATACGGAGGTCACCCTAATTGATGGCAAAATCCATTGTTTGTCTTCCACTTGGCTATACAAAATGGCTCCCGCTCCCGCCACACAAACTTCAAAGCTCATCCATTTGCTGAAGACTCACTGACTCAGTCGTTCACTTTTTGAATAGGTATCTGAAAGGCCGGCTAATGAATCCATCAGAAAAGTACATACAAAAGTGCAACATGTAATTGAGTCCGAAATTAGAAAGTAATGATACTTTGAGGAACTTTGTCGTATTTCTTATTACGATTAGTTGCAAAGAGATAATATAAAAAAGAAGAAAATAAGATGGTGTCCTCGTCATGAGTCATGACCAACCAACCCAGCATATATACAACTACACCCCTGCAGCTCTTCGGCCAAGGAAACAAGCAAAGCACAACGACAGAGAGATGGGGCAGTGTTCGTCCTCCAGCTCCCAGCGTCCAGAAGCAGAGCAGAAGCAGCAGCCGGCTGCCAGTGTTGACAGCTAGAAAAGGTTTCTTGAAACTCTCTTGTTTTACTAACATATACATAAAAGCACTCTGCGCATACAAAGTGGACATGACAACTAGTTGTATATAACATGTGTCGTTCTAAATATATATCAAGTCATAGCTCCACAATTATATACTACTAGTACATGCGCGTGATCTCTCTCACACAATCAGTGAGCTGGTAAGCCATCCCATCCAATCAATCAAGCATATTCCGTTGCCGGCCACAGATTCGATTTTCACCTTTGCGTCCCGATCACCTTTAAGCTGTTGAAGCTAGAAGAAATACTAGCTTTCTCTGTGCTATCTGCCTTGAGAAGCTGTTTTACTGAATGTTTATAAAAATGGCTTTAGCTTTACTAGTGAAGCTGCTTTATGGAACTGAAGCAAAAAAAAATTTGGTAAACTGAGCTGTACAAAACAGGCCCTAGAGCACCTTCCACTCACGCATTGCACAGTCTCTCATTGGGTCGTTTTATCGTAGCTGTCTCCCGGCCATTGTATGTTCTTCCTACTTAAGAAACCAGGTGGCTCACAATCGTGAGTGGGATCTCCAAACCTACGGTAACTCCTTGAATTTACTGATAATATCTGTAGATTTAAGAAGCAATTTGCTTCGTTCGGCTTCGCTGTGTATGCTTGCATAGTTGTGCGAGCTTATAGCCCCCTCTAGTTTAGTTTGCTCCTTGCTTGTCCATGTTCTTTAGATAAAGCTAGTAGAAGCCCTGAAGCAAAATCAATCAATTCCTTGTGCGTTTGTGCCAAATATTGAACTATGTATATCTTGTTCTAATGGTGAAATTTGGCAAATCAGCTATCCCGTGGATCATGGCTGGAGGAAATTCTACCGCAGACTCAGACTTTCACTGCTCCGATGAATTCGTGGCGGCCTTCAGAAAGAGCATGAGAGGGCAGGTGTGGAGGGTGAACGCGATGCTATTAACCGATGTCGTGCTGGCTGGGGTCATAGTCGCCATGGGCGCCTACGGCCAGCGCTACCGTCATCACCCCTTCACCCGCTTCGTCTTCCTCGGAGCCACCACGCTCTTCTTGCCCATCGTCTCCTATGTTGTGTCCAGCACTGACAGCAAGTCCAAGAATTACAGCAATGTTCCCTGGGTCTTTGGTCCCGAGGTCTTTGGTCACTTTGATGGCCTTGTTGCTAAATGCAAAGGAGAATTTCACTCGGTGGCTACCGTGACATGGGCATTCCTTGTTCAGATTGTTGTAATCAACACCAGCACAGTAGTCGCCGCTGATGACAGAGAAGGTCGAAACATACCTCCGCCTTACGAGCTGTTTGTTCAGGGGGTATGGACGTTTTACCTTGGTGCCAGCAGCATTGCCCAGAAGCACGTGTATTTTCCCAGAGACTTGTTGCTCCTTTTCGTTGAGTTCTCTCCATCTGCTCTCATCTGTTTTAAGATTGTGTTCAAACTGTATGCATTCAGAAATGCACAGCGATCCTTTGCACTCGGACGCAATCCACATCTTGTTTCTGGGTACAGTCAGCAACTGCAGCAGGTAGAAGAAGGAAGTCCACATGGTGAACCACCTGTAGGTGATGGCCAGCATGTACATGTACATGTACCTCCTCCTCCACTCATGGTTATGGGAGAAGAAGTAATACAAGTGGAGAAGCAGCCTCAGGGGTATGTGGTGAAGGATGTCAAAAACATGGTGACAGTTGACAGAGTTTGGCGGTTGGACGACACGCTACTAGCTGTTCCAAGACCGCTGCTACTGAAAGACTTATGCTTGTCATTTGCTTTGTTCAAGTTGCTGCGCTGTCGATTCGCGAGGTATAAGCTTGGTAATGCTGGCTCTAAGGGGGTGACAACTGACTTTTTCTGGGGCTTGTTGATGAAGGATGGTGAACATGTGAGGATATTCCGGTTGATTGCAGATGAGGTTTCTTTCGTTCATGATTACTATTACTCATCCCTTCCAATCTGCTATGCCAAGCGTTGGCTGCACATCTGGAGTCTCTGTATCTCACTCTTGAGCCTAGGTTACTGCATCGTGGCTGCATGTTTGCTCGGGCTTGCGATCTGTATGACGGATTGGGAGGACATAGTGAAGACCACTCAGATGGAATGCCTTTACTGGTGCTGGGGAGATTATGTGGTAAGCCATACGAAGCTTGAAAGCTTTGGAAGGGTATATTTTGTTGCGGTGCTTCTGTTTCTGATTGTGACGTTGGTCATGATCTCAGAGATCAGAGACATAGGCTCTTACATCTGTTCCAACTGGACAAAAGTAGGGCTCGTCTGCTGGTACGTAAACCATACCTCTTGGCAGCATTTTGTACCCGTGCAGAAATGGGTGGCCCTTTTGCTGCGATGCAGATGCAAGCTGATGAAGCATTGGAATGAAAAGATGGGCCAGTGCTCAGTACTGGTGCTTCAACCAAGAACAGTCACTCCACTCGGACTTCTGAGGCGCGTCCTCCGTTTGCCGGACAAGGAGAGGAGTGTCAGAGTATCACCAGCGGTGAAAGCTTGCATCATCGATGCCCTGAGGAGCCATAAGAGCACCGGCGCATCTCTGCGCCGAAGCCGGGTCCATGAGAACTTCCCCGGGGCCTACAATAGCAAAGGCACATCAGATGCCATACTTACATGGCACATCGCCACGTGCATCCTTGAGGCTCGGCACCCATGCCAGCATGACCAAGAACAAGAACAAGGCTCTCCGCCGGCTGTATCCGATGACAGGATCACCGCAGTACACCTGTCACGGTACTGCACGTACCTGGTGGCCTGGTATCCTGAGCTACTTCCTGACGACGTTGCATGGAGCAAGAGCGTGTACAAGGCCGTCAAGAAGGACGCTGGCCGCGCCCTTGCTGCCAGACGCGCCGCGCCGGGCACGCCAGAGGCCGAGTATAAGCAGCTGCTGAAATTGCTGGGTGAGAATTCAAGGCATGAGGTGCTCAGGGATGGTGCAAGGCTGGCAACGGAGTTGGTGGAGTACTTCACTGCCGCAGGCGAAGGCGACGAGGCCACGTGGAAGCTGCTGGCCGGATTCTGGTCGGAGATGATCCTGTACGCCGCGCCGTCGAAGAACGAGAAAGGGCACTTGGAGGCCGTCGCCCGGGGCGGCGAGCTAATCACGCTCCTCTGGGCGCTGCTCTTCCATGCTGGGATCGTAAGCAGGGGCGAAACCGCTGCTACGCCTGCTGGCACTGTTTAATGCTACGGTGCTAGCGCACCTAATGTGCTCTGTTCATGTTGCATGCTTCGCGGTTGCTTGCTCCTCTTGCTGTAATGCCTGTCTCTCCTGTGTTTGGATGGATTCTGAGAGAGAGAGAGAGAGAGAGTGTGTGTGTATATATATATATATATATATATATATATATATATATATATATATATATATATATATATATATATATATATATATATATATATATATATATATATATATATATATATACTATAAAGGAGCGAATCTATTGAAAATTCATTGTTACCTAAAAAATTTCTTACCCATCTAAGATTGCACGTGGATCCACTAGAGAAGGATCTCAGGAACATATGAAACACGCGTGTTTCCTCTGCAAACGAGCGCCTCCGCAAAACTTTTTTCACTCTGGAGGCTTGTTACCCACCCGCATGTACCTGCCTGACGTTATCGCGTGTGCTGCCCCTCGAACTCCATCCGTCGCCCTCCCTGCCTACGATCGCCGCTGCCCAAAGCGCCCGCCCCTACAACCGCCCAATCCGCACCCTTCTTCCCCGCATCCGCTCCCCGACACTGTTGCACGCTCGCCTCCCCTCTGCTCGCCCTACAGGCCGGCGCCCCCGTAACCGCCGCATCTACACCCTTCTTCTCCACGTCCGCTCACTACTACAACACGGGGATATAGTAACACCAACTTATGTTACTATAGGCTAAAAAAGTGTTACTAGCTCTCTTAGTAACATATTTTTTTATATGTTCCAATTGGCCATGTTACTATAGACTGATCTATTGTAACACGAAATATGTGTTCTTTTATATATAGAAAAGTGTTACTATGTTGTAACACATTTATATATCTATTGGAACATTTGTCTAGTGTTACAATGATTCTCTGTTGTAACACTTTTTTTAGCTATAGTAACACTTTCATAATGTGATGGAGTACATAGTTTGTAACACATATCTACTGTAACATTGTCTAGTGTTTCAGTGATTTTCTTTTGTAACAATTTTTTAGTGTTCTAGAAACACTTCCACATTGCAGTAGAGTATATAGTGTGGAATGGAGTAACACATGCTTTACAACATATGTTTTACTTATTGTAACACATTCAACTTTTCAAAATAAAATATTTATATTACCCTTACATGTGGGCTACACATTGCAGAATCACACAAATATGACACATTATAGAATCTCATGAGCCGCAAATTTCAATAACCATAGCAAGATCCACAAATTATTTGAAGATTTCAACGTAATACTTGTTCAAATCAAGTGACAGTATAGGTACATAACGATGTGGCTCTAGCTTGAGAGCAACTACATATAGTATTGAAGAGTACAAGCCCTTACTACTAAAAATGAAAGTGTGATATCTAGTGTTCTTAAATTCCATTGCTTCTTCATCTATTTTTGCACACATCAATATAAGAATTCAGCCATTAATCATTTCAACCTGCAAAGAGAAAGTTATAACATTAAATATTATTCTATCTATGTTAGTTGATGTAAACTTAAAAGCTAGTACGAACATACAAATGTCAAAGTCCGAACAATTGTTACCACCTTTGGCAAGGGCATCACCAATGTTATTGTACCCAGGATGATTGATATTCACTTTGTAGAATTGATTTTGTCTCAACTCCACCAAAATATGTTTTTGGATTAGTGCTCAAAAGACCTTATTTGGATATTTTGTAGTCATGAGTACCACTGTGGATTATTCCCTGTCATTAGTGTCACCTTAGCATTAGTTCCAATACAAATTCTTGTAAATCATAATCACTAGGCAAAAAATATTGACATATAAACAAACTAAGAGTATATTATTCTTGAATACAACAAACCAGTTGATAACCTTTTTATTAGAAAAATAGATCATCATCGTCACTATATGTAGACTCACATGGTTCTTTGTTCTAGTAAAGAGGAGAAATGAAAATAGCATGAATTATTATAAAAAAGCCTTTGTAGATAAAGAAGTATTTCACGAATAAGAGATTTTACCAATTGATCATTCTGTTTAAGGAATCCATCTTTCTGATTTGGTGCAACACATTGAACTCTCTAAAAAATCTAAACAATATTAAAGCCAATAGGGACTAGATTATGTGAGAATATGCTAAATAAAGCAAATACCTTTTTTTTATAAGCATTGCTTGCTTCTTTGAATTACCATGACCACTTCTGCTACACCATTCTCCTAGAAAAGATATAGAGTAACATTTCAATATAGAGTTACAACACAAAAGAGAAATACTTATGTTAATGATTGACCCTGCTGAATATACTACTTGTAACGCAAAGTGTAACGAAATAGCATATGCATCAATGATCATATATCACACCTTAATATAGTGTAGTTGTATCAGTAACCACATACTTTCCTGAAGATAGTTTAGCAGTGATAGGGAAATAATAAATAGTATTGCATCAGTCTAAAATACTGCATAATTACTTGAAATTCACCCTACAACATATCTGGTCTTCTAGGACATAGATATGTCTTTCTGTCTATCAAAATTTTAAATTTAATATAGACTAAGGGACCTGCGCTATGGATAACAAACCCACTCAGAAATTTGTAATCTGTTGATGAACAATAACACATGAGCAATAGCTAGATAGCAGATGAACTCACACAGAAGGGGTGTTAGGGATTTCAGATGTGAGAAATTACCTGTCAGCTATGAACCGCCAATTGGTCCCAGGAATCAACGAAGAAGATGAATAACGCAGCAGCAGGCATCAAAGAAGAAACCCTAGAATAGGAAACCAAGTCAATTTTGGGGGAATACGAGAAACAGAGGAAAAATTGAAAAATAAAGACGTGAGATTTGGAGTACCTCTCATGTCGAAGGAAGCAGCACTGAGGCTGAGCATTGCTATTGGCCCAGCGCGGGAAGTCAATCTGAGAAAAAAGGGAACAATCTATATGACCCCATTGAAAAACGAACCTTTGGGGAAAAAAAAGGGAACGCACTAACACTGAAGGCAAAATGTGCGCATAACAGATTCTATTCTTGGACTTCAAATGAATTACGCAAGCATAGTAATTTTAGTGTTTGATTTGCTAAAAAAACGATTGCTCTACCTCTATCAGCAGAGATGTTAAATAAGCAGGGAATCGCAATGTTTTGAAGGCAAAATTTTAGAAAATAGAAGAACTGTAAATCATCAAAATAGATAGAAAGGCATACAACTGTGCAAGGTTCAACTGTGCCATATCTATTTTACAGTTTTAACTAAACTAGAGAGAACTCTCATAGTCATATAACTTCAGGACGCATGATATACCATGAGCAATTTATAGTAAAAAAACAGAAGAAAAATAAGAACCGTCTTGGAGCATCCTGTTGTCCAACAGCAGGAAATCTTAAAACGAAAAAGAAATATATGAGAAAATCTGTCCAAAATCATGTGCGGACCGAGGAAGATGCACGCACACAGCTGAACCTCACACCGACTGGCTATGTCTAGCACGGGTAAACAAATTAGATCGGATGGAAATTAGGGTTAGAGATTTGGAGCACCTGCGGGGGCTGAGGTTGCTGTCGTTGCAAGGGAGAAGTAGAGCCGGCGTTGGAGAGGGCCACAGCTGTCGTCGTCTCCTCCGTGCTGGCGCCGCCCTTGGCTGAATCGAGGTGGATCGAGGCCGAGGCTACCAAACGGTTGGCCGGATCAAGCAGAGGCCGAGCCGCTCTTCCCCGCGCCACCGTTGGCGCACGGCACCGTCGCCATGCTCCTCCTCATCCGGGCACCGCCGCAACTGGCTTAGCACCACAGCTCACAGGCCCATGGACGTGTGCACCGCCGCCACCGCCACCTGCGCCTCTGCTGTAAACAGGAAGGAGAGGTGAGGACAAGAAATAGCTAGGGTTCGGATGGGAGGAGCGGTGAAGAGACGGGTATGAGGAGGAACAGGAGGTTCCATCTGTTGGCGCTTGTTGGGGCGGCGGCGGTGCGAGCGTGTGAGAGAAAAGGGATAGATTAGCTAGGGTTCATTTTTTTAGAAAAGAAGAGTGCCAAGTTTTGGAGAGGGCGCCAAGTGCGCGGCACATCCGGGTGCGGTACACGCGAGAGCGTGCGGCATTTCGAATTTTATTTTGAGATTGAACTGGACGCTGGCGGGAGGACGTAGCCCCCGAAATTTGCTAGCTAGCTAATTTCTCAGGACAGCTTGTTCTTGATAATCTCTTCAAAATAGATAGTGTGCTTGTTCTTAATAATCTCTTCAAAATAAAATGTGGTAAACAAAAACAAAATGTCAATACGATTACCTTTACTAATTAAATTGAAAAAATATTTCAAGATTTAAATTATGAGCTTGTGCACGATTACCTTCACTAATTAATTTTGAAAAATATTCTTAAATATGTTTTCGTTGTATTTCTAAGGCTACTGTCTAAATAAATTTTAAACATATATTTTCCTTCCTTGGTCTCTAATCTACGAGATACGTAAAGCAGCACCATAGCTGGGAAACTAGCTATACTACTTTCTTCGGGCCTGTTTGGATTGCACCCTAGATGGATCGTGCCTGAGCAAACACCTGCCTGAAGATTGCCTGTACTGCGTTTGCTTTGAACCCTGAATACACGCCTGGACCGGGCAAGGGCGGCCACAGCCAGGCCATGAAAACTGAGCGCCTGGGTATAGGACCAGGTCGCCTGATGATAGTTAATACGGTACTGTAGTAGTGACGTCTCTTCCATCTTTCTTTCTTTTTCTTTTGTCTTTTTTTTTCTTTACCTTCTCGGTGAAATGATGCCATTTACGTTTTGTTCTTTTTCTTGTCTTCTCAACATCGCTTATCACGGTGCCTTTGCTATGTTTAATTTCTATTTGTTCCATAATTATCTGCACGAATTGTTAATAAATAAAATATTAAAATTAATTACATTTTTATGCATATTATTTATACACAAAAATCATTGATTTATATTCTAGTATATTATTATGGTGTATATTATTCTAACAATATTAGTTGTATACATACATGTTCAACAATATTAGTTGTATACATAAGAAAACATATTCTCTCTCCTTATTAAACTTCTCAGGCACGAGTATCCAACCAAACAGATCATCTCTCTACTTGCCTCGCGAGGCAAATTTCATTGAAATTCCAGGCAATTCTCAAGCAACACTTTTTACCAAACCAGTAACCCAGGTCTCCAACCAAATAGGCTCTTCATGCGTGGCCAGTAACAAGATGCGGCCCCTGTCTTCTTTTCCTATTTGGGCAGCACGGACGACACAGCCTGCGCATTGAGATCTTGACCAGGCCCCACATGTGGTCCCGTCTGCAAAGCCGAACCACAGGCCGCGCCTCCGTTTTCGTGGCCACACACGCGCTATCAGAAATCCAACATCCCACGCCCCGTGTTCATCTCCGCGCGGCCTCGCGAACCCAATCACGCGTTCCCTCTCCCTCTCTGAGGCGACGCTGCTAGGAGGGCCCCACTGTCATAAGTAGTTAATAAGCTATACCAAATAGTTGTACCATAAGAAGTTTATAAGCGTGGACATTGATTAACTTGTAAAACTGGACTTGCTATCACAAACGCTTGCATATCTCGGTGATAGGTGCTTTCTTGTTCGGATTCACCTAATCTATGTTTTAGCCCCCTCGTTCCTAATCTTGGTGGTTGCCCTATTTTTGTTTTTCTTATCATTTTTTTCACGCCATGCTAAAGTTTAATATAACAAATAAAATAAAACACTAAATATTGCACAAACATTCAAGTGATCTAGTGGTTGTTGTGTGTTGTTGTCCTCTTGGGGTGGTGGTGATGTTGTAGGTTCAAATCTTGTTTGCCACCTAATTTTTATTTTTCTTGTCATTTTTTCCATGCAAGTGGTCGAGTTCATTTGAACAATTCAAAAATTTAATTGGAAGGGATGAGGAGATCATGTACATCGGTTTTTTTAGATTGATGGATTATGTAGTTGCCAACAACGCTAACTAGATATCTGTCAATTTGCGAGGTCCAACGCCTGTAGATCATTCGGGCACCTGTAGAACCTTTGAGTTGGACGGCCCAACAAGCTAGCGCCGAGGTCCGATAAGGGCATATTTAGAAAGGCAATTGTGCATGTAAATGTCTTTTGTGCCCTTGAAGTGTAATGTTTGTTGTTCCCTTCAAGTGTAATGCTCTACGAAAGAAGGAATATGTTAGAATATTCCTCAGCTGGCAAGAGACCTTTTTGTACAAGTAAATGTGTGTGACCATATGCTATAAAAGGGGGACTCGAACCCCAATGAAAATAGAGATCGCTCGGCCCACAGTAAAAATTATTAATATTAATTACTAATTTTGTAATCTTACTAATTTGTTCCATTAAAACTATTTAAAAGTATTTCCTAATAATATTAACTACATATAAAATAAAAATTATTTATTTTTATATAACTAATGATTATTAATAGAATATGAATAATTATTTTTAGTTTTAGTTAAAAAAATATGACCAATGATATATAATATGTATCATTAAAATTATTTTAAAATAATTACTAATAATAATATTCATTTTAATGTTAATAAGGATATATGTGTGAACTTGTTGCAGTATTTATTTAAGTACAGCTATATAAACTTACCAAAAACTATATGCCACAATTTAATAATTAATATTATTATAATAGTGCGAATCCATAAAATAAATTATATACATCACGATCTTTTATTAATTTCATTCAAATTTGACCCAAGATCAGCTAACAAACCAATCACCTCAGCCCGCAGCGGCAAAAAATTCGGCCAACATCGTAGCCCGCGCGCTGTAACTTGCCGCGGGACTAGTTCAAGAGAAATTCCGTCTCCGGTGCCCGCTTCTTTGCCCCTCCGTTCTCTTACACATAAACCATCCCCTCTGCGATCTGCATCTTGTAATCTTGTAAGTGGTGCACCAACCACCAACATCATGGCTACTTCATATGCCATGGAGAAGGAATACATCAATATAATTCTCTCAGATTGTACTGGAGTACACGTACATAGTAGAGAATTATTTTATCTTGAGCGGTATACGTCGGTTTCTACTTTATACCATGAATGAATTATTTTGTGCTTCTAATATAAGTCAGAGAAGCCGATGGATCCAATGGGCCCGCCTTGCATTGCCGATCATATATCTCCATTCCAACTGAATTGTCTGATTTTTCTCAAAACAAAATCTGAATTCTCTGATAAATAAATCGTGAAAAGAAAACCAACCGCCGCGCGTTCCGTGCTAAAATCCGGCAGCCTACGCGCGCTTCCCAAATTACACCGATGCCGCCATCCGCACGGCCGTCCAACCCTTTCCAAATCTCACCCGCGATCCACCCAAAACCTACTGCCTTGATCTCGGTTTTCCGCCGCACATGTGAATCCTACATTCCGTCCATGCCCAGTCCAGCAGTCCGGCCGGCGAGCACAGACACCTCTCTGCCGGCCCCAAAAACTGCACGTTGAGCCACTGACCAGCCCTCCCATCATCGCAGTAACGACGACGTTGGCTCGTTGGACGTTGGGGGAGGTGGCTCTGGGCAGCAGCGGTGGCAGTACGTGGCCGCATCAGTGGCTTGTCTTCCTTTGCCTACGGTGGTGAGTGACATGACTGTTTTCCTGTTGAGCCAATGCTTGATCGTGGATATCTGTTTGTTTTGTTCTGTATTTTTTCCATCTAATCTATCGTGTTGATATTCCAATGTTCCACAGGCTGATGCTTGATCGACAGTAATTTTATTATCCTGATGAGTTTGGGTTCAATCTGTTCTAGAATAATTAGAATAAGTTCAACAAACAAGGCAAGATATCATATGATTAGGGCGTCCCAAACGGTTTACAAATCGCCAGCTTACCTGCAATCTGATTGGCCACAGAAGCTAGAATCTACCGTGCTAGCGCTTCCCAAATTGCTGGTCTCGCACGGACTCCCAAATGACTCTCCGTCGCTATGTGTATATGCGCTCAATATTATATCTGATTTTTATTCTTTTTAACTTCCAGGTGGGTTAACGAATTTTGGTTTTTCCGTTGAGGACGCCCTTATCATGTAAAGCTCTAGGTTTGAAACATGTGACAAGAGCATGAATAAACAACACGATTTCATTTGTCAATGACGTATAATTACTTTGGATGGACTGAAATACTGATTGCCTTCATATACGATTGTGGAGATGGTTGAACTGAAGTTTCACTCAGAAAAATTTAAACCTGATAATATTTAAATAAATTCACTGGATTTTCATTTATCTATTTAAAAACCTTGATTTAAATTCACTTAGGCACTCCTTCCTTCTTGAAATCTAATATATACAGGTTGGAATGATTTTTCATATGATTGAGCATTTTTTTCTGGATCCAGGGTGCAAATGCAATGTCTGCACTAGATGAAGAAGATCCACAGTCATTTTACTACAGTGGATCTCGTACATGATACCTTTATGTTGGAAAAGGTAGATGTAGTACATTATCGTTATGTCTGCTTCAAAACCCGAACCTTCTAGTTCTAGAAATTTTTGGTTACTTGTGTGTGTGTTGGCTAAATTGGGACGGCTAGTTTCTTGTGTACACTTACCACGCTGAGACTTTTGAACCAAGTGGTCATTTTTCATTTGCCCCTGGCATAGGTTAAACATTGTACCCTGCCTTGGTTGAATATGCATTTTCATTGTAGCTACCACAAAGGTGCATGCTGCTATATGGCTAAACTAATTTGTCCTTCCAATTTGTTGGGACCAATGTGATAGGTCATACTATAGAAAAAATAGAATAGCTAATGGAAGTTGCTATACTTGAGGTACCTGAATTTTTAGGATTTTTTTCAGGCAACAATCTTATACAATTAACTAGTACAATTAAAAAGATAACTCACGAGAGAAAATTTACAACCTTTTGCTATAGCCAATTAATGACAATATTACATGTTGCCTAAGAACAACAACAAAAAAAATCAAGCTCCTGGAATATAGCAAAAGTGTTTAACTAATTTCAAAGTTGTTGTGCATATGTGGCTGTATGGAAATGAAACATGCTTCATTACACATGAAACAAAACTATATACAACCCCTCAATTGTTACTTGGTCATCAACATTAGTGTGTACATAAATTATTTTTTTTTCTTGTGTAATATGTCTATTATTTGAAGCAATTTATTCAGTGAGGCTACTGTTTGAGTTATACTTCTCTCATGTGAAATCACATCTCATCAATTTGTGGTTCTAGTGCAAAATGATTCATTCCATTCCATGTCAGATTCATTGGATAGATGTTCAATAATGCAAATATTGGGCATTAATGGGTCAGAAGAGACATTGAGGGAACCACAGATGTCTAATCATAATTCATGACCTGTAGTACCATGACTACTCATTATGTAAATTTATTTCTTCAATGGTTTGTGTTCCACTATTTTTCTATTATGTTTAATTGTACAAGTTATTCTTATGTTCATTGAATTTCTACTATGATAGCAATTTATATCTAGGGTCTTTATTGGGATGGCCTGCATATATAATAGTATAATGAAATTGTACAAATGAACCGACAACCTGTAGGTGATCTGACGAGATACATTGGAGGCAATTCTCATGTTGTGATTGTAGTTCACTTTTGGTCTGTAACTGCAAAAATATTAACATGTTTTTATAATAAGGTCCCATTTGGCATGGTTCCAAATAGCTCTAGCTCTTTGCTTGGTACAGTGCACAGAGGAGCCAGAGCCAACAAAGCCAAAAATAGTGGCTTCACATGCTCCTAATTCGAGGAGAGATAAAAATGTATGCTTGCTATAGTGCACGGAGGAATCGAAGTCGGAGCTGGAGGTAGCCATAGCTCTACCAAATGGGACATAAGTCTCACACAACATATTGTGAAAGTGTCTTAGTTTTAGTTGCTTTATTATTGTTATAATTTCTTTTTTGGTGTTGCTGGATACTAACATTTTGTGGTATCCCTAGCCGCCTTGTGTGTATGCGCTAAAGTATGAAGAATGCATGGCCACAAAGCTATAGAGCATACATATATAGTCGTTTAATTCTTGTCGATCCCTTTGTGAATTCATATGTTATATGTAAATGGTGTATACGATGATTCATGCTATTCTAAATTTGGCCTCAAGCATTTTCCAAATCACCAAAATCTTTCGTAAAGGAAATTTTTTAAAAAATTATGTCAAATATTGTAAGGCCGTATTGAAACGGCTTCTTTTGTTGCCTTCTTGTGCATTTTAGAACATTGTCTCTGCTCACTTAGAATTAAATTTTTTATCTCTGGACAATTTTTTGTCAGAAAATTATTTATTTGATTTAAAGTTTTTTGGCTGCCATACCTACCATTATCTATCACAGTTTTTCTTAATAACCCACTAAGGAAAGCATGTAGTTGAAGAATATATGATTTAAAATTTGAGAAAAGGCTGTCGTTAGACAACGATAATTATGGAGATTCGCTCAACAATGTCAAATCAATTCTATTGATCTCCATTTCAATATTATGTAGTTTTTGTTTTTCAGTTTTTCTTCCCAATCCTACTTGGTCCTCTTGTGATCTCGCAACCTCTATAGCGCCTTGAGTTGTGCCAACAGTTTCAAAGTGGGTTCCGACATCTACATGACCATTTGAATCGCCTACCCGTTGTTGCTCAGATATCATATGAACAACATGATGTGATTGCCTATTAGGCATGACAACACCTAGTGCGATATCCTTGTCGTCCATGAATAGAAAGGTCCACATGTATATGTTCTTTGTAACACTTTAGTTGTATCATTATTTTGTGTTACTATAGGATGTATATTTGTCACATATTAAATATGGTCCATTTATGTGTTACAATATAGTACCATTTTGTAACATTTTACTTGTAACATTAATTTTTGGTTACTATAATCATTGTTAGTAACACATTTTTATAGAAGAAGTGTTTTGTGTTACAAACAACAACTGTAACACATAGTTTTGTGTTACTATGAATTTTCTTTGGAACACGTTAATGAATGTGTTACAAGAATATGTTACAATATCCATGTTTTGGTAGTGGCTCCCCGACGCTGTTGAGGAGGTCCTCCTATGCCTCCCGCCGGTCTCCTCCCCAGGAACCGATCTCCTCTAGTCTCACACGATCTTCGTCCCCTCAGCGCGCGTTGCCGTCGATGGGCGGAGGCCACAGGAGAGTAAGGGAATCAAGGCGACAACGGAACATGATTGTTGGTGGTCATCTCCTCATGGGCTCCTTCCTCTCCTGCTCCATCTAGATCCGGACGATGGAGTTGGCAGGTTTTGGTGTGCTGACTACTCCAGGAGCGTCATCACCGCGGACCTCTTCGCCGACCACCCCTCGCTCGGCTTCGTCCGTCTGCCCCACCCATGTGTGTGATCGAGTGCAGGGAGGCCTGGAGGTGCTCGACCAGTTCCACTATATTGGGGTCAGCGCCGGCTGCCTGCTCTTCGATTCTAATCTAATTTTATTTCTAATCGGTCAACGATGTTCTTGTGTAGCAGGGTTCGACGCCTCAACTTCTCAGATCTTGGCAACAGAAGTGAGGAGATTGGTGATACCGTCTCGGGGAAGGGAGGATCTGTGTAGGAACTGCACCAAGATTCCTTGACGAAGGGAAGATCAATTGTGTGCGATGGCGAAGGGGCAGGTCAACCTGCTTCTTTCCCTCACTCTGTGACAGAAGGTATGCAACCAAAATCCTCTTCTGTAGCTCAAATAATCTCGTGATGGAGGTGATACAGTAGATTTTTGTTTTGTGTTTACTTCTATAAAGTATTCACTTTAGCGATTTTGATATATTGTTCCATCAAGTACAAATGCTTGTTAAATCATAGAATAGTTCTAATTGGAATGAATTTTTCAGGGTTCAGGAATCACGACCATACTGATGAGAAAGTAGCATCAACTCATATTTTGCCAGCAACTCTTGTTAACTTGAAAGTAAAATATGCCAGTATATATGCATTTGGAGCTCTCTACATCACAACACTGGGAACTGAGAATTGTTGATTTATATTATGTGGTTCCTCTATTTTAATGATTATCCTGAAGCCTGTTTGATATTACTGGCCTGTAAAGTGATGCCATTGGATTAAATAGTTATTTCTGAATGGTTACCTTTTGGTCTTGCCTGAACTGTATGTGGAGTTCAGTTGAGATGGCATGACTCCAAATATGCTATGCTAAGTTTTTTGGTTTCCTTGCAGCTATCCTAGCAGCAACTCTATCAAAATTATTTGGAGTTCGTAATTCCTATTCAGAGTATTCTGCTTCCCTTAGTAGCCAATAATATAGAATGGGTTCTTCTTGTGTTATGTAGGTTGCCCTGAAGACACTTGTGGTGATCCATAGGCTTCTTTCGGAAGGTGATCCTGCATTCTGTGAAGAGTTTCTTACATTTACAGTTTTATACAAAGAGTGCAAGTTTTTAAGTTGTCATACTTCAAGGATTATTCCATCCCAATTGGTCTTTATTCTTTTTTTTTCTGCTTATTTTATATTAGATTTACAGTCATATTGTTCTTGGTTATTTTCTGTTTTTAAAATGCCTACACATGGTTGTCAAATCTAACACAAGGTCAACATCTGAAAAGGTTTTATTTTTATACCTTTTTTCGACAATGGGAAGTGGGCATTGAATTGCAGTTCTTAAAGGAAAACATTGTATTGATTGGTTGGCTTAGGTTTCCGAGTGGAAGTATTGTCTGTGATTTCCTTGTCAAAATAAATAGCAGCCTGGCCATTTTAACTGCTGAATTTGAATGGTTCTGTAGTCTGAAAAGCACTTATACGAGGCTCAATTTGTACGAGTAATGAATGACCCAGCATTTTCTACATTTTTAATCTATATAGTATGTATTACACAATGCAGGAATACTCCCATCTTGCCACGTGGATCACCATTGGTCATGCAGCTGCACTATAAAGTAGACAATAGTGCGACAACCTGTGGGGCAGCCTGTGGAGTTCACGCTAAACCGAGAGAAATCCAATAAAAAATGTGAGCAGTTCATTTAACAAGAAGGCCACATGTAGGTCACAAAGGAATGAAGAGAATCAGTACCAGCGAAAGAATCAAGAGAATAAGTATTGGCGAAGGTTACAAGAACAGTCTAATCAGAGAACATTGAAGGTTGATCTTCCTTACCTTCTTCGTAGTTGACCAAAAGATACAAATGCAACAGAGATCAAGAACCTGACCACACAGAAGAGAATAATTCAAGAGGTTGGAGGGCTCCCGACTCCTGTGATACTTGGACGCAAGTTAGTGTTGTAATTGTTTTTCAAACAAATTCATCTTCACAGAAACATATTAAGGTATAGAGAAGATGAACCATAAGAGTTGGCATTTTTTTTGTGTGTACAGAGAGTTACAGAGTTGGTTGTCTGCTAGGCTGCTATTGAGATGATGTCTAATGTGGACAGGTCTGTAAATTAAGTGACTCTACACATCAAATGCACACAGCTTACACTGAAATGCCATGTCATCTCCATGAGGTGCGAATGGATACCGATGAAGACAGCAATTTGTTAATCCAATGAGGTGGCAAAGCAATAATTTAGACTGTCATGTAGAGCAACATTGAAGTGGGGGATAGCAATTGATTAATCCAATGAGGTTCTTCACAAGTGTCTTTTTTCATAAGAAAGACCCATGCATAAATTTTCTCAAGAAGAAACAAATTCTTCGTACACTTAAAACTGTACTCCTTTTTATCCGAACAATATGTTGTTACCTGAAAGCATGCATGCTTCCAGTCGGTTCCAATTAAATCAGACTTAACAGGATGACTGTGACTGTCTCATCATTTGAGTATACATCTACTGTGACTATATAATCTTGGAATTTGGATTTGTCAAAGTCTGGCCATGAATTTGATGGTTAAAATTGATAACCAGTGAAACTAATATAATAGGATGTCACATGTCCTAGCTATAAACACGTGCGTGGCGCACGTGAATTGCCACTATATAGTAAAACTTTGTAATAATTTACGGTCACAAGCATCTCATGATGTTGAGACCGGGATATTTATTATATGGATCCGAGAGCCCATCTGAGATATATGCCACTTAATTTTCTCTTGCAGCTGTGTGTTTATCTTGCTCTGAAAAATTAAGAATCATGGACTCTTAACTGTTTCAAAGACTTATTTGGCATCGTGGACTCAGAACACCTGCGATGCAAAATAATGCAGCTTGTTTCCACGTGTATATATGTGTGTGTGTGTGTGACAATCGTTTTGCTTCTCTACTAATCAATCGTACTAAGGCAGAAAAGAAAAAGAAAAACAATGGTTTTCTAAATATGAGATGAAGCTAGATTTTTTTATTTTTAGAAAAGAGAAATTTTACAGTGCTCGAAAATAATTAGAGCCATCCGTTTAGCTAAATCGGATGGTTAAGAAACATGAAGAACATATTAAGAGGAACTTAAGCTGTGGACCCAAATCAAAATTTAATGGACCCAGAACTAGCTCTAGTTAAATTGTGGAGGGTAAAATAGTACTTCCGCGTAGCAAGGATATTAAGCTGCGATTGAATCGCTGGCCATGGATCGAAAAAGTTCTTCTCGGCGGCACCCGCCGGCCATGTCGGGCTGCAGCGCTCGCCACCTAGGAGCTTTTGCACGGATGCAAACGTACCCGATCTACAGGTTATTATATTCTACTGAGCGCTCGTCCAGAAGTTATTATTAATTAAGCGCTCCGTCACCCACCTCATCGACGAACGAAGCTGAGCTGTTGTTGAAGGAGATGCCTCAGAGAAACGTGGCGTTCCTGGACACGATCTGACGGCATGCGACATTGCGGACATAGTGGGTCTGGGTAATAGGCTAGTTCGGCAGCCCAAGCATTAACCGGTGTTCAATATTGGATCGACGAGGGAGCTGCGGCGGTGGATCAGGTAGGATAGAAGCGTGATGGGTGCTCCGGGAGGGATACAATTACTAGGCTACCCTTACTTATAAATTAATTATCCTGTTTTAAGATCAACGGTTGAGAAAATTTTCATGGAGAGGAATCGTTCCTCCCAAGCACCGTAAAATATATAGACAAAAACACCTTTAAAACCAGCTTTAGGAAATACATATATAGACAAAAACACCTTTAGAAAATACATATTTTTAGATAAAAACTTCTCTGGCTTTCAAAATTCTATGGTTAAAGATATCCGGTTTTCAAGTTCGATGGCCACAATCAGACTATGTCGTGGTAGTTCAATGGTTTAAAATGAACTTCTTGCTAGGGCATCCGGAGTGTTAGCGTCCTGTTCGTTTGGCCTGATTTGGCTTATAAGCTATGGCTGAAAGTACTGTTGACTGGTTTGGTGTGAGAGAAAAATACTGTTCGTTGGCTGATAAGCCATGACTTATAAGCCAAATACGACAAGTTAATCTGCACCACCTCAATGTGGGAACCATCCTTGGTATGTGCTGACATGACCCGACGGCCATAGTGTCCACGCTGTCATGGCCCGATCATGGCCCATAGTGTTGGTTCAAGCAGGATTATTGGGCTGCACAAGAGCGACCCTTGTAAGCAATAACCCTAGCTCTCCCTCCTTCCCCTGGCCTGCCCCATGCATCCCTGAGCACGACGCAAAAAAATTGGGCCAGCAAAGGGACGAAAGCGGATCGGATACAAACGATACCACTTATCCTGCGTTATGTCCTATATCTCATATTCTATCCCATATATTTTATCAGATTTTAGAACCGGATACGGATCATTTGGATATCTATATCTATTTCATATACATATTAGAAATCCGATTTTGAGTATTCGGATTCGGATACGGTCGGATACTAAATGTTCGGATTCAGATATAAACTATCCATATAGCGTTTTGACCCTTTCGGGACGAACGGATATCCGAAAATATCCATTCCGTTTTCATCCTTACCCCTTTCCCTTGTGCCCCCTGCATCCCCTTCCATGTCTCCCTTCCCCTAGGTCGCCTTCCCTTCCTGGGATCTCGCTCCCACCTACCCCACGCGCAGCCTAGCCTTAATTAAGGCTAGCTTATTTGCCACACTCCACATGCGCTAATTGATCGAGTTTACATGGACATTTTACCAACATTGTTTGATCTGTTAAGCATATTGTTCGCATACACGGCCATTTGACCCGTTTACCCGCCGTGTAAACGCTACACGATAGCTTACCGTATATGTTTAATTGATCGTTTATCCCATTTATAATACGTTTAAATGGCTGTTTAGCCCAAATAAACAGCATGCTTTAGAAATTATCTTAATGGGCCGTACGCCTGTAGCAAGATGATGATATACAGGAAATGTGTAGAGTTTACCTTATCAAAATGAAAGAACGTTTCTAATAAAAGGACGTTCCTATTGCGAATTTTTTTTTATTTTTAACATTTTTTAAACTATTTTAAATCTGACACTTTAATTTTTTTCAAATCTAACACTTTTGGCTGCGCCTATTCGCATGGCGCGGCGAAATCACGTTGCCGCGCCATGCATGGGGGCGTGGTAGGAGCGATTTCGTGGCAGCGACCAGGCCGTTGAACGCTGATGTGGCCAGGGCTATCATGCCGTGGATGTGGGCGCGTCACTGACGCGTCATGGAGAATGGCACGGCAAGTGGCGATCGATGCGCTGTCATTCAGCAGCAGCCACGGGGTTGCGCGGCGTGTCCTTTATAGGTAGAAGACGCGGGGCTGGAGGTGGAGCTGGCACTGGGAAGGACGTCCGGCGTGCGCGACACACTACGGCAGAGACATCGTGACATGCGCTGATAATTTAGCAGAGCGATGGGACAAGGGCTAGCATGCGAAGTAAAAGCGTGGGTGATTAGAACAACAAGAGAGGACAGCGGCGCGCTGCGAGGTTGATGGAGATATTGTTGGTCTTAATATTGGATGCTAATCCACTTTTGGGAAAAGGAAAAGTTTTGGATTAGTCACGCTTGGACTTGCTTGCACGTGGTTGGTTGAGAAGTGTGCTTTGGGCTTAACGTGCAGGTGCCGCTGGTTGGACTTTTTGGCATGCACATGGGGCCCTAGTCATACTGCTGGTGCATGAACGTGCTGGTGGGGCCTTGCTTGCGCGGTCGGTCGTTGGCACAGGGTGAGAAGCCGTACCTGTAAGAGTATTTTTCTATCACAACAAATCAGTCAACAGTATTTTCAGTCATGGCTTATCAGCGAAACGAAGCTGCACGTGGCGACGTGTGCCAGTGCCAGTGCCAGTGCTACCGGTGGCTGTGCAGGTGCTGTGTCTGGCACTGGCACACGTCACCACGCGCAGCTTCGTTTCACTGATAAGCTATGACTAAAACTACTTTTGGCTAATTTATTGTGAGAGAAAAATACTAGTGCTCGACTGAAAAAGTATGGCTTCTCACCCTGCGCCGACGACCGACCGCGCAAGCAAGGCCCCACCAGCATTCATGCATCAACAGTACGACCACGGCACTACACCATGACCTACTTTTCCCTACACTCATATGTTGGGAAATCTAAGATTTTGACAACAAATTATGTGTTGGCAATTGTATACATTTTCAGTGTCATATAAACTGTCGGCAATGATGTTGTAAGACAACACGTTATCTGTCGGTGTTGCTCCTTCCAACCCAAGAAGTGTCGGCGAAAGTGTTAAGACAAAAAATGTGTCGGCGTAGCCTAACCAAACGACTGCCCAAGTGTCGTGGAAGGGGTAAGCGCGGAAGCAAAATAGAAAGATTCTGGGTGAGCGGGAGACTGCGCGCCAAAACAAATCGTGCGCGGCAACTAAAATGCTAAATATCGAGCCCAGTAAAACAGGCTGCCTCTGCCCTTCCGCATTCGCCCCATTCCACTCACGCGAGACGTGACCCAAAAAAAAAGCAACCGCTGGGCGCCGGCAGGAGGTGTCCGCCCGCCACGGCCGCCCACCCTGACCGCCGCCTCCCAACCCCGCCATCGGCGAAGTCACTAGCCGGAGCCTTGCCGCCCCCACCGCCAAATCCACAGACGAGCTGCCCGTCCTCTGCCACCCGAGGCCGGCGCCCCCAATCCCGCCGTCGCCATAGCCCACCGCCACGAGCCGGCAGGAGCTGTCCGCCCACCACGGCCCCCGCCTCCCAATCCCATCGCCGCCGAAGTCCCTAGCCGGAGCCCTGCCGCCCCCGCCGCCAATTCCACTGGACGTGCTGCCCTAGCCCCCCTGCTGCCTGAGCCCACCGCCCCCAATCCCGCCGTCGCCATAGCCCACAGCCGGCCAGCAAGAGTTGTGCCATCGCCGCGTCCCCATTCCCCTCCGCATCCAGGTGCGTCATCTCCACATCCCCTTCCTCTCATCCTCATTCTCCTGCGTTCTAGGGTTTTGGCACACCTTAGTTTCTTATTTTTTTCTTGGTTGCAGAAAGCTAACGAAGGTGAGAAAGGCTAAAAGATTCAAGGTTTGGGTTATACTTCCATTGCCAAACTTTCATTCAGTCTAGATCCACTATCTCTTTCCCCTCTCTGTAGGAATGTATTCATCTTGATTTAGATGTGAATGTGATGTTTAATGCCTTAATTGATTTTGCAGAGGAACTAGCTGGATTCAAGATCTTGCACATAACACAATCCATCAGCTTGCATGTATGTTCTCTTATGCTAGATCTGCAACATTTTTCTAATATGATGGCAAAGTTCACACTGATGGGAGTTCATAGTCAGTTTACTTTGGTCATTTATGCGAAAAAACATGTTTTGTTTGTTCTATATATAAAAACTGTGAGAGAAAGGAATCAATTGAACTTTAAGCTACAAATGGAAGTATAAGTTAGTCTTAGAACTATTGAAATGCATACATGTCTCCTGGCTGCAATATATCAATTCTGAGTATTTCTTTCTTTCTTGTGCATGTTGCAAAATATCCAATAAGGAAGCACTAAAGGATTCAACTCTTCGATTGTTTTTTGTACACAAGTCATCACCACTTGTACCTTCGAAGTAAGTTTCCTTGTGCTCAGGTTTTTGACTTATTTGTGTTGCCTTGTGTGATTAATTGTCGTTGGTAACATTATCTACAGGGAGCCTAAGCAAGTTGGCCTTCTAGTCTTCATCTGCTCTTCTACTGCCATTGCTTGATTGGTATGCTCTCCATTTCTTATGAACTTTGTCTCTGCTTTTGGCATAGAATTGCATGTTATGTGTGGTCTGTGATGTGATGATTTTGGTTTCTTAAAACTAGATTAAATTTCCCCTATAGTTCATGTGCATGACTTGTGGAGAGGAAATATTAGAGCTGACAGCCAATATATGCACAACCTTTGGAAAGGACCCAATAACCAAGAAGCCAGCCAAGCGTCAGTGCAATCCAACTACAGAGGAGCCATCCAAGCGCAAACGCAAGAAAGTTGATGAGCCACCAACTGTTTGGAAAAGAAAATCCATTTGGTTTAAGTTGCCATATTGGAAAGACCTACTTCTACGACATAATTTTGATGTTATGCACATAGAAAAGAACGTTTGCCAGAATATTATTGACACACTTTTGGACACTGATGGAAAATCCAAGGATAACTTGAATGCTCGCTTGGATATCCAGAAACTTGGCATTAGAAGTGATCTTCATCCTGTTAGTGTAGAAGATGAGTTCTATTTACCTCCAGCACAGTTTACAATGAGTCCTGATGGCAGGGAAGCGTTTTGCCAAGTATTGAAGGATGTGAAGTTTCCAGATGGTTATGCATCTAATATGCGTCGTAATGTGCAAGTCAAGGAGAAGAAGGTATTTGGATTAAAGAGCCATGACAACCACATATTGTTGCAGGAATTACTTCCCGTCGCTGTTCGGAATAAATTGCCAGAAAGAGTTAGTGCAGCACTGATTCGTGTGAGTAATTTCTTCAAGAAGATCTACTAACCCACTATTCGTATCAGTGATATGCAAAAACTAGAGGCTAAAATAGCCTGAGGCACTAAGTGTCCTTGAGACTATATTTCTGCCATCTTTTTTTGATATCATGGTACATTTGATGGTGCATCTGCCTGCTCAAGCAAGACTTGCTGGTCCTGTACACTATCGTAGCATGTGGGCAGTAGAGAGGTACCAAACTATTTTTAATTTCTATTGAACATATTTGTAGTTAGATTCCATGCTAAAACTGTTACTTCTTAGGTATTTGATGAAGCTGAAGGGCTCTGTTCGTACTAGAAGTCATCCAGAGGGATCAATTTGTGAGGCCTACAAATTTGATGAGAGTCTTACTTTCTGCTCCAAATTTTTGAAAGGCGATGAGGGTAGACAAGTAGGAAATGGTGAAAGCATGGACTTTGAAATTTGCACTACACCATTCTTCCAAAGCACAGGGAAAGCTTTGAGTGGCAAGTGCACTGTTTCCTTAGAATACAAGACTTGGGTTCAAGCACATAGATATGTATTATTCAACTATGATAAGATAGAACCATACCTGAAGTAAGCAATCCACACAACTTGACACTCATTGCATTTCTCGTGTTATTATCTATGCATTTCTCAATGGGTACCACACCTTTGCAGCAAACATGTGGAGTACCTTTCCTCAATTGGTCGCCACAATCAGCGACAAATGACTCGTATCCATCATGAAACGTTTCATGATTGGTTTAGAAAGCATGTAAGGAAAGACGTGATTTCAATGTTCTGTTCAGATCTAATACACTTAAATTAACTAGATATAATGTGATATTTACAGGTGGAAGGGTTAGTTGAAAGTAGTGTAGAAGTACCGGAAGAGATACACATTTTGGCAAATGAACCTTTCATGATTGCAACAACATACAATAGCTATGCAATTAATGGATTTAAATTCCATACGTCCTCCTATGATGAGGGTAGACCAGTTCAAGGCAGTGGAGTAGCTTTGGTTGCCCAGACCTCTTGCTTTGAAAATGGAAACAATGTGGACCCAGTTATGAGAAACATGATATACTTTGGCATCATCAAAGAAATCATTGAGTTAAACTATCGCAACAAAGGAAATGTAGTTTTGTTTAAATGTGATTGGGTGGACAATCACATTCAAGATAAATGGGTAAAAAAGGATCAATTTGGGGTTACAAGTGTTAATTTAAAGCATTTATTCAATACTGGAGAAAAAATGTTAGATGAACCTTTTATTTTGGCATCACAAGCTGTGCAGGTATACTATGTTAAGGAAGTTCCTGAATCAGATTGGTATGCTGTTGCCCAATCAAAACCATGTGGTCTTTATGATTTGGGTGTTGATAATGAAATACGTAACCCAATGCTTGATTTGGATACAAATGTCGATCTTAGTGGTCTTTTTGGAGATGTTGTACATGTAAGGACTGATATAGATGGTGTCATTGTTGCTGAAAGAAAGAGGAAGTAAGTCTCAAACGCCATCAATTGTTGCTGGTGCTATGCAGATTTTTCTTTGACATTGTTGCTTTGTTGGTCTAAACTAATTGGTGATTGCTTACATATTTGCACTACTGTTTTATGAGAATCATGTACTAATTCATTTTTGTTTTTTCAGGAGAAACAATGTCAAAAGCAGGGGGAAAAAGAAAAGTCGTGGAGCCAAATGATCATGGAGATGGCATGGAGGTAACTGATTATGAAGCTGAAAGGAATGAACACATCAGGATAAAGATGCAGAAACTGGAAGAATTGAATATTCTGCCTATTGCACAACAACTGAAAGCAACGCAGCAAGCAAATAGAAAGAAGAAGGTATGTATTCCCATGAATCTGAAATGTTCTCAAACAATTCTATGAAAGTATCTATTGAAATCTGAAATAATTGTGTTCCAAATGTAGACCCAAACTCCCGCTAAGCCAGCTGCAATTGGACGTAACTTACGGTCCTACTCTAGAATAAGTGCCCCACATGTTGATATGCAGGCAGTGAATGAACATCCTGAGAATGAACTTAATGAAGGTATTAATCTCTATGTTCTGACTACTAATAATGCAATGCATCATGCATACTTAATAACTGCTGTTTTGTAGATGTTCCCGAACAGCCCAAAAAAATGTTCAAAGACCTACTACAAAGGCTGATATCTATGCAAGACAAAATAAGCCTAAACTCCAATTGGAAGTCAATGTTGGCGGTCAACCTTGCGGACCGTCAGGCACTCAATTTGCTAACTTCATTGGAACACTTGTGAGGACAAAGGGTTTCCCAATTGCACATGATGATTGGAGGAAGGTCTGTCCACACAAAAAGTATAAGCTTTGGACAGATGCACAGGTATATTGGTTGCTCTAATCCTTTGGTATTTGTGTGGTGTACAGCTTATAGCTTATATCTGTTTGGTAATGTCTAAATCTGTCCTAATTCATATTATAGCTTACATAGAGCGATGTTTACTGCCTTAATTCATGTGATTGAGTCCTAATTTACTATTTGTGTGGTGTACAGCTATATTAGCAAGTAGACAAAGGTGTCTTCCATTGGTTTATGAAGACAACAGCTATAAAGTGGAAGGAGTTTAAAGCAGAATTGAGAAAGGTGTATGATGATGACATGGAAGATGATGAACTGTATGCTCTGTGTGATCCCAGAGTTCATATGGAAGACTGGAAGTGGCTAATTGATCATTGGAGGACTCCAGAGGCAGATGTAAGTTACCTGAGATCTTGAGAACAATATTTATTTTTTTCTGCCCAATCAAATGTTGTTATCTCAGGAGGTACAAAATTGAGTATCAGGAAAAGCTATGTCTATATTTCCTGTAAACATGGCATAATTTGGTAGGCCCGTCCTTTGAGGGGGAAAGCAAATCGTTCAAAGCTGACCCAAAACCATACAACTGGGAGTAAGAGCCATGCACGTGTTGGTACTGAAATGGTATGCAACGTCTATTTTTAGTTTGTTTTCCCTTTATTCGTATCTTGTAACTACAATAACATATATATGGTTTAGGGTGAGGAGCTAGGGCGCCCCCCTCGTAGAGATGAATTGTTTATCAAAACTCACACACACAAGAATGGACACAATAATTTCTCATGCCATCATATTTTGCTAATTTTATTTGTTTGCTGCAGAATGCCCTTCAAGATGCAATTAGAGATAATCCTGAACTGAGAGACAAGAGTATCCAGGAAGGTGATGCTTACTCCTATGTTTGTGGGGCAGAGAGGAATGGATATGTTCGTGTTGTGGGTTTGGGGCCAAGTCCAGCAGATTTGGAAATGCCTGGAGCTAGAAAGTACACATCAACAAGGCTTCAAATGGAGATAGAAGCTCGTCGGGAATCTGATAGGAAAGTGGAAGATCTAACAAATCGTCTAGACATAATTCAACAAACTCTGGATAGATTGATCCAGCAACAAAATTCCAATAGCACTCCCCATGGATCTAATAATGCACCACAGGTGACCTGGTAACCTTTATCTCTTACTTTTTTCTTTGTCAGTGCAATAATTGTTCAATGATATTTACTTTGATTTAGAACTTGAGGGCTGCACCAACCTATCATAATGAAGTGCACGAAGAAGATCAAGAACAAGATGCTAGATCATATGTAGGGGATGATATGGGTGATATGCACATAGATGATGAAGATGACTTTCTAAGTAGACGAGTGGTCCTTCGAGAGGAGCAACATAGTGAGGTAATTTCCTGAGTATGACTCTATTATTTGCTCCACTGCCATAGAAGAATCACATTAATTAACATTTGTTACTGAATTGCAATTTCCATTTGCTTGTAGTCTCTCCTATTCCATACCTAGGCAGCAATAGATTTTTACAATCAGTTTTGTATGGTGTTCAGGGTGGCAGAGATGTGATACTATATAATGTAGTAAGGCCCTATGAAGTCCGTGTGGCAAAGGCTACCGTTCAAACAAAAAACCCAAGGGCTATTATTGGGGGTACTGCTCTTGGCGTGGAGTACTGTGAAGTAGTTGTGAACCATGTGTTTATGAGGAATGCAGTACTACCTCGTCCATATGAAGGGGTTAGCACCATTCTAGAGGCTCATGGGAGATGCATTGCATGGCCACATGATGATCTTGTGTAACCTCTCTATATTCTTGAAAAAATGATCATTATATTTTGCTGATTACTAATATATTTGTTTTCTACTAGATGAGGGATGACAAGAAGTCACCGCAAAGACTCAAAAGGTGGTGGCACGGAAGGCCATCGCAGACTTGAAGGTATTTTACTTGAACATTTTGACTTATATATGTGATCCAAACTGGTTGAAATGTGGGAAAGCAATGAGGTCAGTGTGATAGCGAATGTTTTGATTTGATAAATCTGCAGTTGAATTATATGATTTGCCAATTAGATAGTGTCAAACCGAGGGACTGATGCTCCTTGAAGAATATTTGAGCCATTTCTCGAGTTCTATATGTAGATGTAGAGAATTGTGCTCCTGGGTTGTAGAGTCTAAGTGGCTGAAATTAGCATGGGAGTATAAATAATAAGTGAAAAAATAATTTCATCCAACCTTGCACCTCTATTCTCGCTTCACTTGAAGAACTCTCAGAGCTTCTTCTTGCGTGGTGGTAGTTTGCAAAGCAGCCGATAATTGTGTGATAATTATTCAGATGACATAATTACGGGCTCCAAGCACTCCAAAGACCATACATATACATGCATGCAAATGGTAGTCTGCTACTTATATATGGATCTATCAATTGATGGTCGAAGAAAATAACAATCAACAGCGAGAGCCATATCATTACATTTCCAACCCATGCATAAATTTGTTTTGTTTAGAACAGATAAATTTGTTACTACTAGGTGATCGGAGGGGGCAATCCAAACCTGCACATCTAGTTTGTCCGCTTGCTTGCATTGTTTGTTAGGACCAAATGAGACCGATGATTATTCGAGACCACCTAGCTAGCCGTGATCGCTTAATGCAGTTCTTGTTGCCACACTTGGATTAATCAATCGACAAGAGAGATCATAATATATAGTCGTTTTTTTTCTCATGTTTTTTTATCTATAATATATATAGTGACCATGCTGATGAGATTTTATAACTTTTATTAGCTAATAACTACAAAGCAATACTGAATTGCAATCTTTTTAAGCAAGAATGAACCCCACATATCACTTCAATACATATCACATGGCAAAACACAGAGGCATCTTGGTAAAAATAAATGGAATCTTGTGAATTTACAATGGAAACTAAACTTTGGTTGCAACAAATATTGAAAGGAGATAAGCTATCAATTATAAACTGAGGTGTTGATTTAGAGTCTAGTAACCACTCAAGCTATCAAATTGTTCTGCTTCTTTATTAATGATAGCATAGTTGCCCACTTACAGTATTCTTGTTTCACTATTTGCACCTAAGAGTTGATGATCTGACCACCACATTTCACCGATATTTTGCCTTTTTTTAGGTTAGGTACTTAAGCTATGTGGTGTTGCAAGTATTTTGGATTGGCACCCTTTTGAGGTTCGATCGAGAGCTGTTACATGTTCTCTGGCGGCAACCAACTATATGCACCAAGTTGGTGTTCAAGTATTTTGGAGTGGCAACAAGCAAGTGTTCGAGAATTGCTACAGGAAGACATGTTGTAGTTCTATTCTTTTGTTTGCACCTACTATCGTGTAGGCCAAAGACATGGAAGTGAATGCCACGTTTGTGCCCAAGTAGTCCTGATCTATTGATCTCTTAGCTTTAACCATAACTAGTTAGTACAAGACTTAGTGTATGTCTATATATGTCTGGTAATGTCTAATCTATATCCTGGACCTATATATGTATGGCGCCTCTATGTAATGTGATCATCACTTGACCTGTGTTTGGATCTATATATGTATTGACCTGCTATATATATATATATATATATATATATATATATGATATCTAGTTGGTGTATGTATGGAAGATGTAATATATTATTTCTATAAATCATGTGGATTTGCTCAATGTGATACCTACTATACGAGCAATAGTCGATTTTTCAAATTATTTAAATTGTATTTGTTTATATCTATATCTGCAATACAGTTTTACTGACACTTTTATTGCTGGACAGGGTGTGATTCACTAAACACCTTGGAAATGGTTTTGCCAACATGCAAACTGTTGGGAAAGGTCTTAACTGTCGGCGTAGCTCTTAATTGTCAGGAAAGGGATAACTGTCGGCAAAGGTTGTAACTGTCGGCGTAGGTGCAACATTTGGCTACGCAAAAATTGTCGGCGATTCCTTTAAGTGTCGGCAAAAGTTTCACCGACAGCTTATAGCACGACTGTTTCTAAACTGTCGGGGAAACTTTTGGCGGGAGGTTAAGTGTCGACAAAGGTGCCCTTTGCAGACAGTAGAAAGTGTCGGCAAAGGTACATCGTGTTATAGTGCGGCCATGTGCATGCCAAAAAGTCCAACCAGCAGCACCCGCACATTAAGCCCAAAGCACACTTCTCAACCAACCACGTGCAAGCAAGTCCAAGCGTGACTAATCCAAAACTTTTCCTTTTCCCAAAAGTGGATTAGCATCAATATTAAGACCAGCAATATCTCCATCAACCTCGCAACGCGCCGCTGTCCTCTCTCGTTGTTCTAATCACCCACACTTTTACTTCGCATGCTAGCCCTTGTCCCATCGCTCTGCAAAATTATCAGCGCATGTCGCGATGTCTCTGCCGTAGTGTGTCGCGCACGCCGGGCGTTCTTCCCAGTTCCAGCTCCACCTCCAGCCCCGCGTCTTCTACCTATAAAGGACACGCCGCGCAACCCCATGGCTGCTGCTGTCTGACAGCGCATCGATCGTCATCTTGCCGCGCCATTCTCCATAGCGCGTCAGTGCCACGTCCAGATCCACGGCGCGGCAGTCCCGGTCACGTCAGCGTTCAACGGCCTGGTCGCTGCCACGTCATCGCTCCTACCGCGGCCCCATGCATGGCACGGCAACGTGATTTTGCCGCGCCATGCGAATAGGCGTAGCCAAAAGTGTTAGATTTAAAAAAAATAAACAGTATCAGATTTAAAAATACTTTAAAAAAATGTTAAAAAAATCTCTATTGCAAGGGCGCAGACATAGAGTTCTGCTACGGCTCAGCCAGCACGGGCTTGGCGAAGCGCGCCTCCCGGCCTAGTTTTACTGGCCATGGCCGGCAGGCTACCTCGCCGGAGCCACCGTAACTGTGCGGCTCGTCAAGGCTCTGGAACCTCATGCACACACGGCGGTGTGAGTACTTTGAAAAACCCTGTCGTCTTAAAAAGAAAGAAAAAGAGAAGCACGTGAGCTTTTTGCCAGCCCAGCCCCACTAGGGGATGCCTTTTTTATATATAATAAGGCAAACTGTGTTATTTTCAAGGTCCCACTAGCTTAGGTGTTGCTAAAGGTTTTTTTTTATTATTCATTACAACAAGATGATATAGAGACCTTGAAACACTTCTGGTCTCTATATAACAAGGATACACACAACCTAAAGAAAGATATTTAAAAAAGAACACACTAATAACACTTAATCCGAAGACTAGACTGTCACCCATGTGCCCGGGTAAAAAACTTCTTGGTCACCCGCGCCAATTGTTGAGTTGCCACTACAACCAAATCTTGTGAAGTTGACTTCTGTAGGACAGCCTATGTACGAAGCCAATGTATAATCGAGTAGATAACCTATAAAGGAAAAGAAGTATGTTTCTTTTCAAAAACCAGGTCATTCCAACGTAACCAAAACGACCAACATGTAGCTGCTACTTCTAGCAAAGCTAATGATTTTAATTCTTTACTAAGACCGCAGAGCCAAGACCCAAACATGTTTGATACACTATGCGGTTGAGACAAGGCTGAAGCCGCCTGAATAACAGACCAGATAGCATGAGTAAAACAACACTAAAAAATAGTTGCTTAATTTTCTCATCTTTGTGACGAAAACAACACTATTTGCTGCCGTGCCAACTGCGTTTAGCTTAGCTGTCCTTGGTTAACACCACGCCTCTATGTAGGTACCACAGAAATACCTTGATCTTCGATGGAGCTAAAGGGCCTGTTCGCTTGAACTTATCAGCCGGCTTATCAGCTAGAATCTACAGTATTTTTCTCTTACAATAAATCAGCTTCAGCCGGCTTTAATACCAGCCGAACAAGTTAATATCCACAAGCATTTATCATTATGGATCATTGCCAGGTAATGAGATTTAACTGAGAATTGTCCATTAGGATGCAAGTTCCAGCGAAATTCATCTTCATGCTGGTTTAACTTATTATTCGTGATGCGTGGAAATAAGTTGTTCCAAGCCACTAAGTTGTGTCTAATTAGATCTCTTCGCTAGGATAGAGTAGGTGGTGACGTGCATAACACTTCTGCTACAATAATCTGTTTGTGCCGGGCTATGTTATAAAGGCAAGGATATTGTTGATGCAGAGTTGACTGTCCTAGCCACCTATCTTCATAGAATCTTACTTGTTATCCTAAATTACGATAATCCGAAAATGGAGAATATCTTGTTTAACCTTCGTCAAGCTAGCCTAGAAATACGAGTCCCCGTTCTTCCATTGAATTTGAG
The DNA here is from genome assembly GCA_904845875.1 of Miscanthus lutarioriparius. Lineage (NCBI taxonomy): Eukaryota > Viridiplantae > Streptophyta > Magnoliopsida > Poales > Poaceae > Miscanthus > Miscanthus lutarioriparius. The sequence continues at coordinate 37,944,317 of CAJGYO010000014.1, read as the reverse complement.
AAAGAAGCTTAGATCCTTCGTTGGTGCCTCTTTGTTTTCTTCATGTCGCAGCAGGCAACGCTCAGGCGGACATGCCAGTGAGAACGGGGGCGAAGCCATGGTGGGCAGGGAGAGGGGGCCATGGATGGCAAGGTCCAAGCTAAGGTTGTTGGTCGGGTGTGGAAGCGGCCAACAAGTGTAGGTTGGGTGTTGGGCGAGGGTCAGGACGACCATGGATGGCGAGCTAAGGCGGGGGAATCGTGTGGGTGTGGGAGCAGCAAGCAAAGGCTAGGGCGTCGGAGGAGACGTGGTAGCGGGAAAGAACAAAGAAGAAAATGATGAGGGAGAATGACATGCAGGCCCCACTTGATGGCTACCTAACGGATCTAAAACGGCATGTATCCTATCCATCCCCATCTTTTGTACCAAACGCAAACAAGGATGTTAAAATCCCCTCAACCAAATATAATCACGGGATGATTCCATTTTAAATAACTAAACAGGATTCGATTAATCCCTCCTTGTCCCAAATTAAATGCATCCTTAATGTTGTATATGATGGGAAATCATGTATATAGAAGATAGTTTTTCATAATCAATAGCGTCAATTAAATGCGAACTTAAAGTTGTATATGATGGGAAATCGTGTATATATACTCTCTTTGTCTCATAAAAAGAGTCATTATGAGATTCGTGCTGGTTAAACTTTCTTAAGTCAGACTAGGTTTATAGAAAATATTAACACCATTTATATCTCTAAATAAGTTTATTATGAAAATATATTCAACGATCTATCTAATGATACTAATTATATATAAAAAATATTAATATTTTTATATATATTTGATCAAAATTGAAAATGTTTAACTATTTAGAAAATTAAATGATACTTTTTATAAAATAAAAGCAGTAAAACATAATCTTCATAGTAATAGCATTAAATTAAATGCAACCTTAAAGTTGTATATGACGGGAAACTGTGTACATAGAAGATAGTCTTTCATAGTCATAGCATGCGCATGCTATGGACCAACATATTGACCCGCCATGGGTGATGTTGTAGGGGTGGTTGAAAGATAAGTGAGTTGATAAGACTTGACATCAATGAAGTCATCGTAAGCGTCTTATAGCAATGAAAATTTTGCCTAGCACTTAACAAATAGCCAAATAACCACGTTTTTTTTATAAATCAAGTATATCTTACACACACTCACCCTTATGAATGCATTACCCATGAACAACTCTAAAAATTAAACCGGTAGATCTATTCTCCTAGAGTCGTCTTAAGTTAATTTTTTAAAATTTAACTAAACTTATAAGAAAGAACGTAATAAGTATCATTAGATACACTATGAAATAATTTTTCATAATATGTTTTGTTTAAGGATATAAAATACTATTGCCCTTTTTCTATAAACTCGGTCAAATTTAAAACAAAAACTTAAGACAAACTCTATGGAAATTGATTTATTTTGGGACTGCAGAAGTATTATTATAAACCACTAAATGCATTCATAAAATAAATACTTGGAGCATATTATCTACCACTAAATGTATTCATCATAAAATAAAATAAAATATGGGCATGTATGCCGAGTCTAGACTTCCTGGGTGGATAAGTCCAACAGAGTCGTGAAACAGGCGCACGGGACAATGAGGTATTGGCCAATCCTTTATTCTTTTAGCAAATCGCATGCACCATAACGATTCAGGAAGATATGTCAGAAGTAGAGAGCAGACCTTGCAGGGAGCCAGGGACCATCTGCACATTATATGTTTCTTTCTTTGTCTACAACAGATTACTGTTCCAAACCTATATATGAAGAACAACTAGCAAGGCATAAGAGAGAGACCAGTTGTACATATAGTAGAGCATGATGCACTCAGAGCGAAAACAGCATTCATGCCACTGTGGACCAGCGCACGATGGTGATGTGCGTCAGGCTGCCTCCTACAGAACTGGAGGACTAGGAGCACAGGCGACGATTCGAAGTGCCTGACAAGCATTATGGTTCCAGCTTCAAGGAGACAACACGGGACTTCCTGTTCTGCTTGGCTGCCCTCACGAACACTATGGAGAGGCATGCCGGCGCCCACCATGGCCTGCGGACTTCTTGCTCCCCTTTGAGGCAGGCGACTGGATTTTACAATCAGCATTAGTCACACCAAACTTCGTTCAGAGTTCAAGCAGAGACTTCCAAAGAATTACATATAGACAAAAGCATGATATCGCAAAATTACAAACAAAACAACTCAAGAACTCACTTAAGGGTGCTTAGCGTTGTTCATGGCAAAGATGTCCAATATTCAATAGCAGCATATATTGAACTTACTAAAACCTCACTAGTCACTATGCTAAACATATTAGAGTCACAGTGAAACTATCCAAAACAGAAAAAGGGCGTACCCAGTGCAGAGAGCTCCTGCTCTGTGCGGGGTCTGGGGAAAGGTGTTAGTGGCAAGCCTTACCCTCGCATGTGCAATGTGAGGACACCGCGACTTGAACCCGGGACCTTCCGGTCACAGGCGGTAAGACTCTACCGTTTGCACCAGGCCCGCCCTTCGAAACTATCCAAAACAGAAAGAACCAAAATATAGTAGAGCTTCAATCACACAACCTATTTGCTTACAGTCTCTCCCTACTATTCTCAAAGTGCTGTTCCGTCAATGTTATCATTACCAATGAGTCAAGCATTTCTGAAGAGATCAGTCCATAACTAGGTAGGCGCACTGCATTCGTTGAAGTGAGTGATACTGAGGCCTAACCACCTAAGTTCATAGCTGACCTTTGAACAATACCCCACCTGGTCTGACTTGTTCTCATTTAAGGTGTTCATATTGTGTCAAACTGTCAAATGGACCACTAAAGAATTCTTTTTTCTAACTATATCCAATATTGTTTGTGGCACCTCTTAACATCATTTTTTCCATTTCACATGTATTTTATGTATAATAGTGGTTAAAGTAAAACTTCCAAGGTTTGATGGCAAGAAGTTAAAATATCTATTTTAGACCACATATAGTGCCACATACGTTTAGTAATGGAGTCATGATTAACTCAAGTCTCAAACTGCTGCCAGTAACTTGGCAATGACACTTTATATGCACAAAACTTCAGCAAAAGAATTAGCTAAGCCAATCTACATAACTGAGCAACCGAGCAATGAGTTTTTACCACTTCAAACACTAGTATTTTGGCTGCTTTTGTAAATGCCAAAAAGATGCATCAGTGAGAGGAAACAAAAATTTCTTTTTAACAGACTACTTCGCACATTGTTACAAAGTCAAGTGGAACCGATTGAGAAAATGAGTACATTTGGAGGAGCACAACTATTATAAGGTAGAACATAGAAGAAATGGGTTATATAGATACAGTCCTTGATGTGAAAGGCGAAAGAAGAACAATAATTATACAAACCTTTAATGCGCCTCAACTCTTTGCACAGTGTGATAAAGTCTCCCCATTTCATATGGCACCGCCTAATAAAGCGCAGAATCTGTTCAGTAGTAAACATGGACAAGCTTTCTAGATATTCTCCATTGACACCGTTTTCTTCAAATACTTGTCTGTAGCTACCAAGATTTATTTCTTCCAGCCATAATCCAACATCCTGAAAGAAAATTGTTAGGTGAGTAGTCAAACATCTTGAGGTGACAATATAGCCATGAGCTCTATCATTTGGACCCTACCAATTGTAGTCATAATAAACTAAAAGTACTATGCTGGCCCAAATATGGTTCTAAACTATAAAAGCTTAACATACGACAAGATTCTAGATAAAAAAACTCCTGAAATTCAAAGATGAAATTGTACTAAACTGCAACCAGATATGCTGAATGAAAATCAAGAAACATACCAAAGGAAGGAGGAGAAAAAATAACAGTGATAAGGATGCCAGGTCGTTAAATGACACTATAGTCTGTCTTGCACATGACCTATCCAACTATGTAAAGCTTTTTGTACTTGGGCAAAAGATGCTGTGGTGCAATAAACAAATAAGCAAACAAGCCAGATAATTTCAAGCTTCAGATCATTCGACTTAGGAAACGGAAAAGAGAGCATAACATAGGGCTGTCTTAAAGGCATAGAAGTAAGGATCAACACAAGACTTCTAACCGAAAACAACAATGCATTTATGACACAGCTAGTTTGGCATTTCGATATATAAGCAATTGGGGAATAATAAGTGATACGTTTTGCAATGACAAAAAATTTCAAAGACCAAGCCAGTTACAAAGTGATTTAGTGTGTGTATCAAAAGAACTAAATAATAAAACTATTGCTGTGGCAAGAAATGAGAGAAAACGAAACAAAACATATATATTGTAATATATGTTGTAGCAATACAATCCCTAACAATCAGCTCGACCTTGGTCTACTCTAACCTGGACCCCAGTCCATGGGCAGCCTAATCTAACACAGCCCAATCACCACCTGAACTTCTAGGCCCAACCTAGCTTTAGCCTGTACAAGGACTAATCACAGCCCAAACCACTTTCTGTTTGATAATGTAGTATAGTCTAGCTCAGAAAATGTATAAGAATACTTCAAGGGCAATGTGAGTATTAACTGGACAATCGAAGTATCAAACTAATGCTGTTAATTTAATAATCTGACATAACAATGAAGCCCAATTTGGACTTAAGTTCAGACGAACAATATATATGATAGATAAAGAAGAAGTAGAACCCAAATATCTTTAAGAAGTGGAGCTGCCTGCTGCAGAATATTAATCTGTTATCTAAAGTTTGATTGTTATGTGGTGGGCTTTGGACAAACATAAAGTCCCAACGAAGTACATCGGGCTCATTAAGGACATGTACAACAATGTTGTGACTAGAGTTCGAACAAGTGATGGAGACACGGATGACTTCCCGATTAGAATAGGACTACATCAAGGGTCAGCTTTGAGCCCTTATTTGTTTGCTTTAGTGATGGATGAGGTCACAAGGGATATACAAGGGGACATCCCTTGGTGTATGCTTTTCGCGGACGATGTAGTGCTAGTTGATGAAAGCCGGACAGGAGTGAATCAGAAACTGGAGTTATGGCGGGAGACTTTGGAGTCCAAAGGTTTTAGACTCAGCAGAACTAAAACTGAGTATATGAGATGTGACTTCGGCACTACTACTCGGGAGGAGGAAGATGTTAGTTTGGAAGGTCAAGTAGTGCCTAGGAAGGATACCTTTCGATATTTAGGATCAATGCTACAGAGGGACGGTGACATTGATGAAGATGTTAGCCATAGAATCAAAGCAGGGTGGATGAAGTGGCGGTAAGCGTCTGGTGTCCTATGTGACAAAAGGGTACCACAGAAGCTAAAAGGCAAGTTTTATAGGACGGCGATTAGACCTGCTATGTTGTATGGTGCAGAATGTTGGCCTACGAAAAGACGACATGTTCAACAGCTAAGTGTCGCGGAAATGCGTATGTTGCGTTGGATTTGCGGTCATACAAGAAGGGATCGAGTTCGGAACGATGATATACGTGATATATTAGGGGTAGCGCCAATTGAAGAAAAGCTTGTCCAACACTGGTTGAGATGGTTTGGACATGTGCAACGGAGACCCCCAGAGGCACCGGTGCGTAGTGGAATCCTAAGCCAGGATAGTAACGTGAAAAGAGGCAGAGGAAGACCGAAGTTGACTTGGGTAGAGGCAATAAAAAGAGACTTGAAAGGATGGAATATACCCAAAGACTTAGCCTTAGATAGGAGTGCTTGGAAGACAGCTATTCACGTGCCTGAACCTTGATTGCTTCTGATGGGTTTCAACTCTAGCCTACCCCAACTTGTTTGGGACTTAAAGGCTTTGTTGTTGTTGTTGTTGTTGTATCTAAAGTTTGATTGTCTGCCACATCAATATCATCAGGTAAAATAAAACAAAAAAAAGTTAGTGACTAAGCAATAATAATCTGCCCATTCAAGTAACACCAAACACTCCAGGTTGGACTATGATTTGGTCTTATGAAGCTAGAGCAGGTTGGGCTTGTTGGTCTTGGGTCATTCTTTGGCCAGGGTAAGCTTTGACTGGGCCAGATCTGCAAAGCCTATGGTTGGGTAGGATGTGGAATAATATTTTAGCAGGCCTTAAACTGAGCTTAGTGTAAGGTTGAAATTCACAATCTAAGTCAAAAACTCAAAATGGCTCATTTATAATTCTATAGATAGTTTTTTTTTAAATAAGGATAAGGATAAGCACCCCATTGGCTTATAAGATTCAATTAAGGATATATAGTATGATCACTGTATGCCCTAAACCTAAACGAAGGCTAATCGTGTCGTTTAGGTCCTAAACGGTTGGACTGTTTAAACCCGTTTAAACCATCTAAAACGGTCCAAGCAGCATAAACAGATAGAGCTAGATGTGATTAAATGGAATAAATGGCTATTTAATTCACTGTTTAGTCAATAGAAGGATTACAACTACCACATCAGTACTCACCTAATCAATGTTGTAAATATATAAGGTGGAGTGGGATTTAGGTTCTTTCCGAAAAAATTATTTGCTAGAATACATATTTTTATATACATAAATGTGTATACTTTCTTGTATATTTAAATTTTACATACATAAATATGTATATTTTAGTGGTACTATACAAAACTGTTTAGACCGTTTAACCCCATTTAAACACCAACTATATGGCACAAACGGTAAACTACGGTTGACCGACTATTTACCGTTTAGCATTTAGGATAACACTGAGTACCTCTCTAATGTGCAAGTTCCAAAGCCACCAAGATGAAATAATCCAGGAACAATAAAAGACGCAAAAACAAAAAGATCTAATGAATAACATGTAGGAAAAGACATAGAACAATTGAATAACTGAAACCTCAATACTCAGTGGTCACTAGAACTGACAGTACATTAAAATGAAAAGGACAACAGCATATAAAATATCAAGTTCCTTAGCCTCTTTTTAGATTTCCCAAATGCCTAACAAAGTGACAACTTAAAAGTTAGGCTTATAACCAACAATATCACCAAATCCACTCCAAAATGGTTGAAACTCAACTGGGTAAACATTTAGAACTATGTTATACTACAGTATATTCCTTCCCCATGGAGCCTGACAACAAGTCAAGGATGGTCAGAGGAAGAACACTGTTTCACGGATTTCCCAATGGCCTAATTAATTCTCCCAAACAAAAGACTATGTAGCGGCAATGCACAAGATAAAGACTCCGCAAGAAAAAAAAACATTTGCAGCAGCAAAGCAAAAGAGGGGGGACACAGATGAGCAACCTCGACAGTCCATATGAAGAAATCGAGCGGTTCTGGCGACCGCCCCCGGCCCATCTCCCTCCTCCCAGGAGCGGACTTCGCTTGGGTCATGGGGGTTCAGCTGGACCAAGCCCCAAATTCGTGGAGGGCAATCCGCACCCGCGACCCAATCAGGCGCCACGAAGTGCTACAATCAGTGCCAACCAGTGTCGATCTCGCGAGCTGGAGACGAAGACCCTAATCGAGCCATGAACGGACAGATCGGGTTAGCAGCACACATACCCAGAGCGAACACCGAATGGACAGGGAGAAGAATCTGGGTTTGATTGAAGCGAGCGAGCGATGGTTGCTTACCAACCCAAGAAGAAGGGACCAGTCCTCGCGCTAACGGATCTCTGCCCCCAGTGGACTGGACTCAGGGAGGGGCGCGGCGGGTGGGGATCCGGCGAGGAAAGCGGGAGGGATCGACACGCCAGCCGTGCTGTGGTCGGCGGCGACGCGTCGGGAGCTAGTAAAAGCCTGGTCAGTGCGGCGGTGGTGCCCGTGGGGCGTGGGCTGGACGCGCGTTGGACCTGCGTCTGGGGAGGGCCCGGCCGATAGCAGCGCAAACGCGAGCCTCTACGCATCGCACAACGCCCACTTCCCCAATTTGCAACCTTCATTCTTTCAACTTTTTTTTTTTTACCTTTTGAGTTTCTCAAAGTGAAGATTTTACATTTTACGGATAAATATATTTAGTGTCATCCTTTTTCTAAAAACGTTTACTTTAATTTAATTACTAAAAGGTAATGATTTCAAGTCTTGAGCTGGGAAGTGTATTATTTTTGTGACGATATATTAGTTCAGTCCAAAGTGTTTTTATAGGCTGATTTTTAGTTCAGTCCAAAGTGTTTTTCTAGGCTGATGTTCCTACAGTTAGGAAAAAAGTTATATTGATGCAAGTGTTTTCATAATTTTTAGTTTCTCTTAAAAAAATATTACAAATGCAAATGTCTTATTTACGATAAATTTATCCCTGTGAACTCACGTATGCACGTATTATCTTTGTGAGTACCTTCGACGGATCTTGACTTTTGAGTTTAACAAAGATATCCCATACACCTACCTTGCTATGGACCGACGTATCACCTACCACTGGAAACAACATTACTAAATTTTAAAATGATTCTAAAAAATATTGCCATACTTTTCTTACTAGTGCTAAGGACCTAGATATTTAGTAATAAATATTACAAATATGCTCATGTCTTCTTAATAAGGAGAAACATGTTCATTTACATGTGGAGCGAACCCATCTCATTCTCTTGGATGCTTTATAAAGCAATACCCTACTTAACATAGCTCCAAATGGTTACCTTCTTGTTACAGTAGAGGAGCCAAAGACAATGAAGCAACAATAGTGCATTCACTAACTCCTAATTCATTTTAAGAGGAGAGATAAAATGACTCGTCGCTATAGAACATGGAAGAGCCTAAACCGGAGCTATACCAAACAGAGTCTAAGTCTAAGAGCATGTTTCGTAAGCCGCTTAGTGGCTAAAATAAACTGAAACTAGTAGTTAAATGATTCACTTTTGCAGAACTTTCTCCTGACTATGCTTCTCCCCATTGCCCTATTTGTACTAAAACATAGAAATTAAATAAACCAAGCCTAGTTCTTATGGCCGCTCCTTTACTCCATTTGTGAGGGAAGCCCTTCTCCACACTACTATACCAAAACAAGTTCTAAGTCCACCAATTGAGCGGGAGCTTGTGTCAACCTCTATGTTCATGTTTTCAGCTAGTTAGTTGCTTTACTTGCTTAGTTCACCTAGGAGTGGCTAGTTTACTTGCTAGTCTCTTGTGTTGTTGTATGCTCTCTAGTGGTAGATCACCTTTGTGGCAGAACCGCTCAAAATGGCACGCTTTCGGAGGCGCTCGTCTTCCACTAGACACTAAGCACCCCGAAAGTTGGCTACATCGGACGGTTCCGTCGAGCATACCCCAAGGGAGAACTCGAACAATCCACGTTTTTCATCCAGAATTCAATAATGAGAACGAGTTTACAATACTTAGACCATTTCATACAACAAGAGTTCTCAAAAATACATTATTACAATACCAAGTTTAGAGTTCGGAATTTAACAATGGAATTGAAATAAACATCTAACGATAAGATACAAGGATCCGTCTGTGCCCACCAGAAGAATCCTCCACACAACAGTCATTCCTCAAGCTACACCTACAACAGGGGTCAATAAACTCTGAGTACGCAATGTACTCGCAAGACTTACCCGACTAGTGGGAATAATTTTCTGACTCCAAAGGATATGATAAGCTTTATGGTTTGTCGGGTTTCCTTTTTGCGTAAAGCATTACTAATAGTGAATCCTTATGTATGTTTTTATTAATAGTCATGATTAGTTTATTAGCTAACCATTCTATGTAAGCACCTGTTCTACTTTCAAGCAAGAGTTGAGCAATCAGGTCCATTCATTCCCTTTCGTCTTCCAGTTCTTACTACGGTGCTAGATCGTAGCCAAGCCATACCGTATCACACGGCGATTCACGAATCAATGTATCCCAGCTGGGTACCCCAAAACACATGCGCCCGCTTGTACCCTAGGCACAAGCAAGACTAACCCACCACTCTCCTGTCAAGGTGTCTAGGTCCCCGTCCAAACTTGGACTCCAAGCCTCCACTCCTGAGTCCCGGACTCAGTGTGGTGCTTAGACCTCCACCATCCCCGTGTCCAGTCAGTCGGTCCGGAAAGAGCCGGAACCCACGACAAGGGAGCAACAAGCCTTACCACTCACATAAGCAAGTATGTGCTCAGGATAATAAGTCTGTGACCTGACTAGAATCCACTGCAACGGACGGTCCTTAACCGACACGGATAGGGAAATCAGTGTAATCAAGCTATGCCCCATTGGCCGCGGGACACAACCTATTACACCCATCAATACCCGTACCATATCCTTACCCGGTCTCCATTTCTTTTTACCATTTTATCATGAGAGTAATAATAATCACCAATTGTGAGTAACGGCAGGTTACTCACGCTACCGATAGCCTAAGCATAGCAGCTACTCGACCTATGCTAGTAGAACTCATAGGTAGGTTTATCTATGTATATAGTTTCATATAGATCCTATAACGTAAATGCACATCACACACACATATATATATCCAGTGATCATTTAAAATAAGGGTTATGCACCGGCACTTGTCTTGGGCGGGCGGGGTGTCAGCTAAGTCAGTCAGTGACGGCTCTAGGACCTCCTCCTACACAAGGATCTCCTCCTCATACTCCTCGTTCACCTCCTCATACTCCTGCTCTTCGATGGTCATGAACTACACCAACTCGTTCTCTACATGCATGCAATAATGATGCAACACTTAGTATTTATGCAACAACAACTCTTAAAATAAGAATACACATGCTAAGCTACTAAGCTAGCTCTAATGACTAAGGCAATAAGCTAACTATCATCTTTACCAAACAAAGTGTTGGGTTCAACTAACACACACCAAGTTTTACAGTTGAAGGATATATCTTTATTTCTACTAATGATTTAATGTATATTTAAAACAAAAAGCATTTAACTACCTTTATGTCTAGTCTATTCTAAAGCTACAAAAAATTATAGTGAGCGTATAATAATATAGTGAATCTACTGTAAAAATTTCATGGCCAAAGCTATTACCAATTTGCCACAAAAATTCCTACAATTATTAATCTAAATAACATTAATCACTTTCAAATGATTTAATAGACCTTAGCATCAACACAAACATGTATAAAGTAGCCATACTATCAGATAGACAACATTTTTAGGAACTCAACAAAATTTATTTCACTATTTTTGGACACTTATGTGAATTGATATTAATTATCAAAGATCTGCCCAAAAATAAAATGATATAACTATTTCTAATTTCTTAGGAAAAAGAAAAAGCAAATTCGGCCTCGCAGCTCAACGAGACACGACCCACGACAGTGTGTCCCACGCACGGGGGAGCCCGCGTGCGCTAACACATTTGCACAAAAGTCCCCGCGCTTAAACGAAATCACGCGTCCACTATGCGCGCTATTCACGCAGTCAGCAATCATGCACTAATGACCCTATAATATTTCACCTTCACATTGGGGAGGTCCTAGGCGCCCCTGTGCTCACCGGCATGGTGGCACAGCATTGGCCGGCCACGCCGGCCACCTAAGGTTCTCACCGGCCTAGCTAGCGGGCCAACCTCCATCGACGGTCCTAGCGCCTACGGTAAGCGGGGGTACGGGAGCAGCGGAGCTCTCGAAAGCGGTGGCCACGGCGAGCAGTCGCTCGTGATGGTGGCATGGCCGTACCGGCCACCCTAGTCCACCACACAGCTATCTAGCTATTGCGAGAGCATCCTTAGCTTATCCCTGGACTCGGCCGTAGCATTCGTTGGAGCCAGGGGTGGCAGAGAAGGCTGGCCACGTGCGACCAGAGGGGTGCGGCGGTGCTCCACGATGGCACGGTCGTGTCAGCTACGGCGTGAAGGCAGTAGAGGTTAGGTAGTGGTGCGCAGGATGAAGTGGAGAGGGAGGCGAAGCTTATGGTGTGATTGGTTGAATGTGAGAGGCTCTAGGGTGGATGAATGCTCTCGGCATTTGCCGATGCGGCCTTAGAGGCCCGACAGCGAGCGACTCCAAAATTGGAGTTTGTCGTGACATGAGTCAAGGCGGGGTAGGGCTAGGCAGCTAGACGACTCACAGGCGGAGCCAGAGAGGCAGTGAATCGACATGAGGTGACCTGTATCTGCCGAATTTAAGGAAGCGGCTTCATCGACCATGGCGACGGGGAAGAAAAATCCAAGGAGGGGGAAGAGGTAGGTCCGGCTCGGTCCGTCCTTTCCTTGGTGGGGTGCAGTCGACACTACCAGGGCGACACGTGCTCAGGAGCCAAAGCCAAAACATGCGCGTGCAGGTGCTGGGGTAGCGTGGCATGCGCGGCCGCAGCACCGTTAATGGCAAGGCGACGGCGTGAGACAGCAAGGGGCAAACCCACATGCTCGGAGACGCGACGGGTAGCAGCGTCATGATGAGAGACCGCGAGGGCAGTAGCAACAGCACAGCACAGTGATGTGACGACAGCGGTAGCGGCTGCGCTACGACGCGGCATCAAGGCGGCAACGCGAGGCAGGGCAATGGGGCACGTGATAGGGTTAGTGGCCCGCTGCGACTGGCCTTGCCCAGGCCAAGGTGGGTCGACCGACACAATGCGATGGCGTGAGACGCGACCAAGTGCACGGCATAGGGTGGCCACGCGGTGACCGTGCCCACGGCGCCAGACCGCTCGAACTATGACATGCATGAATTTTAAAGCTTCAACCACGACCCATCTAGCTCGGTTCTGACCCAACCAACTTGGCCAAGCTGAAGATGGTACCTAAGGCTACTAGATGGAGCAAAATACTTGGACCAAGGCAGACTAGAGAAGAAAATATGGGCATGCCAAGTTGGTGCTGCCAACCGACGCCCAAGACCCTAGACTAGCTGTCCAAACATCATTTTCTAACTTTTTGTATCAATTAATTGATGATCAAAACACATACCAACTAAACCAACCCCTATACCGTTGAAAAATACTCACTTTGATGCAACCCACTAAGGAAAAACATAATACTAATGTTCAATCCAATTTTTAGAATTAAATTGCCAAAGTAACATTGACACTACCAACTTTTAGACTTAGAAGAATTTAAAGCTAAGGTTGACTTGAATTTCCATTTCAAATTCTAAGCTCCTAAAAGTACTAATTAACAACCCATATTCTTGAAAGGCAAAGTTGCATTGTCATCTACAAAGTTTGTACTTTAAACTTTATTTAGACGTCACCTATATGTTTTATAGCATTTTTGTTCAATAAAAATTAGTTAACATCTCTACTTGCTAACTTTATAAATCATGAATTAACTTTTTGTTTTACGTTTTTACGACTCGTTTAAGTTACAATGCTTTACCTATCCATCACACCACATGCAATATCACTTAAGTATGATGCTCATGACATGTTTTAGCAAGTGATTCACTATGTAACACCGAGGGTGTTATAGCTCTACCCCCTTAAACAAAATCTCGTCCGAGATTTCATGTGCCTAGTGTGGGAAAAGAGATAAGAAATAAATTTTGATTTAAACAATTACCTCAGTGAAATATAAAGAAGGTGGGGATAAAGCTTCAAGATATAGCTTTCTTGCTCCCACGTTGCTTCATCCTTCGAGTGATTTTGCCACTAAACTTTATAAAACTTCACCACATTGTTTCTAGTCACTCTTTCTTTTTCATCTAAGATCTTGACAGGATGCTCAATATAAGACAAGTCGGGCTAGAGGGGAAATCCTTCAATTTCCACAGCTTCACCAGGGACCCACAAACATTTCTTCAACTGGGAAACATGGAAGACATTATGCACTGCTGACAAAATATTCGGGAGCTGGATACGATAGGCAGCAGAACCACACCAGGCCAAAATCTTGTAAGGTCCAACATAGCGAGGGGACACCAAAGCGATGCACCCCCCTCATGGGCGACACTTTGAGATACACATGATCACCAACTTCAAATTGCAAGGACCTTCTTCTCTTGTCCGCATAAGTTTTTTGATGACTTTGAGCTACCTTCAAATGGCTCTAAATAATACTAACTTGCTCTCGAGCTTCTTTGATAAAATCAGGCCCAAAATATTCACGATCACCCACCTCAACCTAGTTAAGAGGTGTTCTACATTTCTTGCCATATAGAGCCTCAAAAGGTGTCATACGAATGCTTTCTTGATAACTATTGTTATAAGAAAACTTAGCTAGAGTCAAGCATTTGTCCCACTTTTTAGGAAAAGAGATGACACAAGCCCTCAACATATCCTCAAGTACCTAATTGACTCTTTCTGTCCGACCGTCAGTTTATGGATGATAAGCTGAACTTCTGAGGAGACTAGTACCAAGACATTTCTGAAGTTGCTCCCAGAAACGAGAGACAAAGACCGACCCTCTATCAGAGATGATAGTAAGAGGAGCTCCATGTAGGGTCACAATCTAGTTAAAATACAACTTGGCATACTTCTTGGCTGAATATCTGGTATCCACCAGAAGGAAATGAGCGGACTTGGTAAGGCGATCCATAATGACCCAAATAGAGTCATACCCCTTTGCCGTGCGGGGCAAACCTACAACAAAGTCCATGGAAAATATACTCCCATTTCCAAATAGGGATAGGCAAGGGCTGTAAAAATCTAGGCGTACACATATGGTCCACCTTAACCCTTCCACAAATGTCACATTTAGAGATGTATTTGGTAATATCATGTTTCATATTTGGCCACCAATATAAGTGACACAAATCATGATACATCTTGTTACTTCCCGGATGAATGGATAACTTGAAATTGTGAGCTTCATCCAAAATCTTTCTTCTAAGCTCCTCACTTGATGGAACAACCAATCTGTTCTTGAACCTCACTACACCTTGATCATCAATACTAAAATGTGGACCACGCCCTTCGGCAATTAACTCCTTGATATGCGGGATTTCCGAAACATCTTGCCTTTGCTCTATAATAATTTGCTCGAATAAATATGAGACTAGAGCAATATGGGCTAGCACCTCAGCATGGTTGAGAGACAAAGGTGCTTCTTGAACTTGATACGATTTCTGGCTCAAAGCATCAGCTACCACATTAGCTTTTCCAAGATGGTAATGAACCTCTAAATTATAATCCTTGATTAGCTCCAGCCATCTCCATTGCCTCATGTTCAGCTCGGACTAAGTGAAAATATATTTGAGGCTCTTGTGATCCGTATAAATATGCACTTTATTTCTCAACAAATGATGCCTCCAAATTTTTAGAGCATGCACTACAATAGCTAGCTCTAAATCATGGGTGGGATAATTCACCTCGTGCTTTTTTAGCTGATGTGAAGCATAAGCTATCACACGTCCATCCAGCATAAGCACGCATCCCAATCCCGTCCTTAATGTATCACAATACACATTAAATGGCCTGTCAATATCTGGTTGGGCGAGGACAGGAGCAAAGGTAAGAAACTTCTTCAGAGCTTTGAAAGCTTCTTCACAAGTCGGACTCCATACAAACTTGATATCTTTCTGGAGCAACTTGGTCATTGGTTGGGCTATTTTGTAGAAGTTAGGAATGAAGCGCTGATAATAACCAGCAAGACCAAGGAACTGACAGATCTGATGCACTGACTTTGGAGACTTCCAATTTAACATATCTTGCACCTTGCTTGGGTCTACAGAGATACCTTCAGGTGTCAGAACATGTCCCAAAAACTGCACTCGATCCAACCAAAACTCACACTTGCTGAATTTGGCATACAGCTTGTGTTCCCTTAATCGAGTCAGTACTATCTGAAGATGATGTGCATGCTCTTCATTGTTCTTGGAGTATATCAAAACATCATCAATGAACACCACTACAAACTTATCCAACTCCAGCATAAAGACTGAATTCATGAGATACATGAAGAATGCAGGAGCATTGGTGAGACCAAAAGACATGACTAGGTATTCATACAACCCATACCTAGTAGAGAAAGCTGTCTTTGGTATATCTTATGGCCAGATCTTAATTTGATGATACCTAGAACGAAGATCTATCTTTGAAAATACCTTGGCACCAGCCAACTTATTGAACAAAGTATCAATACGAGGTAAATGATACTTGTTCTTAATGGTTACCGTATTGAGAGAACGGTAATCCACACACATCCGCAGAGTACCATCCTTCTTCTTCACAAAATAGCTGGACAACCCCATGATGAAGAACTAGGATGGATAAAGCCCTTCTCCAATAATTCCTCTAACTGCTTCTTCATTTCTGCTAGTTCTTTAGGAGCCATACGGTAGGGACGCCGTGAAATAGGAGCAGTGCTAGGTTCTAACTCAATAGTAAACTCTACGTCCCTATCTGGTGGTAACCTAGATAAATCCTCAGGGAAGACATATGAAAACTCACAAACCATAGGAATAGAGACAAGATCAGGAGAAGCTTTAACATGAACAACAACTGGTAAGGCTGGATCGGAGAGCATAAGGATAGACATCCTATCCTCGAAAGAAGGAAGCCGTCACTCAACAACTCTCTACTTAAGGTTCAGTACTACCCCATAAACTCGCAACCAGTTCATGCCTAGAATTGCATCTATGCCTTGCCTAGGCAGCACCATGAACTGGAGCCGGTAAGTGTGAGTGGCTAGCACTAATCCGATTGTGTCCTCTGAGTATAAATGCATAACTGCGCACCTAGAGTACTGATTCTATAGGCAATAGGAATAGCCATATGAGACATATTGTGCCTTTGTGCAAACCCCATTCTCATGAATGAATGTGATGCACCAAAATCAAACAACACATATGCTGGGTGTGAATCAATGGTAAACATACCAGCCATCATAGGTTCATTCTACAAAATCTCCTTAGCCTCAGTGAAGTTGACTTGTCCAGAGCAGCTTATGGGCACCTTTGAAAGCTCTAGTTTGGTTTTAGTGAATTGATGAAACTCTAAGTGCTAACCTAGTTTATCAAAGTGATTATGAGATAGGTAGCACTACTCCAAGTAGTAAAGCAAATGAAGATCATGACATGATAATGGTGATGCTATGGTGATGATTAAATGCTTAGACTTGGAAAAGGAGGAAGAAAAACAAAAGCTCAAGGCAAAGGTGAAATTGATAGGAGCTTTTCGATTTAGTGATCGAGACACTTAGAGAGTGTGATCACATTTAGGATTGATAGCCATACTATTAAGAGGGGTGAAACTCGTATCGAAATACGATTATTAAAGTGCCGCTAGATGCTCTAACTCATTGCATATGCATTTAGGATCTAGTGGAAAGCTAACACCCTTGAAAAATGTTTGTGAAAATATGCTAACACACGTGCACAAGGTGATACACTTGGTGGTTAGCATATTTGAGCAAGGGTAGAGAAGTTTGTGAAATGAAGAAAGTGGTAGTAACTAAGAAACAGTGACCGGACGTGGGGGTCCTGTGTCTGGTCAATGGCACGCAGTGAAGGCCGCCCTCGGTCTCTTGACCAGACGTAGGCGACCGTACTCTGGCTGAACACTGTTCAACATCCGGTCGTGCTGATGTGGCGGCGAATAGAGAAGACGGTGAGTGACTGGACACCGAGCGAGTCTGGTCGGACGTGACCGGACGCGTCCGGTCGTGACTGGAACCTTACTAGAAGTGACCGGACGCTGGGGTCCTATGTTTGATCGTACACTGTAGTGCATCCGGTCGCAACTTAAGTGTACTAATGACCATTGAGATCGGGCGATCAGTATTTGAAGCAAGGGCCACGTGGCGTGTATCGCGCGACCAGACGCTGGGGTCCTGCGTTCGGTCGATCTGACCGGCACGTCCGGTCGCCCCGACTTTTTAGGGAACGAGAGCCAATGGCTCTATTCATGGGGGCTCTCTATTTAAAGCCCCATAGCCGGCTCAAGCTCACCCTCTTGGCCATTTGCATTGACATAGCAACCTTGTGAGCTTAGCCAAAGCCCTTCCACTCATTTCCATCATTGATTCATCATCTTTGTGAGATTAGGAGAGAATCCAAGTGCATTGCTTGAGTGATTGCATCTAGAGGCACTTGGTATTAATGTTTCACTGTGGGATTCGCTTGTTGCTCTTGGTGGTTGCCACCACCTAGACGGCTTGGTGCAGCGGAGGAGGATTGGCACGAGTTACTGATTGTTCGTGACCATCCCCAGTGATTGTGAGGGGAGTTGTGCCTTCCCCGGTGGAGCGCCAAAAGGTAACCTTAGTGGATTGCTCGTGTCATTGAGTTACCTCACTTGTGGATAGGTTTTTGCGGTGTCCAATTTGAAGGTGACCGTGACGCCTAAGAGGGGGGGGGGGGTGAATTGGGCGACTTAAAAATCTAACTCTAAACTATGGCCTCTTTTTCTACCTCTAGCAAAACCTATGCAAAAGATAATCTATCTAGATGTTCAACTATGGTTTTGCTAGTGTGTTGCTATCTCTACCGCAAATGATAATAATATGATCAATGTAAATGCGGAAGCTTAAAGAGCAAGGTAGAGATATGCAAACTCCCGTCGACGACTCCGGTATTTTTACCGAGGTATCGAGAAGCGCGCAAGCTTCCCCCTAGTCCTCGTTGGAGCCCCTCGCAAGGAATCCCTCACAAGGGCCAAGCTCCCGGTAGGGTAACTCCGTGGATAGCCTCGGGCCTTCCCCACGCGCAAGTGGGTCTCCGATGTGCCTTCCGGCAAGCCTCTCTCGGATGCTCCCCGCCGTCTTCACTATCAAGCTTTCGGCCGAAACGCCGCGGCCCTTGTTCCCTTCAGTACACGGTGGCGGCCGCACCACAAACGCGGTTGGTGCGATCTCGCAAGACTTCAAGCCCCTCCGATGTACAACTCTTGTGCTCGCAAGCACGGGGTGGTAAGAGGTATGCAAACCTCACTAAACACTAGGCATACACCTAGAGCAAGCGCATAAGCGGTGGTCTAATCAACCTAAGCACTTCGCAAAGCACCTACGCTAATCACCTGATGAAACACTAAGCACTTTGCAAGTGGAGATCACTAAAATGGTGTATCAACACCCTAGATATGTTTCCTTAGCTCCACACTTATCAAATGGTCGGTTGGGGGTTGTATTTATAAGCCCCACTGAGAAAGTAGCCGTTGGGGTCGAACTCCCGCAAATCTGCTACTAACCGGATGCTGAATCGTCCTGACCGGACACGTCCGGTCGTCCCGACCGTTGTAGCCACGAACTACCGATCGGACGCTGCCAGCGTCCGGTCGCCTGCCACCGGATGCGTCCGGTCGCAGTTTCACGTGCCTAGAACCTCTCTGTACTCGATTGAACGCTGCGTTCCTGCGTCCGGTCGGTTGCCGCCAGCGTCTGGTCCTTGTGTCCGGTCGCCTGTCTGCCGAGCCACCGGTCCAGCGTCCGGTCCAGCATCCGGTCGCCTCTACAAGCTCGTTTCTTCGCGATCTTGCGCACGGCTTGGTTCCTATCTTCATGCTTGGACTTTGCTTGACATCTTGGGTCTTTTCTTGTGCTTCTAAGGTCTTGCTTGAGGTGTTGATCATCAGATCATCATGTCGCCTTCGTCCAAGTCACGTCTTGCACCCTATTGGACTACAAAATAAACACTTGCAAATTCATTAGTCCAATTTGGTTGCGTTGGTCATCAAACACCAAAATCCAAAGTAAATGGGCCAAGGGTTCATTTTCCTTACAATCTCCCCCTTTTTGGTGATTGATGACAACACGACCAAAGCAAGCAAATGATAAAAATTTTAAATTTAAAAATTATCTACTTGCTAGGATGCAATGCAAAGGGCAAGGTTATATGATACTAATTGATAGATACCAATTAAAACTTTACTCAAAAGCATGTCTTGCCCTTGCAAATGTCCCCATGTGATATTATGGATTAAAGCCTATCTTTCTAAAAAAAATTCTCCCATTACATAGACTAATCCATAATTCACTTTCCTCCCTTTCTTGGACCATTACCATTTGTAGACATCAACTTGATGCTTGCCTTTGGTCCTTCAAATTCTTCCATTACATAGACTAATCCATAATTCACTTTCCTCCCTTTCTCGGACCATTACTATTTGTAGACATCAACTTGATGCTTGCCTTTGGTCCTTCAAATTCTCCCCCTTTGGCATCAAACACTAAAAAGGAAGACATTAGTAGCACAAGGGAGGGTCAAATTTCATGATCCTTTGTGTATAGAGAGAAATGGATCACAAAATTTGACTCTCGCATTATATAGACTAAGCTCCCCCTAAATATATGTATATATATGGTAGAAAGCAAAGCATATGCATAATTAGTAATTTGTTGCACAAGAGAGTTTAATCTATATAATGCATGGAGAAAGCATATAAATGTGAAATGAAATCAACATGATGATGCTAATTGAAGAACGATGCTTCTCTTCGGGGACTCCATTTTTCTTGCATTGAGACTACTACACACATGATAAACTTGAAAAAGATGTTAGTCTCAAAGTGTCCATCTTGTAGATGATCCTCCCCCTGAATTTGTGCATGGAGACATGGAATACTTGTAGTACTCATGCACAATTGATTTTGGAGTCAAAATACCACTTGAAAGATGATATTTGGGACAAAATTATCTACAATTTGGACTTTGGCACATATTAGATAAACAATAGTAAGATAAGCTATGTGCCGTGCTCCTAAGCAATTTTAAACCATGTAGGTTTGCTCCAAGGGTTACAAATGAGACCGAGCAAACCTACCATATGAAATACCTAGTGTATGCATGACAAAAGATATAAGCATGCAAATGCAACCCTAGGCATGAAGAGTAACTAGATGCTAAAAGATACCAATTGTAGGAAAATCTAATTGCAAGATGTACCAATTAAAAAGTAATAACATCTAGTTACCTAACATGGGAAGGGGAATTTAGGTCCATAGTATCCACTAACCCACTTGGCAATGACTTTGTCCAACATGATGCACCCCATGAAATGCACCCATACTTTGCCAAGACTCCAAATTCCCCGAGGACCGACGGACTTCTTACTTCCCTTTCGGGATCCAAACCTTCTTGGTGCTCTTCATGTTGGAAATGATTTCCTTTGGCACCCAAAAGCGTTTGACCCCATTGTTTGCTTGCTTGTTCACCTTGATGGCCACCACCTTGTCATTTTTATTCTTCTTCAAGAGATAAGGTGTGGAGGCCTTCTTGTCCACCTTGTTGGTGTAGGTGTTGGAGAGCTTGCTTGTTTGCTTTTTCTCCTTCTTCTTTGCTCCTCCCCCATTCTTCACCTTGCACTCATAGGACTTGTGGCCTTCTTTGTGGCACACGTAGCAAACCACGGTTTGTCCTTCATCAAGCTTCTTCACTCCCTTGACGGTGTTATCTTGATGAAGTTGGGTTTGCTTCGCCTTGCCTTTCATTTGAGTCAAGTCCTTGGTGAGGCGAGCTACTTCTTGCTTGAGTTGCTCATTCTCTTTTGCAACCTCTTGTGTGCATGTATCTACAATCACTTTCTTAACACAAGCTTGGTTGCACAAAGGTGAGTCTAAACATAAATCATTGCAAGAGGTAGATGCATCCTTTTTAATTATGTCATTTCTTTTAGATGCCTTGGTGGGGGTATTTTTTATGGCCTCAAGATTAGCAACTTGATTTGATAGCTCATCACAATGTTTGCACATGATTTCCATTTTAGCAAGCAAACTTTGATAATCATTTTGTGAGCTAGCTAACTTTTCTTTTAATTTTTCATTTTTCTTTTCAAGTTGCTTATCATTAATTGTGCATGCACTTGTTGTTGCACTAGCCTCAAGTTGCTCAATTTTAGTAGATAGTTCAACATTGAGATTTGCAAAGTTTTCATATTGTTCAAGCAAATTCTTGTATGCTTCTTGTGAACTACCTAGCTCTTCTTTTAAAGTTTTGAGCTTCTTTTGTTGACTAGTGTAAACTTTAGCATATTTAAGATTTTGTTGCACAATTGTATTGTAAGAAGGCAAATCATCATCACTATCACTCTCACTAGAGGATGAGCTTTTGTTATCTCGTGCCATAAGGCACACACGAGAAGAGCTTGATGATGAGTGCTTATGACCTCGCCTCTTGTGATGGTTTTCTTCTTCACTTGAAGAATCATCCCATGACCTTATTGTTGTGAGGGCTTTGTTTTTGCACGCCTTCTTCTTTGTCTTGGGTGTGGGCTTGTTTGGACAAACTTCCACAAAGTGTCCCATCTCGCCGCATCCGTAGCATCCTCTCTTTCTTTGCTCATTTCTTTGATTGGTGAAAATGAGATCTTGAATTTGGATGGGCACACCCTTGACATTGAGCCTTTGGATCATCTTCTCCACCTTGTTGATTAATTTGATTGATTCTTCATCAAGGTCGGAGGTGGAGGAGGAAGATTGATCATCATCACTTGATTCTTGTTCATCATCATCATCATCCTCATCTTCTTCTTCTTCACTTGAGGAGCTTGAGCTTGAGCTTGACTCAACTTTCTTGCCCTTCATCTTTTTCTTTTCGCTACAAGTGAGAGCTTTGCCTTTGCTTGATGAAGATGCTTCTCCTTGACCCATCTTACGTGACATTTCAAATGCCACTAGTTTGCCAATGACAATGCCCGGGGTCATGGTGCTCAAGTTCTCCATGTTGTGAAGGATGGTGATGATGCTTGCATATTTCTTTTGTGGTAGAATGGAGATGATCTTCCTCACGATGTCCGCATCATCTAGCTTTAATAATCCTATTGAATGGAGCTCATTGATAATTAGATTCAATCGAGAATACATATCACGAACAAGCTCATCATCATTCATAGCAAAGGAATCATAATTTTGCTTAGCTAGACAATGTTTTTGCTCACGGACATTACTTGTACCGTCATGGAGCTCTTGAAGTTTTAACCAAATTTCATGTGCCGTATTTAAGGTGAACACTTGGTTAAACACATCCATGATAAATGATTCAAACAAGCAATTCTTAGCTCTAACATTAAAATGCATTTCTTTTTCATCACTCTTTG
Source organism: Miscanthus lutarioriparius (assembly GCA_904845875.1). Taxonomy (NCBI): domain Eukaryota; kingdom Viridiplantae; phylum Streptophyta; class Magnoliopsida; order Poales; family Poaceae; genus Miscanthus; species Miscanthus lutarioriparius. The sequence continues at coordinate 37,921,539 of CAJGYO010000014.1, read as the reverse complement.
TGGGTTTTTCGGGATTCTTGATGGGTTTCATCCCGTCACGAGAGACTCTCCATACACCCAAATCAACTGCCTCAAGGTGGCAAGCCATTCTAGCTTTATAGTATGGGAAGTTAGTGCCATCAAATTGTGGAGGCCTAGCGGTATCCATCCCAACCAATCTACAATAGCGTCGGCTCAACGGCGGTTAAGCCAAAGGTCCAAATATGAGCCAACCGGCTCTGATACCAATTGAAGGTGACCATGACGCCTAAGAGGGGGGGGGGGGTGAATTGGGCGACTTAAAAATCTAACTCTAAACTATGGCCTCTTTTTCTACCTCTAGCAAAACCTATGCAAAAGATAATCTATCTAGATGTTCAACTACGGTTTTGCTAGTGTGTTGCTATCTCTACCGCAAATGATAATAATATGATCAATGTAAATGCGGAAGCTTAAAGAGCATGGTAGAGATATGCAAACTCCCATCGACGACTCCGGTATTTTTGCCGAGGTATCGAGAAGCGCGCAAGCTTCCCCCTAGTCCTCGTTGGAGCCCCTCGCAAGGAATCCCTCACAAGGGCCAAGCTCCCGGTAGGGTAACTCCGTGGATAGCCTCGAGCCTTTCCCACGCGCTAGTGGGTCTCCGACGTGCCTTCTGGCAAGTCTCTCCCGGATGCTCCCCGCCGTCTTCACTATCAAGCTTTCGGCCAAAACGCCGTGGGCCTTGTTCCCTTCGGTACACGGTGGCGGCCGCACCACAAACTCGGTTGGTGCAATCTCGCAAGATTTCAAGCCCCTCCGATGTACAACTCTTGTGCTCGCAAGCACGGGGTGGTAAGAGGTATGCAAACCTCACTAAACACTAGGCATACACCTAGAGCAAGCGCATAAGCGGTGGTCTAATCAACCTAAGCACTTCGCAAAGCACCTACGCTAATCACCTGATGAAACACTAAGCACTTTGCAAGTGGAGATCACTAAAATGGTGTATCAACACCCTAGATATGTTTCCTCAGCTCCACACTTATCAAATGGCCGGTTGGGGTTGTATTTATAAGCCCCACTGAGAAAGTAGCCGTTGGGGTCGAACGCCCGCAAATCTGCTACTGACCGGACGCTGAATCGTCCTGACCGGACACGTCCGGTCGTCCCGACCGTTGTAGCCGCGAACTACCGATCGGACGCTGCCAGCGTCCGGTCGCCTGCCACCGGATGCGTCTGGTCGCAGTTTCGCGCGCCTGGAACCTCTCTGTACTCGATCGGACGCTGCGTTCCTGCGTCCGGTCGGTTGCTGCCAGCGTCCGGTCCTTGCGTCTGGTCGCCTGTCTGCTGAGCCACCGGTCCAGCATCCGGTCGCGCTTCCAGCGTCCGGTCCAGCATCCGGTCGCCTCTGCAAGCTTGTTTCTTCGCGATCTTGCGCACGGCTTGGTTCCTATCTTCATGCTTGGACTTTGCTTGACATCTTGGGTCTTTTCTTGTGCTTCTAAAGTCTTGCTTGAGGTGTTGATCATCAGATCATCATGTCGCCTTCGTCCAAGTCACGTCTTGCACCCTATTTGACTACAAAACAAACACTTACAAATTCATTAGTCCAATTTGGTTGTGTTGGTCATCAAACACCAAAATCCAAAGTAAATGGGCCAAAGGTCCATTTTCCTTACACAATTGTGTGGATGAGGTTCGTGCAACACCTCTTAGCCACCAAACCACCAAGTGTTGGTCGACACAACGGGGACGTAGCGTGTTGGCAAGCACATGAACCTCAGGAGAAAATTGGTTGTCTCTTGCCCTTTGGTATTCTCCCAGTGATTGTATTAGTATTCATCTTGTGATTGGTTCACTCCTCTACGCGACGGTATAACCACCTTACTTACTCATTTACATACCCGCAAACTAGTTGTATTAAGCTCTTTAGTGTAGCTAGAATTGAGAGCTTGCTTTGTAGCTAAAGTTCATCTAGTGGAGCCCTTTAGTGTAGCAAGTATGAGAGCTCTTAGTGAATAGTGACATAGTGAATTGTGTGTCTTGTGATCATAGCAACTAGAATTGTTGGATATATGGCTTGCAACCCTTGTAGAGCTAGAGCAACATTGCTTTTCGCTATTTGTCATACTAATCAAATTGCTCTAGTTGGTTTGTAGATTTTTAAATAGGCTATTCACCTCCCCTCTAGCCATATTAGGACCTTTCAACCTTCTTCTTGATAATCGTCCTCTTGACCAGACGAGAGTTTTGCCATTCAATTTATTTAGGCTATAACTTTATCATTTTAACTCCGATTTGACCTGTTCGAATTGCATTAGGACCGTATTTATGTTTTCTACATGTTTATACTACTGTTAGGCATGTTTTCAATATTTAGAATTCATGGGTAGATTTAATCTATTATTTAACTAAAGGAAAACTTGTTTAAATCATTACCTATTCATTTTAACTCCGAAATAGTCTGTTCAAGTTGCGTTGGATTCATAACGACGTGACCTACGCATTAGTATTGATGTTTTCTATGTCAAAATCTCTGGAATTTCATGGTTTTAATCCCAACTTGAATAATAATTATGTCACTAGATTTATAAATAAAATGTAATAAATTCCACTTCGATTTTTAAAACCAAATATAAGTTGACTTAATTCAACTTAAGTATTTTCTCTAAAATATCATATACATGCTTTTACATAATAAAATAAATAAAGCTTATGGTTTTCCATTTTATAAGCAAAATCTTCTTGTAGATGTATCTTTTCAACCGTAGCTCCGATTAGCGTGCTTCCCGCGTCTGTGTGTTCGTAGCGATGCGTAGAATCGTGTTTCAAACTCTTTTACTTATTTTTTTATGATTGGTGTATTATTCTAATATGGCTATGTATGTATGTTATGCATGTCTATTTGGATGCTTGTGTGGTGTTCTATGATCAAGTCCAGTCGGTGAGCTATACGTGGTGAGTCCAGAAGCAGTTTTTAGAAGATTTGGACCAGAAGAAGATCTGATCTGAGTTTAAGGCAAGTATAGCATGGGACCATCCTTGTTACCTATTCACCTTTACTCAATTAATTCATGTTGCATGTGTCTACCTTGGCAACTATAGTAATTTCCCTAGCTAATTGATATCCTGGATTCCTTGGTACCCTTGGGTTATTGCATTGGGTAGTTTTTGCTAGTGCTTAACCAAAACCATGATCTTGTAACTTGACTAATGGTATATGCAATAAACATTAAAACATGACTTTTTAGTAACATGGAAATAGGGGGCTAGAGTGTTTAGCTACTTTCTAAATGCTCTAGATTCCTCTCCCTAAGGACTTATCTGTAAGTGATCATCTAGGACTTACAGTACAACTGTGAGGGCTATATGGCTCTGGCTTTAGCTCAGTATAAGGATCTTTTCTAGCTTGTTAGTGGTTACCTTTATGGCACAAGAGGGGCTCTGACAGGTATGATCTTAGCCTGCCAAGAGGGTGCACTTTGTTAGCCACTCCTTGGAGGGGAGTTTATGCTTATTGATGGGGAAACCTTAGCGGCACTAACTTGTTAGATGAACCATTGAAAGGCTTCATAGTGAACCCTACCGACCTTCCTTAGTAGTGGGTCAAGAGGCTGATCACCTCGGGCGAAAGGGTAAATCACGTCTCACAGTGAAAGTGTACAACCTCTGCAGAGTGTAAAACTATTATAACAGCCATGCTCACGGACACGAGTGGCCTTGGAACCCTTATGGAATAGAGATGATCATTAAAGATTAATTATTTATGCTATTCATTATTCATATTCACTTGATCACATGTTTATGGGCTTATGATAAATTTGTTGCTACACAATTGCTTAAAAAGATGACCTGTTAAAAGCTAATCGGAGTAAACCAGTGTCAACCTTTTGAGCCTCATGAACCCCATGTTCTATTGTTGAGTACGATATGTACTTACGCTTGCTTTACTTTTCTATACTTTGGATAAAAATCCTAGATGTGTACCAGATTGCTAGTCTGGAGGAGTTAGGTTTGTGGTCAACCAGTCAGTTGTCCCTATGAATTTGGAGTCTTCGCCTAAAGATCGGAGTTGTCTTTCCGCTGGCTATACTCTGAGGTTATATTCCTTATACTAATACATTATGTAATAAGTATTGTCTTTTGATATTATCCTTATTTGTGGCTATATGTGAGATTTGACTTCCTGGGCTCACATATAGTGTGTATCTGGTTTTGTTCTTAAAATCGGGTGCTACAGGTTTGTAGATTTTTAAATAGGCTATTCACCCCCCTCTATCCATATTAGGACCTTTCAAGTGGTATCGGAGCTGTGGTCACCATTTGATTGAAGGCTTAACAACCTCGGTGTCAAATTATGGCTCAAGTTGTGTTCAACCATGTGGAGGGCAAACCACCGTTCTTTGAAGGCACAAGCTATGATTATTGGAAGAGAAAGATGAAGATGTATCTTGGTTCAATCAATGATCAAGTATGGGATGTGACCGAGAATGACTATGCTATCATTGATCCTGACAAGCTATGATGAAGTTGTAGCAGATTGTCCCTACAATAGTGATAATGATGAGGATGAAAAGAAGCACAAGAAGGACAAGAAGGAAAAGAATGAGAAGGAGAAGGAGAAGAGGATGACCTTCCAAAAGAAGAAGAAAGGTGAAGGATATGTGGTCACTTGGGATAGTGATGGCTCATCGGATAGTGATGACTCTAGTGATGATAGCAAGAAATCTATCAAGAAAACACTAGCAAGCATCGCCATCAACAACAAGCCCTCTATCTTTGACATTCCATCGACATGCCTCATGGTAAGGCCTACCAAGGTAAAATATGATGTGAGTGATGATGGTGAATGTGAAAGTGATGCTTGTCGGAGTGGTGATGATGAGGAGGAGTACACTAAGGAGGAGCTCATGGATATGTGTGATCAAGTGCACACTTGCTATGAGATGAAGAGAAAGGAGTGCAAAGAATTGCATAAGAAAGTCAAATTTCTTGAGCAAACTCTTGATGAGCTCAATGCTACTCATGAGAAGCTAATGGAAGCCCATGAGAAGCTTGGCAAAGCTCACTCTAAGCTTGAAAAGGCTCACTCATGTATCATCGAGCAAGTTAAGATGGAGAAAGCCAAGAAGGAGTAAGTGATTGTATCTTGTGATGTGGGACTAACATGTGATATTATTGATGAATCTTTTTATAAGTCCATTGTAGTTGCTCCCACTAACCCTTCTTGCAGCATTTCTACTTCAACTTCACCTTTGAGTGATGGTTTCACTTGTGATGCCTCACTAATGGTGGAAAATGAGACCCTGAAGAAGGAGGTGAATGAGCTCACTTGTGCCTTAGGTAATGCCTATGATGGAGATGCCCGCTTGCTAAAGTGCTTGGGTAGCCAAAGGTTTTCTCTCAACAAAGAGGGATTAGGCTATGCCCCCAAGAAAGGCAAGGCAGCCTTTGTCACTCCCAAAGTTAGCTTTGTGAAGGGCAATAGTTGGTTTTGCAATAGATGCAAGCAAGTTGGACATATAGAGCAATATTGCAAGACTAACAAGAACAAGCAATCTTATGTATCCTCAATTAGATTTGATTCTTGTTACATGCTTTTTAAGGGTGCCAATGGTGTGAAGGCTAAGTTCATTGGTACACCAATTGTGGGCCCAAAGAAGAAGGCCATTTGGGTACCAAAGACCTTGGTAACTAACCTTCAAGGACCCAAGCAAGTTTGGGTACCTAAAAAGAATTGATCTTCTTTTGTAGGTCAATTATAAAGCCGGAGGAAGACATTGGGTACTTGATAGTGGATGTACACAACACATGACCGGTGATTCAAGAATGTTCAATTCAATCAATGAAAACAAGAACAATGGGATTGATAGTATCATATTTGGTGACAATGGCAAAGGCAAGGTCAAAGATCTTGGTAAGATTGCAATATCCAATGATTTGAGCATTTCCAATGTGCTACTAGTAGAGAGCTTGAACTTCAATCTATTATCAGTAGCTCAATTGTGTGATCTTGGTTTCAAGTGCATATTTGGTGTGGATGATGTAGAGATCATAAGTGTAGATGGCTCTAACTTGATATTCAAAGGATTTAGATATGAGAATCTATACTTGGTTGATTTCAATGCTAGAGAAGCTCAATTGTCAACATGTTTGATCACTAAGTCTAGCATGTGATGGTTATGGCATAGAAGGCTTGGTTATGTTGGAATGAAACAATTGAACAAGTTGATCAAGCATGACTTAGTTAGAGGCTTGAAAGATGTCATATTTGAGAACGATAAGCTATGTAGTGCATGTCAAGCCAGAAAGCAAGTTGGTAACACATATCCTAAAAAGAGCATAATGAGCACATCTAAGGCATTTGAGTTGGTGCACATAGATTTGTTTGGATCAACCACATACACTAGCATTGGTGGAAACAAAAATGGATTTGTGATTGTGGATGATTTCACTAGATACACATGGGTGTTCTTTCTAGTGGACCAAAGTGATGTATTTGCAACATTCAAATTATTTGTGAAGGGCATTCACAACGAGTTTGAAACAACCATCAAGAGAGTTAGAAGTGACAATGGTAGTGAGTTCAAGAACACTAAAATTAATGAGTTATGTGATGAATTTGGAATTAGACATCAATTCTCAGCCAAGTACACTCCACAATCAAATGGCCTAGTTGAAAGAAAGAATAGAACTTTGATTGACATGGCAAGATCAATGTTGAGAGAGTACAATATGAGTCAGTACAATATGAGTCATTCATTTTGGGCCGAAGCAATCAACATGGCTTGTTATTATAGCAATCGACTCTATTGTCACCCCATGATGGAGAAGACACCTTATGAGCTATTGAATGGAAGAAAGCCCAATATAGCATACTTTCAGGTTTTTGGTTGTAAATGCTACATATTGAAGAAATGCACTAGATTGAGCAAGTTTGAAAAGAAATGTGATGAAGATTTCTTGCTTGGTTACTCCACTACTAGCAAGGCATATAGAGTTTGGAATTTGGCTTGTGGTACTCTTGAGGAGGTTCATGATGTGGAATTTGATGAAACAAATGGTTCCCAAGAGGAAGATGAGAATCTAGATGATGTGAGAGGCACTCAATTAGTCAATGCAATGAAGAACATGGACATTGGTGATATAAGACCTAGAAAGGAGATTGAAGTTGAAGATGACAAGAATCAAGTGCTCTCTAACTCAAATGTACAAGCTAGTGGTTCCCAAGATCAAAGTCATGCAAGTGCAAGTGTTGACAAAGTGCAAGATCAACAACAATTGGCTAGTTCATCATCTCAATCAAAATCAAGCAATCAAGTTCAAGTGCTTCAACCAACAAATGTTGCAAGAGATCTTCCTTTGGACTCTATAATTGGTGATATTTCTAGAGGTGTACAAACAAGATCTAAATTGGCATCATTTTATGAATATTTCTTATTTGTGTCATCCATTGAACCTAAGAAGATTGATGAAGCTTTGAAGGATGTTGATTGGGTCAATGCTATGCATGAAGAGCTAAACAACTTCAAGAGAAATAAAGTATGGGAGTTAGTTCAGAGGCCTATGGATCACAATGTAATTGGAACCAAGTGGGTCTTTCGGAACAAGCAAGATCAAGATGGGATAGTAATAAGGAACAAAGCAAGATTAGTGGCTCAAAGTTACACTCAAGTTGAAGGTCTTGACTTTGGAGAAACAAATGCCTCAGTTGCAAGATTGAAAGCAATTAGGATCTTGTTAGCCTATGCTTGTGCCCATAACATCAAGTTGTACCAAATGGATGTGAAGAGTGCATTTCTCAATGGGTACATCAATGAGCTTGTGTATGTTGAGCAACCTCCTGGTTTTGAAGATGAAAAGAAACCCAACCATGTTTACAAGTTGAGAAAGGCTTTGTATAGATTGAAACAAGCACCAAGAGCATGGCATGAGAGATTGAGGGATTTCCTACTCTCTAAGGGATTCAAGATGAGAAAGGTTGACACCACTCTCTTCACCAACAAGCTTGGAAATGACTTGTTTGTAATGCAAATCTATGTTGATGATATCATATTTGGGTCAATAAACCAAGATTTTTGTGAAGTGTTTGGAAAAATGATGGCAAGTGAGTTTGAGATGTCCATGATTGGAGAGCTTAGTTACTTCCTTGGTCTTAAAATCAAGCAAATAAAGAATGGCACATTTATGAGTCAAGGCAAGTATATCAAAGACATGCTCAATAAGTTTGGAATGGATGATGTTAAAGCTATTAGTACACCAATGGGGACAAATAAAAGCATGGATAGTGATGCAAGTGGCAATATAGTGGATCAAAAATTGTATCGGTCTATGATTGGAAGCCTACTCTATGTGACCGCATCAAGCCAGATGTGATGTTTAGTGTATGCATGTGTGCTAGATTTCAAGCCTCATCAAGAGAAAGTTATTTGAAGGCTACAAAGAGAATATTGAGGTACTTGAAGCATACACAAAATATTGGATTATGGTATCTCAAGGGAGCAAGATTTTAGTTGATTGGATATTTAGACTCCGATTATGCGGGATGCAAAGTTGAGAGAAAAAGCACATCGAGCACATGTCAACTATTGGAAAGATCACTTGTGTCTTGGTCATCAAAGAAGCAAAATAGTGTAGCACTTTCAACCGCCGAAGCAGAGTACATTTCGGCTGATAGTTGTTGTGCACAAATACTTTGGATGAATGCCACTTTGAGTGACTTTAGAATCAAGTTCAAGAAAGTGCCATTGCTATGTGACAATGAGAGTGCAATTAAGTTAACCAACAACCCGGTTCAACATGCAAGAACAAAGCACATTGATGTCCGCCACCATTTCATAAGAGATCACCAACAAAAAGGGGACATTTGCATTGAGAGTGTAGGCACTGAAGATCAACTTGCTGATATCTTCACCAAGCCACTTGATGAAAAGAGGTTTTGCAAGCTAAGGAATGAATTGAACATACTTGACTTCTCCAATATGTGTTGATGCACCCCCCACTTATATGACATGCCTCTCCTTCGAGCAATCCAAGGAAAAAGTTGATTGGCTTGGCATACATCCTTGTTAAGGACATATTTAGTGTATATAGACATCTTTCACTTTTAAAAAGGCTCATTCATGAAAATCAAATGAATTTGATGCTTGTATGATACCATTATTGTTTCTATGCTTAATTTGATCTAGTGGTAGCATATGACATGTTTATGGGTTTGTAAACCTAGTGTTTGATCTAGAAAATGAGCTCTAAGTGTTTAACTCAACATGGTACAAGATAACCCTTATTTGGAGGTGTGAAGAAGCTTGTCCTTGGATCAAACCGATTTAAATATCTTTTGCAAGTGATCTAGATTGAACCAAATTAGGAAAATGATCCTCACTTCACATGGTCTCACCCCATTGATTGACATTGATAATCTCAACCTATCTACATTTTGAACCTTTGTGGTCATTGATGACAAATGGGGAGAAATAGTGTACAAAGATATAGTGAAAAGACAACAAGGGGGAGAGAAACAAAGATATAAGTGATAGGGGGAGAATTTAATATAGGGGAGAGATATGACAAGGGATCAATTAAAATTTTGAGCACACAAGTAGGGAGAGCAAGCTCATGAACTTATATGGTGCATTTAAATGTGCATTTCATATATTTGCTTGCATGGCACAAGTTTTAAATTTCAATATCCATGCTTGTGTGGTGTATGCTAGTTGTAGGTTTGAATGATGAAATGAAAAACTAGTATGCCTAGGTTAAGTAACTAGACTGATGCTCACATTATGAAAACTAGACCCTTACTTCTAATGTTGATCTCATGGGGTATTCTAGTTTTTTGTGTATGTCTAGTTGCTAATGGTGCTAAGGATGGTATATTGGTGCACTCTGATTGGTATCACGCTTCAAAGGTCCATCCCTTATACCTTAGCATCATTTGGTAGGCATTGTCTCCAATATTTCCTATCTAAGCATATGTGCAAGCTACAATCCAAACTTTTAGCACATATGTAGGAGGAGCAATTGCTACCATATGGGGTTCATGAAACTTGTCCATATCCTTTTACACATGGTAAATATGATTGGGCAAGCAACATGGATTCAATTAAATTCCAATTCATATCTTTGTGAAAGGGTTGTCGTTAATTACCAAAAGGGGGGAGATTGAAAGCTCTAGTTTGGTTTTGGTGAATTGATGAAACCCTAAGTGCTAACCTAGTTTATCAAAGTGATTATGAGATAGGTAGCACTACTCCAAGTAGTGAAGCAAATGAAGATCATGACATGATAATGGTGATGCCATGGTGATGATTAAATGCTTAGACTTGGAAAAGGAGGAAGAAAAACAAAAGCTCAAGGCAAAAGTAAAATTGATAGGAGCTTTTTGGTTTAGTGATCGAGACACTTAGAGAGTGTGATCACATTTAGGATTGATAGCCATACTATTAAGAGGGGTGAAACTCATATCGAAATACGGTTATCAAAGTGCCACTAGATGCTCTAACTCATTGCATCTGCATTTAGGATCTAGTGAAAAGCTAACACCCTTGAAAAGTGTTTGTGAAAATATGCTAACACATGTGCACAAGGTGATACACTTGGTGGTTAGCACATTTGAGCAAGGGTGGAGAAGTTTGTGAAATGAAGAAAGTGATAGTCACTGAGAAATAGTGACCAAACGCTAGGGTCCTGCATCTGGTCAATGGCGTGCAGTGAAGGCCGCCCTCGATCTCTTGATCGGACATAGGCAACTAGACTCTGGCTGAACACTGTTCAACGTCTGGTCGTGCTGATGTGGTGGTAAATAGAGAAGACGGTGAGTGATCGGACATTGGATGAGTCCGGTCGAACATGACCGAACGCATCCGGTCGTGACTAGAACCTTACTAGAAGTGACCGGATGCTAGGGTCCTATGTCCGGTCGTGCACTGTAGTGCGTTCGGTCACAAATTAAGTGTATTGATGACCATTGAGATCGGGCGATCAGTATTTGAAGCAGGGGCCACGTGGCGTGTATCGCGCGACCGGATGCTGGGGTCCTACGTCCGATCGATCTGACCGGGGCGTCCGGTCGCCTCGATTTTTTAGGGAATGGGAGCCAATGGCTCTATTCATGGAGGCTCTCTATTTAAAGCCCCATAGCCAGCTCAATCTCACTCTCTTGGCCATTTGCATTGACATAGCAACCTTGTGATCTTAGCCAAAGTGCTCCCACTCATCTCCATCATTGATTCATCATCTTTGTGAGATTGGGAGAGAATCCAAGTGCGTTGCTTGAGTGATTGCATCTAGAGGCACTTGGTATTCGTGTTTCGCTGTGGGATTCGCTTGTTGCTCTTGGTGGTTGCCACCACCTAGATAGCTTGGTGCAGCAGAGGAGGATTGGCACGAGTTGGTGATTGTTCGTGGCCATCTCCGGTGATTATGAGGGGACTTGTGCCTTCCCCGGTGGAGCACCGAAAGGTAACCTTAGTGGATTGCTTATGTCATTGAGTTACCTCACTTGTGGGTAGGTTCTTGCGGTGTCCAATTGTGTGGATGAGGTTCGTGCAACACCTCTTAGACGCCAAACCACCAACTGTTGGTCGACACAACAGGGACGTAGCGTGTTGGCAAGCACGTGAACCTCGGGAGAAAATTGGTTGTCTCTTGCTCTTTGGTATTCTCCCGGTGATTGTGTTAGTATTCATCTTGTGATTGGTTCACTCCTCTACGCGGCGGTATAATCACCTTACTTATTCATTTACATACCCACAAACTAGTTGTAGTAAGCTCTTTAGTGTAGCTAGAATTGAGAGCTTGCTTTGTAGCTAAAGTTCATCTAGTGGAGCTATTTAGTGTAGCAAGTGTGTGAGCTCTTAGTGAACAGTGACTTAGTGAATTGTGTGTCTTGTGATCATAGCAACTAGAATTGTTGGATAGGTGGCTTGCAACCCTTATAGAGCTAGAGCAACTTCGCTTTTCGCTATTTGTCATACTAATCAAATTGCTCTAGTTGGTTTGTAGATTTTTAAATAGGCTATTCACACCCTCTAGCCATATTAGGACCTTTCAACCTTCTTCTTGATAATCGTCCTCTTGACTAGATGGGAGTTGACTGAAGGCTGGGAAGACTGCGTAGGCTGGTTCTAAGAACACTCTCGAGCATAGTGGCCCTCCTTGCCACACTTGAAACAAGCACCCGCCTTGTTCCCCTGTCCCTGATGAGGCGAAACTTGCTGTCCCTGAGGCTGCTATTGCACCTGTAGGTTAGGTGCACTGTATTGAGTGGGAGGTGCCTGGTAAGCCTGCTGAGACTGATGGGATGGCTATCCACCTAGAGAGTGATAGGACATCCTCCTAACAACCTATACTTTCTGAGCCTGGGGGTGACTAGAAGACCTAGTAATCACCCGCTTGCGCTTCCACTCAACCTGAGAGTCACGCTGAAGTCCCTCCATAGCAATGGCTGCATTCATCATAACACCAAAAGTCTGGTAGTTCTCTATGTACAGCTCCTTCTGCAAGATGCAAGAGAGGTCACGGTAGAAATGGTCCCTCTTCTTCTCATTAGTGTCTACATGGGTCCCAACATACTGTGCAAGATGGTTAAACTTGTTCATACAATCCATCACAATCATACTCCCTTGCTTTAGATCCAGGAACTCCGTTAACTTCCTATTCAACACACCACCAGGAATGTAGTACTCTTTGAAAGCAGCGGTAAACTCCTGCCAAGTCACACGGTGGTCCACTGCCTTCATGGCATTGAACATGTCCCACCATGCACTGGCAAAACCCAATAGCTGCTGCACTGCAAAGTGCACCTTCTGTTCTTTAGTCACAGTGAGCAGCTGAAACTTCTGCTCTAGAATACGAAGCCAATGCTCTGCATCCAGAAGCTTAGTCATTGGGAACGTGGGCGGGTGCGTCTTTATGAAATCCTGGTAAGAACAGGGCCCCTCGGGGCCGTGGGCACCACCCCCATTCCCGCCATTGCCTCCGTGGCTATAACACCCTAGGTGTTAGCCTTGCATAAATTGACTTGCATTGCATGAGCATGAGCATCAAGCATTCATATTTACGCTTTTACATTTGAAACATATGAATGAAACATACGAAACATGCCTTGTTATTTCATGTTTTCTTTGTGTATGCTTATGATCATGAGTGAATACATGTAGATGGTTGATATGAGTCACAAAAACATGTTAGCAACACATAGGTTAGCAAATAGGACATTGTTCATGAAGGTCACCTTTCATGACCAAACCCTTAAGTAAGATTTCATGTGTTAACCTAGATAGCACTATGTGTGACTAATACATGAAATGATTGTATGACCTTGCAATTTGCTTGAACATGTTTAGAGTATCATTATGAACAACTTTGATATTCATGGTTAGGGGTAAATAGGTCATTAAGCCATAGTTTGAAGTGTATCATCATTTAAATGTGACATGTTTGACCAAGTTTGAACTATGTGTTAGAGACCTTGCATGGAGGTGGTCACTAAAGCAAAGTTGTAGTAAATGTCATAGTGAACAACTTTTATGTTTGGGTTATTGACTGGTTTAGCTCCTAGCATGCTTGAAATTGGATCACAAGAATCAGCAAAACCAACCTTTCAACACTTAGCAATTTTACTAAGTCCTTGTTAACTGAACAGCCTGACAAGCTGACCTTCATGGCGATATACCTTGAATTCGGTTGCGAATTAGAACATGATTCCTTAACAAGAGTTGTAGCTGGTACATTAGGCTACAACTTTGATGTACGAAATTTTCACTGAAAGTCCACGGTCACGGAGTTTTCTTCACGGCAAAATGCGTCGTCAGGCTCGGCCTTGATTCTCTGAATCGACTGAACGGGCGATTTAGTGGCCGACCACCGGCAGGCTTCGCACGCCGCGTGGAGCCAGCGGCTGGCCGCTCGTCGCCGGCGCCTTGCTCAGCGCGGCAAAGGCAGGCCAGCGCACGCGTTAACACCCCAGTACCGCCCGCTCCCACCTAGCGCACCATTTCACATTTCCCGGCTCCTCCTTCGCCGTTCGCAGCGCCCGCAGCAGTAGTCAACCCCGCGCCGAGAGTCCGCCATCGCCGTTGAAGGCACCAGCTCGCGCCAAGCTTCTCCATCACCACAACAGCACCACCGCCACCCCAGCACCCACTGCTTCCCCTAGTGCCCGCTGATAGAGCTCGGTAAGCTCCAGCATCGTGCGCAAGCTCGCCGAAGCCCCACCGCCAACCCCGTCATTGTGGCCATGCCGCCATAGTCCACCTCTCGCTACGCTAGTTGGTGCGCTAGGTCCCCCATAGTATGTAGAAGCTTGTCCGCATGTTAGGTTGAGTCGCTGTGGTGTCCACCGGCGTAGCGCCGCCGTCCCGCTCCTCCGTGCCGCCATGGTCGCCGCCGTCGTCGCTAGCACCGATGAGAGGCCCAACCAAGTAGACCAATCGATGCGCTAGGTCGAGTAGGTCCCACCATGATGATGTCACCGCCGGTGAGTTCGCCGTCGGTGAGCTCTGGCTGCGCCAGTAGCGTAGCGCCACCTGCTCTGTTCTCGTCTCACTGACGTGTGGGTCCTCTGTCCAGCGGGTCCCACCGGTCAGCGGCAGTGAGAGTATAGGATAGTTCATATATTCCAGATTTGAGTGTGTTTTGTAATTTTTAGATCTCCAATTTGGTAGCTTCAAAAATGATGAAATAAATTTGGTAGTGTTCCTTAGGAAGTGTAGTATTTAGGAAAAATATAATATTGACACTTGCAGTAGAAATTTTGGCAGATTTAAATAGAAATTTGAAATGTGTTTTTGAATGCATGCAAACTTGTTTATTTTATATCTAGAGTTCCTTTGCTCCAAAAATTATGAAATTTTGGTAGAAAGCTATTCTTGACATGTATGAGCTCTAGTAAAAATTGGAGGACCAGTGCATGAGTAGATTTTTAGTTATAGATTTTCTTTTTACAATTAGGAGATCCTGGTATGAATTTTAATAAATTATTTATGAATCCAATATTCATGAACTTTTTTGGAGGTTATCCTAGTACCATAAGGATGATAAGAAAAATATGAAATCTGTTGCTTGACACTTTTCACTAGGGTTTTCTATTTGTGCTATTTTAAGCCTTTATGCTTTGTTTTTTTGTATAGAGTGTTTTACTGTATAAAATGGCATGAAACTTTTGCAGTAGTCTTTTGGTAGCATTAATAAGGCACTGTAAATTTTTGAGAATTTGTGAAGTATATTTGGTATATGTTTATTATTTAACCTATGTATCTAAATAAAATAATAAAGGCATTTAAATAAATAGTTTGGGCTTTACCATTATGTTTTCTTGAGTGTATTTGGTATGCTTAAACTGTTGGTAGACTTTGTGTTGTCAAACTTTGAATAATTACATGAAGTATAAGTATTGTTACTTTATAATGCGAATTGGAATAGTTTCCGGACAGATTCGGTAGTTTGATAAGTTGCACGATAAAAATGATGTTTGCTGTAAAAATGGTTAATAACAAAGTTGTAGATAACTTCATCATATGTCTTGTGTTAAAATTTCAGGACCATACGTCAAACGGTTTAGGAGTTACAACTGTTTAAAGTTAGCTTTTCCGAATTTGCTTGTTCTCTGGAATTTCTGGACAGCACTGATATGATTGTCTATTTCGGCTAAGATAAGTTGTGATTTAGCTTTTGTGAATTAAATAAGAGTTCTAGGTAATTTTCTAAGCTTTCCAGAAAGTCCAGGATCACTACATTTGGATAAATAGAACTCCAGTTATGAGTAAAACAAGTAGCTGTTGTTTGTGAAATAGTTGATGAATTGTTGAAGTAGTTGATTTCATAATCAAGAAGAGATATGCACCTACTCAGTAAACGCGATGCACTTGTTGTTACTTAAACCACATGCCATTAAGAATATTTGCTAGAATGCATTCTTCTTGTATCATCAAACCACACTTGTTAACATATTTGCATTCGCAATATCTTATGCCATATTCATGCATCTAGGATCGGAGGAAGAAATAACGTTGCTGGAATTCGACGAAGTAGAGGAAGGGGACCAGCAGGAGAATCCTCAAGTCGCAGCTCCTGAAGGCGAGGAGTAGAATCCTGAAGAGTTTCCGGAGTGCCCTGATCACCGCCCTACTTCCTTTCTGTGAGGCAAGCCCCGGAGCATTCTAAGTCTCCCAGTATTTTACAAATGATTACTTAAGTACTTATGATTGATGCATTAGGTTATAAGAGTTGAATGGAACCACTTGATGCATATAAATTCCTTGTCCAGATATTACACCTTTAACCGGTATAGGTCTAGGATCAAACATATGCTTAGCCATGCTTAGACCGGTAGAAGTCAGGTGATGTCCTGTCACCTGCGAGATATAGGTGGATACCAGAGCACGGTTGGCTATATTTGCTATCCTGGAATAGAACCATGGGGTAAAAGAAAATCAAGGCCGGGCGGAGTCTATGCGTAGGATGACTCATGTGATTCCGTCTGAGCCGATTAAGGACCGTACCATTGTTGGTGCCTCTGACAAGATTGAACGCATGCCTATCACTTAGCTGGCCGGATAACTCCTTCTGACCGCGAAGCCGAGTAGCTCAACTTAGGTCGGGACCCGTTCTGTTGTGCTCTCCTTGTGGGGGGCGATCAGACTGAGCCCAAGGGCAGGCTAGGCCTGAACGTCCTAGCATCTGGTGTCCCAGATTGTGCGGCACGGTACAGACCCACGAAATGTGTACCTGAGTTGTACCAAAGGTGACCTAAGGCTGCCTTCGCACGGTATGCCTGGGTTTGTGTTAGGAATAAATTCCCAGCTGGATGAAATCGATTCGAATCGCCGTCTCTCCCGGATAGTGAGAAACTTGGCTAGTCCCAACATCGTAGTAACTGTGCTATGGAACATGATGGTTCGGATGAATATGGAATTGCAATACCTGCTATGGTTACTATTGTATGCTTTTAAATGGATATACCACATGTTTGGCACAGGATAGTTGCTAATCTAGAGATGGATAGTAATAATTAACCTGATATTGGAACCATAATTGTATAGCTAAGTTAATCGCTTTTATGAAAAATGTTGTCAAGCTATCCCCACTTATACAGCCTTGCATAATCCTTGGAGTCAATTTATTTCTGGTTTATGACGGGTAAGTCTAGCTGAGTACCTTCTCATACTCAGGGTTTTATTTCCCATTGTTGCAGATGGCACTGTGTATCATCGTTATTGCAAGAGTTGCTTCTATCCCGCTGTGGATGAGGAGTAAGCCTTGGGCAGGCTTCTTATTAATCCTTCTACATGCTTTTGTGGACCGTGATCGTATTTTGGCATTGTACTAAACTATGTTGGAAACTTTACTTTCAAACTTAATTTGCTTTCGCTTTTATCTATCAAACTCGGTTTGTAATAACTAGTTTCATACTCTGATGATGAAAATGTATCTGTGAACTTTATGTAATATGTGGCATGTATGTTGAATCATGTACGATCTTGGTTGTTGTAAATCATTTATCGAGACCCGTCATGGTACTCGACGGACTACTGGGTTTATATGGGTTCAAGTATGACAGTGCGACCGCTTGGGGCCGCCATTGTACTTGTACTCTTATAAATTGGTTGGTTCTGTGACAGCTGGCATCAGAGCAAGATTCAACGTTAATTGTCACATGTGTATTTAAAACAAAAGTTTTTGTTTTCCAAAAACCCTTCTCTAGCAATTGATAGCTATATAATAGGTATTTGAAATCTAAAGTGTGCCAATGATCACTTTCCTTATGCCCAAATTAAGGACTATTAGGTGGCTATTTAAGTACTAACATGGGGGTTTTAACTTCGTCGTCCATACGGCGTGCTATTGTATGGATGCCATTCACTTGAATGGTAATGTATGGATCAAATGCCTCTACACCAAGGTAAGAAGATGAGTGACATGACCGCAAGATGTGAGCGTGCAGTCGGGGAGAGTTAGTTTTGGTACGGCTATGTATGCATGCTTGCATGTGTATATGGTGCGTATTTAATTGTGGGTTTAAATTGTTATCGAGTAGTTTGATACGGAAGTATATGTATGGGTATACATATAGGAAGTATTTAAATTTACATTCTGCATATTTCATTATGGGTTTGGGCTGAACTGAAACTCTTATGCAGGTACACTAACAACGAAACATGTAGCTCGACTAGTTACGCTATATATGAGAGAACGTATGTATGCCACCGTGTCTACCGCTAGAAACAATTTTTTTCTAAGTTTGTGAGGACGTACGGAACGAGCATGCATTATGATAATTATCATTTAAATAATTACATTGTTCCTCCCCTTATAAATTTCTTACTCGGTTATGTAACTCTTATCCATTATGGTCTTGTCTCACCAAAGTGTACATGTTGATAGTACCGATGGCAGCACCAGTTGGAGTGAGAATTTCCTGATAGTTTTCGGAACACCTACCCTATTGTGAGAGTTTTGCACTTTGCGGGGTACCATGAACCACCCCTCTATCACTGGAATAAAGGGACTTGAGCCAGTAGCTTGCATGGGCCCAGCATGTTGTGATGGATCTTCAACATGCGGTGCATTATCTGAACAACCAACTGCACCCGATCCTTAGTAAGGAAGACGAAGATCCAGAAATGTTAATATAAGATGACGGCTGGGATGAGAAAGAAGTGGAGCCAGAGAATGAGGATGATCCTATCTCCGACCTCGATAGCGATCTTAATGAAGATTAGAGTCACCTAGTGACTAGTATGTTAACACGGTGCGAGTCCGATAAGTGATAAAAGTGGTGGTGTCATGTTGCGAGAATGAATTGTTACGCCTCTGTTTTTATTGTGAATTTGAGAATTTTCTCCAGTAATTTCAGTTTGGCATGATTATAAATTCATCTGCAATCTTGTGGCATCCACCAATAATCGCTTATTGTTGCAACTTCGTAGATGACGCGCACCCGAGCAGGAGTTGGTAGCAATCATGATGGCAATGGTGATGACTTACCACCACCACCACCGCCGTCTGCTCAGGAGTTCTTTGCTTAGTTCTTGGGGAGCCAAAGGACAATGGAAGAAGCTCTACGCCTCATTGCGCAGAACACCACTCGTGGCCACCCACAGCAACAAGGGGCCGAGCCAAATCAGCACAGTACATTCAAGGAATTTTTGGATACAAAGCCTCCTATCTTCAAGGTGGCTGAGGAACCACTACAGGCTGACGAGTGGCTCAACACCATTGAGCAGAAGTTTCGCCTGCTAAGAGTCACCGAGCATCTGAAAGCTGAGTATGCTTCTCATCAGCTGCAAGGACCAGTAGGGATCTGGTGGGCACATTTCTTGTCATCACTACCTGCTAATGCGCGAGTGACATGGGAACAGTTTAAGCTGGCTTTTAGGGGACATTATATTCCCCCGGGCCTAATGCGCATGAAAGCGGCTGAATTTATGAGGCTCACTCAGGGAACAAAGACTCTCACAGAATACATGCACGCATTCAACAACCTATCCAGGTATGCTCCAGGTTTCGTGGATACCGAGGAGAAAAAGATAGAGAGCTTCAAGCGGGGCCTGGGTACCAAACTGATGAAGACCATGGCCAATTCTAGGTGTGCCACTTACAACGAGTTTATTAGTGATGCTCTGACCCAGGAAAACCACAATAATATGCATGCAGCTGCAAAGAGTCGCAAGAGGGCATTCGAGGTAGGTGCCTCCGGATCTTCACATGCAAGAGCGCCTATCACAGCTAGGCCACACTTCCGTCCACTTGCATCCAAGTTTAGGCCTCCACCACCTAAAGCTCAGAATAGCAGGCCACATAAACCATTCCGTAAGGCAGTCACTATTGCCTTACCAAAAGGGACTGGTAGTCAGGGAAGCTCCACAGGACCTAGGAATAATCAGCCATGTTTCAACTGCAATCAAATGGGTCATTGGGCCAAGGAATGCCCCCACCCCAAGAAGAATGGTAATCCGAATCAGAACAATCAGAGGCAGGCAAACTCAAGAGCACGTCCTGGATACGTGCATTATACCGCTGTGGAGGAAGTGCCCGCTGGAGAAGTTGTCATGGCTGTTATGTTCCTTGTCAACCAGCGTCCCGCTGTTGTTTTATTTGATTCGGGAGCGTCTCATTCATTTATGAGTCAAGCATTTGCATCTAGGCATGATCAGCAAATAATTGAAGTAAGCAAGGGTGGTTATAATATAAGTTCAGCAGGGGGTACTATTTCTATCAAAAAGATAGTCAAAAACGTGCTCATCTCTATACAAGGGAGGGAGTATACAACGGATTTGATAATATTGCCTGGGTTATCGATAAGTGTAATCTTAGGCATGAATTGGATGAAGGATCATGGTGTTCTCATTGACACCAGCACCCGTACTATTATGTTGAGAGAACCCACGAGAGGGAATGCTTTTCTAGTACCACTCTCCTGCAATTTTGAACTCCAACATTTAGCCTGTGCTATCCAAACCACCACACTTTGTGATATCCTAGTGGTTTGTGAGTTTCCGAATGTATTTCCAGAGGAATTACCAGGCTTACCACCTGATAGGGAGGTGGAATTTAAGATTGAGTTAGTGCCAGGTACAGCACCCATATCAAGAAGGCCCTATAGAATGCCACCCAATGAGTTAGCAGAACTTAAGGTTCAATTACAAGATCTATTGGACAAGGGTCTTATCCAACCTAGCTCATCTCCGTGGGGATGTCCAGCATTGTTTGTGAAAAAGAAGGACAAGTCACTGAGAATGTGTGTAGATTACAGACCACTCAATGCTATGACCATCAAGAACAAATACCCGTTGCCCCGCATCGACATCTTGTTCGATCAGCTAGCGAGGGCAAAGGTATTCTCCAAAATTGACTTGAGGTCAGGCTACCATCAAATAAAGATCAGACCAGAGGACATACCTAAAAATGCTTTCTCTACTAGGTACGACTTATATGAGTATTTGGTTATGTCTTTCGGACTAACAAATGCTCCTGCCTACTTTATGTACCTGATGAATTCGGTATTCATGCCCGAGCTTGACAAGTTCGTGGTCGTGTTTATTGATGATATATTGATTTATTTGGAAAATGAGTCAGATCATGAAGAGCATCTGAGGATTGTCCTATCTAGATTAAGGGAGCATAAGCTATACACAAAGTTTAGTAAGTGTGAATTTTGGTTGAGCAAGGTACCTTTCTTAGGTCACATCTTATCAAGGGATGGAATCTCTATAGACCCATCAAAAGTACAAGAGGTCATCGATTGGAAAGCACCAACTTTGGTTCATGAAGTTCAGAGTTTTCTAGGGTCAGCAGGATATTATCGTCGTTTCATTCCAGATTTCTCAAAGATAGCTAAGCCCATGACCAGACTACTTCAGAAAGATGAGAAGTACAAATGCACACCAGAATGTGAAGCAGCTTTTCACACCCTCAGAACTCTGTTGACTACAGCACTTGTGCTAGCACAACCAGACATTGAAAAGCCTTTTGATGTATTTTGTGATGCATCGAAAATAGGTTTGGGGTGTGTGCTTATGCAAGAAGGAAGAGTTATTGCATATGCTTCTCGGCAGTTGAGAAAGCATGAAGTCAACTACCCCACTCATGATTTAGAACTTGCAACAGTGGTTCACGCATTAAAGATATGGAGACATTACTTGTTGGGCAATGTATGTCATATATATACTGACCACAAAAGTCTCAAGTATATCTTTACCCAACCAGAGCTAAACATGAGACAACGAAGATGGTTAGAGCTAATTAAGGACTACAATTTAGAAGTGCATTACCATCCGGGAAAAGCTAATGTAGTAGCGGATGCACTCAGTCGAAAGTCTCATTGCAACACTATGGAAGCCTTATTGGAAGATAGATTCAACTTGTTACACCCTGCTATACTACACAATATCACGATCAGTTGTTCACTTGAGAGCAAAATCATAGAGTTGCAGCAGACAGATGTAGGAATAAGTCACATCAAGAGAAAAATGCAAGAGCAAGAGACCAAGCATTTCAGATTGGATGAAAGAGGTGTGTTCTGGTTTGAGGACTGACTTGTGGTACCAAAAGACCGTGAGCTGAGGAACCAAATTTTAGATGAAGCTCACTCGTCCAAATTGTCTATCCATCCAGGTAGTAGTAAGATGTACCAAGATTTGAAAATCCGTTTTTGGTGGACTAAGATGAAGAAGGAGATCGCAGCCTATGTCGCTAGGTGCAATAACTGTAGTCGAGTAAAAGCTGTTCATATGAAATCTATCGGATTACTTCAGCCATTGCCTATCCCAGGTTGGAAATGGGAAGAAATCAGTATGGACTTTATCATAGGCCTTCCAATGACACCACAAGGTCACGATTCAATATGGGTTATTGTTGATCGTCTCACCAAGTTAGCACATTTTATACCCGTGAACACACGGTATATAGTTGGGAAATACGCTGAAATATATGTTTCCCAGATCGTGAGACTACATGGAGTACCCAGGACTATAATCTCAGATCGAGGACCACAGTTCA
This sequence comes from Miscanthus lutarioriparius, assembly GCA_904845875.1. Lineage (NCBI taxonomy): Eukaryota > Viridiplantae > Streptophyta > Magnoliopsida > Poales > Poaceae > Miscanthus > Miscanthus lutarioriparius. Next base: position 37,899,078 of record CAJGYO010000014.1, on the reverse strand, counting down.
TAGCTCATTTCTAGGAGCACTTACACCAGGCTTTGGGAACCAAGCTAATCAGAAGTTCTGCATATCATCCACAAACTTCTGGACAGACAGAGCGAGTAAACCAAATCCTAGAAGATTTGCTTAGAGCTTGTGTTATATCTTCAAAAGGTTCATGGGAGAAATGGTTGCCTTTAGCTGAGTTCTCCTATAACAACAGTTATCAAGCAAGTATCAAGATGGCTCCATTTGAAGCCTTGTATGGCCGAAAATGTAGAACTCCATTGAATGGGATTGAGCCCGGTGAAAGGAGATACTTTGGTATTGACTTTGTCAATGAAGCTGAAGAGCAAGTACATGTGATCCAACAGCATATGAAGGCAGCTCAATCGAGACAAAAGAATTATGCTGATAAAAGAAGAAGATCACTGACTTTTGAAGTGGGTGACTATGTGTACTTGAAAGTATCACCCATGAAAGGGGTGAAGATATTTGGGATGAAAAAGAAGCTTTCACCTAGATATGTAGGGCCATACAAGATTGTGGAACGAAAAGGAAATGTCGCTTATAAGTTACAACTTCCACCAGAAATGAGTGCAATCTTTGATGTCTTCCATGTTTCTTAGTTGAAGAAATGTCTTCGAGTACCTGAAGAAGCTATTGCACCCACCAACATACAGCTTCAATCGGATTTGACCTATGAAGAAAAGCCAATCTGAGTGTTAGAAGAGATGGAAAGAGTGACACGTAGTAAGATCATTAAGTTCTATAAGGTGGTGTGGAACAATCACAGTGAACAAGATGCTACGTGGGAACGAGAGGATTATTTACGAGAGGTTTATCCCACCTTTTTCCAAGAATGAAAGGTCTTGCAAATCTCGGGACGAGATTTTTATAAGGGGGAGGGGCTGTAACACCCTAGGTGTTAGCCTTGCATAAATTGACTTGCATTGCATGAGCATGAGCATCAAGCATTCATATTTACGCTTTTACATTTGAAACATATGAATGAAACATACGAAACATGCCTTGTTATTTCATGTTTTCTTTGTGTATGCTTATGATCATGAGTGAATACATGTAGATGGTTGATATGAGTCACAAAAACATGTTAGCAACACATAGGTTAGCAAATAGGACATTGTTCATGAAGGTCACCTTTCATGACCAAACCCTTAAGTAAGATTTCATGTGTTAACCTAGATAGCACTATGTGTGACTAATACATGAAATGATTGTATGACCTTGCAATTTGCTTGAACATGTTTAGAGTATCATTATGAACAACTTTGATATTCATGGTTAGGGGTAAATAGGTCATTAAGCCATAGTTTGAAGTGTATCATCATTTAAATGTGACATGTTTGACCAAGTTTGAACTATGTGTTAGAGACCTTGCATGGAGGTGGTCACTAAAGCAAAGTTGTAGTAAATGTCATAGTGAACAACTTTTATGTTTGGGTTATTGACTGGTTTAGCTCCTAGCATGCTTGAATTTGGATCACAAGAATCAGCAAAACCAACCTTTCAACACTTAGCAATTTTACTAAGTCCTTGTTAACTGAACAGCCTGACAAGCTGACCTTCATGGCGATATAACTTGAATTCGGTTGCGAATTAGAACATGATTCCTTAACAATCTAGGGCGATTTAGTGGCCGACCACCGACAGGCTTCGCACGCCGCGTGGAGCTAGCGGCTGGCCGCGCATCGCCGGCGCCCTGCCCAGCGCGGCAAAGGCAGGCCAGCGCACGCGTTAACACCCTAGCACTGCTCGCTCCCGCCCAGCGCACCATTTCGCATTTCCCGGCTCCTCCTTCACCGTTCGCAGCGCCCGCAGCAGCAGCCATCCCCGCGCCGAGAGTCCGCCATCGCTGTTGAAGGCACCAGCTCGCGCCTAGCTTCTCCATCACCACAACAGCACCACCGCCACCCCAGCAACCCACTGCTTCCCCTAGTGCCCGCTGATAGAGCTCGGTAAGCTTCAGCGCCGCGCGCAAGCTCGCCGGAGCCCCGCCGCCAACCCCGTCGTCGTGGCCACACCGCCACAGTCCACCTCTCGCTACGCTAGTTGGTGCGCTAGGTCCCCCGTAGTACGTAGAAGCTTGTCCGCATGTTAGGTTGAGTCACCCTAGTCTCCACCGGCGTAGCGCCGCTGTCCCGCTCCTCCGTGCTGCCATGGTCGCCGCCGTCATCGCTAGCACCGACGAGAGGCCCAACCAAGTAGACCAATCGATGCGCTAGGTTGAGTAGGTCCCACCGTGATGATGTCACCGCCGGCGAGTTCGCCGTCGGCGAGCTCTGGCCGCGCCAGTAGCGTAGCGCCGCCTGCTCTGTTCTCGTATCACTGACGTGTGGGTCCTCTGTCCAGCGGGTCCCACCGGTCAACGGCAGTGAGAGTATAGGATAGTTCATATATTCCAGATTTGAGTGTGTTTTGTAATTTTTAGATCTCCAATTTGGTAGCTTCAAAAATGGTGAAATAAATTTCGTAGTGTTCCTTAGGAAGTGTAGTATTTAGGTAAAATATAATATTGACACTTGCAGAAGAAATTTTGGCAGATTTAAATAGAAATTTGAAATGTGTTTTTGAATGCATGCAAACTTGTTTATTTTATATCTAGAGTTCCTGAGCTCCAAAAATTATGAAATTTTGGTAGCAAGCTATTCTTGACATGTATGAGCTCTGGTAAAAATTTGAGGACCAGTGCATGAGTAGATTTTTAGTAATAGATTTTCTTTTTATAATTAGGAGATCCTTGTATGAATTTTTATAAATTATTTATGAATCCAATATTCATGAACTTTGTTGGAGGTTATCCTAGTGCCATAAGGATGATAAGAAAAATATGAAATCTGTTGCTTGACACTTTTCACTAGGGTTTTCTATTTATGCTATTTTAAGCCTTTATGCTTTGTTTTTTTTGTATAGAGTGTTTTACTGTATAAAATGGCATGAAACTTTTGCAGTAGTCTTTTGGTAGCATTAATAAGGCACTGTAAATTTTTGAGAATTTATGAAGTACATTTGGTATATGTTTATTATTTAACCTATGTATCTAAATAAAATAATAAAGGCATTTAAATAAATAGTTGGGCTTTACCATTATGTTTTCTTGAGTGTATTTGGTATGCTTAAACTGTTGGTAGACTTTGTGTTGTCAAACTTTGAATAATTACATGAAGTATAAGTATTGTTACTTTATAATGCGAATTGGAATAGTTTCCGGACAGATTCGGTAGTTTGATAAGTTGCAGGATAAAAATGATGTTTTCTGTAAAAATGGTTAATAACAAAGTTGTAGATAACTTCATCATATGTCTTGTGTTAAAATTTCAGGACCATAGGTCAAACGGTTTAGGAGTTACAACTGTTTAAAGTTAGCTTTTCTGAATTTGCTTGTTCTCTGGAATTTCTGTACAGCACTGATATGATTGTCTATTTTGGCTAAGATAAGTTGTGATTTAGCTTTTGTGAATTAAATAAGAGTTGTAGGTAATTTTATAAGCTTTCTAGAAAGTCTAGGATCACTGCATTTGGATAATTAGAACTCCAGTTATGATTAAAACAAGTAGCTGCTGTTTGTGAAATAGTTGATGAATTGTTGAAGTAGTTGATTTCATAATCAAGAAGAGATATGCACCTACTCAGTAAACGCGATGCACTTGTTGTTACTTAAACCACATGCCATTAAGAATATTTGCCAGAATGCATTCTTCATGTATCATCAAACCACACTTGTTAACATATTTGCATTCGCAATATCTTATGCCATATTCATGCATCTAGGATCGGAGGAAGAAATAACGTTGCTGGAATTCGATGAAGTAGAGGAAGGGAACCAGCAGGAGAATCCTCAAGTCGCAGCTCCCAAAGGCGAGGAGCAGAATCTTGAAGAGCTTCCGGAGTGCCCTGATCACCGACCTACTTCCTTTCTGCGAGGCAAGCCCCGGAGCATTCTAAGTCTCCTAGTATTTTACAAATGATTACTTAAGTACTCATGATTGATGCATTAGGTTATAAGAGTTGAATGGAACCACTTGATGCATATAAATTTCTTGTCCAGATATTACACCTTTAATCGGTATAGGTCTAGGATCGAACATATGCTTAGCCATGCTTAGACCGGTAGGAGTCAGGTGATGTCCTGTCACCTGCGAGATATAGGTGGATACCGGAGCACGGTTGGCTATATTTGCTATCGTGGAACAGAACCATGGGGTAAAAGAAAATCGAGGCCAGGCAGAGTCTATGCGTAGGATGACTCATGTGATTCTGTCTGAGCCGATTAAGGACCGTACTGTTGTTGATGCTTCTGACAAGATTGAACGCATGCCTATCACTTAGCTGGCCGGATAACTCGTTCCGGCCGTGAAGCCGAGTAGCTCAACTCAGGCCGGGACCCGTTCTGTTGTGCGCTCCTTACGGGGGGCGATCAGACTAAGCCCAAGGGCAGGCTAGGCATGAACGTCCTGGCATCTAGTGTCCTAGATTGTGCGGCACGGTACGGACCCATGAAATGTGTACTTGAGATGTACCAAAGGTGACCTAAGGCTTCCTTCGCGCCGTATGCCTGGGTTTGTGTTAGAAATAAATTCCCAGCTGGTTGAAATCGATTCGAATCGCCGTCTCTCCCTGATAGTGAGAAACTTGGCTAGTCCCAACATCGTAGTAACTGTGCTATGGAACATGATGGTTCGGATGAATATGGAATTGCAATACCTGCTATGGTTACTATTGTATGCTTTTAAATGGATATACCACATGTTTGGCACTGGATAGTTGCTAATCTAGAGATGGATAGTTATAATTAACCTGATATTGGAACCATAATTGTATAGCTAAGTTAATCGCTTTTATGCAAAATGTTGTCAAGCTATCCCCACTTATACAGCCTTGCATAATCCTTGGAGTCAATTTATTTCTGGTTTATGATGGGTAAGTCTAGCTAAGTACCTTCTCGTACTCAGGGTTTTATTTCCCATTGTTGCAGATGGCACTGTGTATCATGGTTATTGCAAGAGTTGCTTCTATCCCGCTGTGGATGAGGAGTAAGCCTTGGGCAGGCTTCTTATTAATCCTTCTACATGCTTTTGTGGACCGTGATCGTATTTTGGCACTGTACTAAACTATGTTGGAAACTTTACTTTCAAACTTAATTTGCTTCCGCTTTTATCTATCAAACTCGGTTTGTAATAACTGGTTTCATACTCTGATGATGAAAATGTATCTGTGAACTTTATGTAATATGTGGCATGTATGTTGAATCATGTACGATCTTGGCTGTTATAAATCATTTATCGAGACCCGTCGTGGTACTCGACGGACTACCGGGTTTATATGGGTTCAAGTATGACAGTGCGACCGCTTGCGGGCCGCCATTGTACTTGTACTCTTATAAATTGGTCGGTTCTGCGACAGTGGCCCCCAAGGGTGAAGCCACCAATTGCCTAGGCTAGCATCTCCAAGGCACGGGCTGACTCACGCTGAGCAGCCAGCATCTCCGCCATCATCACCACATGGGTCATCGGAGGTGGTGGTGGCGGAGGAGGAGCCAGAAGTGGGGCCTTGTGGCTATCCCCATTGGTGTGGCCATTGTCCTCACCGTGACCGTTATCACCCTGGTCTACCCCAGCACAGGTACTCCCCCGACCAGACCTTAGGTTCATCTATAAACAGATAAGAACCAACCATTAGAGACAACCCTCTAGATTAGGAACAACAGACTTAGAGAAATGATAAGACTTTTATTAAAGCATTCTTTTAGGTTATCCTATCAATTCACTAATCCAAATTATACATGTGGGGGAAGTTTAGTTTAAACAAGATTCTCTTTTCATGATGCATGCATCGGCCTACCCATTCACTCAAGCCGGAATATAGCGGCATTTGCAAAAAAAATTGGCACATCTCACACTCACTTTCCGCTTGCTAAATGATTATTACATAGTGTAAGTTAGTGTACCTGCAGAAAAATGATTAGATCAAACCAGTGCCGCTATCCTAGATAGACCATATTACTAGGGCTTATACTTATTTACGTAATTTTATCGCATCCTATTTTTTGCAAAGCTTTTGCTGGTCAAATTTTAGGTTTTGAAAAGAGTTTTTAAACTCGTAGACTTATTATTGGCTCTGGTACCACCTGTGGCAGAACCGCCTGAAATGGAACGCTTTTGGAGGCGCTCGTCTTCCACTAGACACTAACCACCCCAAAAGTTGGCAACATCAGATGGTTCCATCAAGCACACCCCAAGGGAGAACTCGAACAATTCGCGTTTTTCATCCAGGGTCCAATAATGAGAATGAGTTTACAATACTTAGACCATTTCTTACAACAAGAGTTCTTGAAAATACATTATTACAATACCAAGTTCAGAGTGTGGAATTTAACAGCGTTATTGAAATAAACATCTAACGATAAGATACAAGGATCCGTTCGTGCCCACCAGAAGAATCCTCCACACAACAGCCATTCCTCAAGGTGCACCTGCAACAGGGGTAAATAAACCCTGAGTACGCAATGTACTCGCAAGACTTACCCAAATAGTGGGAATAATTTCCTGACTCCAAAGGATATGATAAGCTTTATAGTTTGCTGGGTTTCCTTTTTGCGTAAAGCATTACTAATAGTAAATCCTTATGTATGTTATTGTTAGCTGTCATGATTAGTTCATTAGCTAACCATTCTATGTAAGCACATGTTCAACTTTCAAGCAAGAGTTGAGCAATCAGGTCCATTCATTCCCTTGCGTCTTCTAGTCCTTACTACGGTGCTAGATCATAGCCAAGCTGTACTGTATCACACGGTGATTTGCGAACCAATGTATCCCAGTTGGGTACCCCAAAACACATGCCCCACTTGTACCCCAGGCACAAGCAAGACCAACCCACCACTCTCCTGTCAAGGGGTCCAGGTCCCGTCCAAACTTAGACTCCAAGCCCCACTCCTGAGTCCCAGACCCAGTGTGGTGCTTAGACCTCCACCATCCCCGCCTCCAATCAGTCAGTCCAGAAAGAGCCAAAACCCACGATAAGAGAGCAAGGAGCCTTCCCGCTCCCATAAGCAAGTATGTGCTCATGATAATTAGTCTGTGACCTGACTAGAATCCACTGCAATGGACGGTCCTTAACCGACATAGACAGTGAAAGTAGTGTAACCAAGCTATGCCCCGTTGGCCACAGGACACAACCTATTATACCCACCAATACCCGTACCATATCCCTGCCCGGTCTCTATTTCCTTTTACCATTTTGTCAAGAGAGTAATAATAATCACCTATTGTGAGTAACGACAGGTTACTCATGCTACCGATAGCCTAAGCATAGCAGCTACTCGACCTATACTAGTAGAACTCATAGGTAGGTTTATCAATGCATGTAGTTTCAATATAGATCCTATAACATAAATGCACATCACACATATATATATATATATCCAGTGATCATTTAAAATAAGGGTTATGCACCAGGGCTTGCCTTAGGCAGGCGGGGTGTTAGCTAAGTTAGTCAGTGATGACTCTAGGACCTCCTCCTGCACAAGGACCTCCTCCTCATACTCCTCAATTACCTCCTCATATTCCTGCTCTCTGGCGATCACGAACTCCACCAACTCGTTCTCTACATGCATGCAATGATGATGCAACACTTAGTATTTATGCAACAACTCTTAAAATAAGAATACACTTACTAAGCTACTAAGCTAGCTCTAATGACTAAGGCACTAAGCTAACTATTATCTTTACCAAGCAAAGTGTTGGGTTCAACTAACACACACCTAGCTTTACAATTGAAGGATATATCTTTATTTCTACTAATGATTTAATGTATATTTGAAACAAAGAGCATTTAACTACCCTTATGTCTAGTCTATTCTAAAGCTACAAAAATTATAGTAAGCATATAATAATATAATGAATCTACTGTAAAAATTTCATGGCCAAAGCTATTACCAATTTGCCACAAAAATTCCTACAATTATTAATCTAAATAACATTAAACAATTTCAAATGATTTAATAGACCTTAGCATCAATACAAACATGTATAAACTAGCCATACTATCGGATAGACAATATTTTTAGGAACTCAACAAAATTTATTTCACAATTTTTGGACACTTATATGAATTGATATTAATTATCAAAGATCAGCCTAGAAATAAAATGATATAACTATTTCTAATTTCTTAGGAAAAGGAAAAAGCAAATCAGGCCTTGCAGCCTAATGAGGCACGGCCACAACGACGTAGCCCACACAGGGGGGAGCCCGCGCGCGCTGACACATTTGCACAAAAGTCCCAGCGCTTAAACGAAATCGCGCGTCCACTATGCGTGCTATTCACGCAGCCAACAATCATGCACTAATGACCCTATAATAATTCACCTTCGCATCGTGGAGGTCCTAGGTGCCCCCGTGCTCACCGGCATGGAGGCACGACACTGATCGGCCACGCCGGCCACCTAAGGTTATCACTGGCCCAGCTAGCGAGCCAACCTCCATCTACGGTCCTAGCGCCTATGCTAAGTGGGGGTACGGGAGCAGCGGAGCTCTCAGAAGCGGTGGCCACAGCGAGCGGTCACTCATGATAGTGGTGCAGCCATACCAGCCACCCTAGACCACCGCACATCTATCTAGCGATTGTGAGAGCATCCTTAGCTAACCCTGGACTCGGCCGTAGCATTTGTTGGAGCCAGGGGGTGGCGGAGAAAGCTGGTCACGTGCGACCAGAGGGGTGCAGCGGTGCTCTGCGATGGCACGGCCGTGTCAGCTACGGTGTGAAGGCAGTAGAGGTTAGGTAGTGGTGCATAGGGTGAAGTGGAGAGGGAGGCAAAGCTTGTGATGCTATTGGTTGAATGTGAGAGGCTCTGGGGTCGATGAATGCTCTCGGCATTTGTCGATGCGGCCTTAGAGGCCCGGCGGCGAGCGACTCCAAAATTGGAGTTCATCATGACATGAGTCAAGGCGGGGTAGGGTCAGGTGGCTAGATGACTCACAGGTAGAGCTAGAGAGGCAGTGAATCGACATGAGGTGACCTGTATCTGCCTAATTTAAGGAAGCGGCTTCATCAACCATGGCAATAGGGAAGAAAAAACCAAGGAGGGGGAAGAGGTAGGTCCGGCTTGGTCTGTTCTCGCCTTGGTAGTGTGCGGTCGATGCTACTAGGGCGACACATGCTCAGGAGCCAAAGCCAAAACATGCGCATGTAGGCAGTGGGGTAGCGTGGCATGCGCGGCCACAACACCGTTAATGGCAAGGCGACAGCTCGAGACAGCAAGGGGTAAACCCACGTGCTCAGAGATGCGATGGGCGGTAGCGTCACAACACAAGACTGTGAGGGTAGCAACAGCAGCAGCGTAGTGCGGTGATGTGACGACAGTGGCAATAGCTACTCTACGACGTGGCATCAAGGCAGCCACGCGAGGCAGGGCAATGTGCACGGGATGGGGTTAGTGGCCCGCTGCGACTGGCCTTGGCCAAGCCAAGGCGGCTCGACCGACCCAACGCGATGGCGTGGCGCGTGAGATGTGACCAAGTGCATGGTGCGGGGTGGCCACGTGGTGACCGCACCCACGGCACCAGACCGCTCGAACTGTGACATGCATGAATTTTAAAGCTTCAACCATGACCCATCTAGCTCAGTTATGACCCAACCAACTCGGCCAAGCTAAAGATGGTACCTAAGGCTACTAGATGGAGCAAAATACTTGGACCAAGGCAGACTAGAGAAGAAAATATGGGCATGCCAAGTTGGTGCTGCCAACCGACGCCCAAGACCCTAGACTAGCTGTCCAAACATCATTTTCTAACTTTTTGTATCAATTAATTGATGATCAAGACACATACCAACTAAACTAACCCCTATATCATTGAAAAGTACTCACTTTGATGCAACCCACTAAGGAAAAACATAATACTAATGTTCAATCCAATTTTTAGAATTAAATTGCCAAAGTAACATTGACACTACCAACTTTTAGACTTAGAGGAATTTAAAGCTAAGGCTGACTTGAATTTCCAATTCAAATTCTAAGCTCCTAAAAGTACTAATTAACAACCCATATTCTTGAAAGGCAAAGTTGCATTGTCATCTACAAAGTTTGTACTTCAAACTTTATTTAGACATCACCTATATTTTTATAGCGTTTTTGTTCAATAAAAATTAGTTAACATCTCTACTTGCTAACTTTATAAATTGTGAATTAACTTTTTGTTTTACATTTTTACGACTCGTTTAAGTTACAATGCTTTACCTATCCATCACACCACATGCAATATCACTTAAGTATGGTGCTCATGACATGTTTTAGCAAGTGATTCACTGTGTAACACCGAGGGTGTTACAACCTTGCTACTAGAATTGATTAGGAGGCTTGCATTAAGTGAATTAGGCTAGGAAAAGTGGTGTCATTTTGTACTAACCACTTTGCTCTTGTAACTATGTATTTGTAGAGAAATTTTTAATAGGCTATTCTACTCCCCTCTAGTCATCTAGATCCTTATAAATCTCCCCGTAAGCTTTTGTGGGGACAGGGATAGGGATTTTTCCTCATGGGGTTAGTGATGGGGAGCCATTCCCTAACAGAGAATTCTACACTACCATTTCTATGCATGCTAAATCCCATTCAGCTCTTTGTTGAATAGTTTCATATACTTTTGGAGTCATGTTTTCCATGGAGAGCATTGTAGAATCATAGCCATGAGAGCATCAGATCTTCCCTGGTCTATTTCATATATGGTATAATGAAAGGTGATGTATGAATAAGACATCCATGTATCTTTAGCTTTAGTTCTCCTGATTGGTAAACTTACTAGAACATATGTTGCCTTCTATGACGAATATATCATGGCAATAGAGCAATTTGTCATTGTGTCATTCTATTTTATGATGTTTCATGGTGAACGATATGAGTTAGTGAAAAAAATGAGTTCTGTCATATTAGGCCACCACGTAAACATTACAAATTAATGACAATGCTAGGCCATCATAGGTTGTATTTTGATTTTTGTTTCAAGATATAATGTTTTAGTTATGACTTATGGTTGAACCACAAAGGATACAAATCAAATACTACACTTTTTCCCCCTTTGTTTCCCCACCATGGGCTGATTTCCATGTGGCCCATCTCTCATTTCTCCTTCCTTGGCTGGCTCGGATGAGTGGGCCTCCCTTCCTCTCCTTCCTAGACACGACCCATTAGTGGCCTAGCTTAAATTTTTTTCCTCTCACCTTCCTTTCTTGTGCCACAACCCAAAGTTAGTTGGTTCCTCCTTCCTCTTGCCATTGACTCCCTCTCTCCTTCTATCACACTCATGACCGCATCACCGCTTCTCTCTCTTTCTCTCCCTCCTTCCCTCCCTCTCACACACATGTCAATTTCATCAGTCCTCTGCCAGTTCCGCCTCTCTTCGGTGATACTCCTCGACCCTTCCTCTAGGCTTAGGCATGGTTAGATTGGGTGATCCCCAATCGGGCCACCAACGCCCCTTTCTTACCACTAGCGGATTTGGTGATCCTAGGGTCTCGAGCATATAGCTGTGGCAAGTTGTGCATGTGCACCCACACAGGTGTGCGATGGGGGTATGGATCAAGCGCGCAGCCACCGATGTTATCTGCATTGTTATGATCTATGATATCATGTTGACGCCACCTAATCCCCCATTTCCCATAAAAATTAAAATAATAAATAAGTAGAAACACATGTATAAGTACCTAAATTATGGAGCTCCCCACATGTCAATGAAACATAACAATACCACTATAATTTTAGTAAGAGAATAAATAAAAGAAATACCTAGAAAATCTAGTTCATGTGAATGATACCTTTTATCTTTTTAACCTTGTATGAAAACTTGTGAATAGTTTTTCACCCTCATATGAACTCCAAATTACTTGATTCTTTTTTTCTTTTTTACAACCATGTTCTGTCATATCATGGCTTCGTTTTTAAGTATTTGTTGTTGTTCTTGTTTTTTCTTTTATGCACCTCTGTTGCGGTCAATCAAGTGGATAATCCCCTTGAAACTGAACGAACCAAAAGGATTGGACTCCATCCTTCTGATCCTAACTATTTCTATAGAAAGTTTCTTCTAAATAAGAGAAGCGACATGGTATATATATATTGGTCAAGGCAGCTTGCTCCAATCATGCTTAGTTTATTGAATGAAGAGTTCACTCGTAGAAATGTCGGTTCTTTCCTCTGATTGCTCCTAGCGCTAACTAGCTTAACATCCATTTTGTTGCTTGGTTTCTTTAGTAGTGCATGCTGATCGATTATAACATCAATTAATTATTTTTGCCTCAATATGTATATTGAGATACATAGTATACATAGTGAGATACATAATATACATTCATCAAGTAAATTAAAATGTAGTAACCATGCATATGCTTCATTTGGCCTTCATTTCACATCATAGCTTCACAGTGTTAACTCTTCTCACTAGTAAGTTTTCAAAGTGACTAATAGTTAACTTCATCTTTTTTACATGAAAATTTAACATAACTTTGATTTTGTACATTTATTTATGTATGGAATTGAGTTATATTATGTGGTAATATCCTTTTATGAGAACTTAATTGTACTTGTACCTGTTTATTGAAATTGGGGGTAAGGTTTGCGTGCGTACGTTCTTAGGGGTGAGTGTGCGTGCGTTTTGAGCGTCTGCGTTTAATATGTAATCTAAAAAATGATTAATTTACAAGAAAAATAAAAAAAGAAGGTAGTTATAGGGCCCATTTGTTCATTTCAAGTTTATAGTATCACTCTCATTTTGGGCAATTCTTCAAGATGATTAATCGTTGAGTTTATCTTTCTTGTTTCTAAATTTAATATAATCTTTACTTCATATGTTGGTTAATCTAAATAATTTAACTCTATACCTTTTAATTATATACTTATTTGTTGTTTAAATTTGTATGTGTTTTTATCAAAAATACTTTGCGGTTGAACCGATTATGGTTTAAAAAATACATTTATAATATGAACATATGAGTACATATATGCATTTCAATATAACATGCAAATTTGAAAGAAAAAATAAAATGTTGTGAATATTAGTACCTATTTTTTATTTTTAATAGTACATAAATATTCATAGAAAATATTGAAATTTGGCACATAACCAAAATGCATCCTTATAATATCCCAAAAAATTTCATAAAAAATCGAACGGAGGTAATCATATATTTTGTCTGTTGTTTCAAAGCACATGTTTATATAAGGACATGAGCTCTATGCATACGACAATGCTTGGAGATAGAGGACGAGGAGATCAGCGAGGGTGTCCTAACCGAGAAGGAGGCCCGAAGCTCATCCGGTTCGAGTCACCAAGGTGGAGACCCAAATCAAGTTCAAGCCTATCTCGGGTTTCAGGACCAGTCTGTCATAAAACTAGTCACACGGGCGCGTCCGGGCTCTGTTTTCGACGATCCACATATGAATGAAAAGCTAATTTGATAGGACGATAATGCAAGTGGTCTCACATCAAAATCCCTTCGAAATCAACGGGAATCGTCGAAACAAGTCAGCGTCAAGAATCTGTCAGGGTGCTGCGATACCGTCTTTTGGTCCGTTAGGCCGAGTATCGTCTTAGAGCCCATTAGGGGGCACATCCAAGGGGGACGTCCGGGGCTCTATAATTAGCAGCCGTCGCTCTCCTTATGGTTTGGGTTTTATTTAGTTCTTGATTTCCTCGTAAAACAGACGTCGTTTTGCTGCAACTGTGCCGCCAAGGCTGCTTGCTGTGAACCAGGGCTCTAGTTCTTGATCTTGTTCGCTTGTGGTGATTAGTCCTTTCGAATATAGACTTGAACTTCTTCTTTTTTTCATAAGCCTCATATTTATTTGTAATTTCAGATTTCATTTATCCTGTTCATGCTTGTGTTCTCGATTCGCTTGAAGGAAAGCCTTCTCGGCGAGGTCAATCGTGTTCGCGTGGTTGATAACCAACGAATCAGTGGTGTAACGGTTGCGGGGGTCTGAATCAGTCTTGGTCCGAAGCCTAGATCGTGAACGTCGAGTCTCCACCAATCGACGGTATCATATCTTTCGGAAGATCGGGCCTTGTCTACATCAGTTTATGTTCATGATTCCCTCATGAGCAAGTACCTAGGTGGTTAATAGCTTATATTAGTCAATTTTAACTTTAATATAACCATGCTTTCATATGTTTGATATGTAAGAAATTGAGTGTGGGACATAATCCCCAGGTACCCCACAAGGAAGGGACAAGATCTAGTTCGATTAGGATTTTTCACATGTAATCCTAGTAACATTGCTATCATGTAATCCTAGATCGGCAAGCCATGAGATAGCACACATGTACAACACATCTCATAAACAATTCAACGCAAAAGGCCTCATGCCGCACTGGAGTAAGGTATTATGTGCATCGTGGCCTGAACCAGTATAAAACACTATCTCTTGCGTTTACCGTCGAGTTCTGCATACGTCGAAGTCCACCAACCATCGTCCTGGGTAACCCCATGACGAGTTGTCGGTCCTCAAACACCGACATTGAATTATACCTTTTTTCTCCATTGTGTGCCTTATGGTCTGTTTGGATGTAGATATTGAAGATGTTGGCATTGAATTGGTACCAATACCAAATTAGCCTTGTATTGGAAATGACTCACAATACCAAATTTATTGTTTGGATGTGCGTAGAATTGACCCATCTCCTCCTCTCCACCGCACCACCCCGACACTCCTGTAGGAGCACCTGCCGGACCTGGGGAAGAAGGAGAGTGAGGCATCGGGGGCAGCGACCTTGACCAGCAGGCACTTGCTGGAGCTGGGGAAGAAGGAGAGGGAGGCGTCAGGGGCGGCGACCTTGACTGGCGGGCACTTGCCGTACTTGGGGAAGAAGGAGAGGGAGGCGTGCAGGCGGAGTAGGCAACATCGGCGTGTGGAGCGGCGGCCGTACGAGCGAGCGGATGGAGGTGCGCCAGTACGTGGAGCGAGCGAATGGAGGTGCGCCATGCGAGCGAGCGGAGGGAGAAGAAGAGGTGCGCCGGCCTACGAGCGAGCGAGCGGAGGCAGGTGTGCCGTGTGATCGAGCGAAGGGAGAAGAAGGGGGTCGCGGCTCCGATTCCCCGCAATACGGAGGGTCGCGGCTCTGTATTGCGGGTGAGGGGGCGCTGTTGTAGCGAATACCCCTTGGCATTGAAGTTTATTTCCAATTCCAAAGTCTAGGCCATCCAAAGAGAGGCATTTGGTGCTATCCAATGCCAATTTCAATTCCTAAGCCCCAATGTCTACATCCAAATGCAGCCTTAAAGTTAACTAAATTGTTACATATACACAAATTTTAGCCTATCAAAACCCACCAAAAGTGATGCGTGCACCCAAGAAGTGCACACCAAAAATTGATTTGATCCTCTTCTTTGTTAGGAAAATTCTCATAATTCACAAAAAATCCTAGAAATTCATCTAAACACATTAAGCCTTCCCCACACCATTTTTACTACAAGAAAGTATAATCCAAGAAAATTCCCAAAAGTCCTAGAAAATCACATGCACTCATTTGCCTCAATTCATGAACACACGTAGTTTGGAACATACACTAGTACAAGAACTGGAACATATAGCATATATATATCATTTTGTTGATTTTGTCATTTATAATTGAAGGAGACTAACACGGTAAGAAAATACACTTTAATATTTTTATAATAGTACAAGTCTAGCCCTGTTTATTTGCATGGGCAACCTTTGTTAGTTTTAAAACTAAGAAAAATTCACGTGCTTTAATTATGAATCGTGTAATGGCTAGTATTTTGTTTGGTTACAATGCAGTCTACTATGCTAGCATACGCTGCATCAGATGGAACTTTTTGGGTATACTAGTTTTACAAAAAAGAATATCATAAATACGTAGATATCATATTTATTGAAAAGTAATTATGTGATTTTATTGGCTGATATTTCTCTGTTAAGAATGTATTGATTCATTATCTAAAAAAATGAATGCATTGGTTGATGATTATATAATTGTATAATAAAAAGAAAGAAGGTATATTTTTGCGACACAAAAGAAAGAAGGCATTGATGTAGCAAATAAATCATATCCTCGTGAAGACATTAATCTTTTTTCCCCAATCAATGATAGCCAAAAACTTCGGTTCAAGACTCCATATATATGCTCTTGCTCACAATTGCAATACACCACACACACCAGGTACCAACTTTCCTCTAGCTTCTCGCCATGGTCATGCCAATCGCACCGATGGCTGTGGTAATGGCGATGCTGCTGATGGTCACGTCGTCCGTAGCACACTACAACCATCACGTGCCGCCCCATGCTCTAGGCCTGCAACACCACGCTGATGCACCGAAGCATCATCGCCACCATGGCCACCATGCATGCCCCGGCACCTGCGCCGGTGCCTACGGAGTCAGCAAGTTCTCCTGGCAATGGTGGTGCTGGTGCTGACCATGCACAAGTGCCAGGTCATCACACCCCCATGCATCAGCACCGGCAGCGCCAGATCATCTATCACAGCCACCATGGCCGCCATGCATCAGCACCGACACCAGGTCATCATGGTCACCACGGCCGCCATGCATCAGCACCGGAGCCAGGTCATCATGGCCACAATGACCATCACGGTCATCATGCATAGGTGCCACGTCATCATGTCCATCATACCCAAACGCCAGCGCTGGGTCCTCGTGGCCATCACGGCCACCGCCATCACTCCCCAACACCGTCGCCGGTCCATGCTGACCAGCCAGCGCACGCTCTGCACCACCCTCGGCATCATGCTCCATCTCCGGTTCCTGCTCCTATTCATGGCACATAAGCCGCTCAGGGTTTGAGCTCCTAGATGAAAACGAGCAATGATTGTATAATGTGTGGCAAAATGAAAGATAATATTTCAGGTGGTTTGTATTTTCATGTAGCATCTCCAGAATGCTACCTACACAGGCCCACTGCTCTATATTAAGTAGTGGGAGAAAACTAGTCTCTATAAAGCTATCTACTTGCCCCCCTCTCTCCAAATTTATTGGTTACCCAATCCATTCCCACACGTCAAATAGGGGGCCTCTAGTTTTCCGTTGTATAGGTTTCTTCTCCTACCACGCCTGACCCCTCCTTGCTCGATGCCTTCTCCCACCCGCCGCCTCCTATGATCCACAACCAACGCATCCCCGCTCGGCCTCGTCTCCTCACCGTCCGATCCACCTCCCTGCCTGATCTCGTCTCTTTCCGAATCTGGTCCCGCTGTCGATGTCTCCTCTCCGCCCGACCTCGTATCCTCCATGTTCGACACCTCCTCCTTCTCGTTCGGTTCCTCTACACCCGGTGCCACCTCCTCTAGCCCGATTCCTTTCCATCCAACACGTCCTCCTCTCCATGTTGGTGCTATGCATATGTCAAGGAGGAAGTGTGGGGAAATAGAAAGAAGATAGGGTTCCAAGTAAGGAAGTGGATGAGAGAGAGGGTGGAGAGAGAGAGAGAGAGAGAGAGAGAGAGAGAGTTTTGGAAGGGTTAAGGCGATTTAGAATTAGTTTGGGTTCCAATGAAAATAATGGAGGCCCTCTTTTAAGTAGTACTGTTGGAGAATGTAGGCCCTTAAAAAATTAGGAAGCTATGTAACGAGTAGGGAGATGTTTTAAGTAGTACGGCTAGAAATGCTTTTAAGCTTGTTCGCGGTAATATCGATCATACAAATTAAAACAAGGTTTTTCTATAAATAAGATTATTTAATAAATAGTTTAAAATTTTCTTAAAATAAAAATATCTAAATTTAGGCGTGTTTGTTTGATGCTAACTATATGCCACAACTACTGTTAGGCAAACTGTTGCGGCACAAGAAGTGTGGCCAATATCATACACCACACTTGTGGGAAAATTTGGCATCAAAATGAGTCTATGACGTTTGGGGTATATGGTTAATAAACTTTAGCATGCCATAATTATGGCATGAACTAAATACATGCCTAAAAAACTATGGTATGCCTATTGGCAAGTTGTGGTCATGAACCAAAAGTAACCTGTGCCAACCGTCCAGCCAATGTTTTGAGCGGATATGATCAAATCTTGCCTTGCTTAGCTAGTACTCCGTCTGTCCCTGAATATCTGTCGTTTCTAATTCCCGAGAAACAACTTCGACTAAAGATATATTAAAAAATATTAGTATTTATGGTACATAATAAGTATCATTGGAAAGATCTTTGAATTTAGTTTTTTAATAAATTTATTTGGAGATACAAATGTTACACATATTTTCTACAAATCGAGTCAAACTTACGGTACACACACCAACAACAACAGTTATTTAGGGACAGATGGAGTATTCTCATCTGTCTCATGTCAGTCATTAAGTTCACCAAATGGGTTGTGTGGAGGCTATTAGTTCTCACATGGCGCATTTTTTTGGAATAACCAGGAAAATGGTAAGAAAATAACGCCCGGCCAATTGGCCTATAATGGCACACACAAAAAGAGTAGGGGGTCTGGGTATCCCAGACTTAAATTTTCTTAACATGTGCCGCCTAGCCTCTTGGGTGTGTAGATACCACTTAAGTGGTAATGTGCTGTGGAAAAATATTGTGGATGTGAAATACAATACCGACCCTAACTTGTTTTGCTACATTGAAATAGGGGCATCCTTTTTTTTGGAAAGAGGTGATCTGAGAATCTAAATCTGCCAAGATAGGTTTTAATAAATGGAAAATAGGAGACATAACTAAAATCATATTTTGTGAAGACCAGTGGTTTGGGAACTCAAGCCTCGTCGTTCAGTTTTGGTCTATCTATACCTTATCCAATGAGATTAACGTCACAAACTTACGGTTGCTGTCAGCTGGGACGAGGAAAACTTTTTTTTCCGATTACGTAAAAGGTTTACACATCTTTGTATTAAGGAAGAGAAATTGTTCGATACAACACGCCTTAACGGCGCTCTACGAGGTCAATAAAGTTTTACATGGATGCTCAGACCCTTCTAGTGTACCTTTAGAAGAACTTGAAATTAACCTTTAGGAGAACCTTTTCCCAGTAATGATGGATTTGTGGTTCGAACTTAAAGCATTGCAGGGTCCATCAACTTCTCTAATGATTATGATGTCGTGATTTGAGAATGTAACACCAAAGACATTTACTCGGTTCAGTCCTTGTACTCTGTGGTTTTCTTTAGAGGGATCCAACCAATATATACCCTGGCTATTTGGAAGTTATGTATCTCCTAGAGTTCAAATTTTCTTATGGCTTTTAGGAAACAATAAATTACTTACGAGAGATAACTTGGTTAAGAGAAGACCTGTAGCTCGAATTGACCCTAGCACAGTTGGTTATGTTCACTGTGGTGAAATTTGCCCTGGCTTTAAGTCCTTGACTTGGCAATGGGTGCTCGTATTTTTCTGAATTTACTTAAGATCTGCTGGCACAATCTGAGATGCTCATAGCGTCTCTACCTGTGTAATTCGCAAAAAAAAAAAAACTCAAGCCGATAGATCTTGCCTCGTTTATAGTGAACACGAGTCTATTCATCACATTTTCTTTGACCGTTGCCTCGTCTATAGTAAACATAATCTGGAAGTTGATTTTGAATCAGTAGCCCAATTATAGATCCATGAGATGAGAAAACTGCCTTTGTGGAAAATGCGAAATGCTATTTGTGTTTTAGGAACGTGTTGGAAGGACGTGCGGGCTGGAAGAAAAGACAAACGAACCTCCAAGGATCCCCTGGACGATGAATCTAGGAATCCCAAGAAGCTCAAATAGAACGACGAACTCTCTTGCCTTGGGAGATGCAGTAGCTTCGGAGTCTTCAGATCCCGAACATATCCTCGACCTTGATACTGCTAGTTAGACTTGTCTAAAATATGTTTTTGTAAAGACCTGCACGCTTGTTTGCGCTTTGTTTCCATGGAAATAAAGACAGATAGAACTGTTCTTTTAAAACATCGTATTGTGTAGCATAATATATATTTTTGGTTGATTTGTGTCATGTATAACTGAAGTAGACTAATAAAGTAAGAAGATACTTCCTCCGTTACAAATTATAATACGTTTTGTTTTTATATATATGACTTTTACTGTATCTAGACATAGTGTATATCTATATATACAACAAAAGTTACGAATCTAGAAAGAAAATCAAAACGTCTTATAATTTGGAACATATGAAATATATATTAATTTAATAATAGAGCGAGCCTAGCCATGCTTATTTGCATATGCATACTATGTCTGCTAGTTTTGAAACAAAGAAATATACACGTGATTTGAAATCATAATGTAATGGCTAGTAACTAGTATTTTGTTTGGTTACCAAGATGCTAGTATACACCTCTATGACATGCAAATTTTTGGGTGTATACTAGTTTTATTACTAAAAAGAGTATCATAAACATAAGCACGTAGATCCCATATTTGTTTGGAAAGTAATTATGCCACGTCATGCATTGATTCATTATCTAAAACTAAAAAATGAATGCATTGGTTAATTGATCTAAAAAGAAAGAATGCATTTATGTAGAAAATAAAATCATGTCCTCATTTGACGTTTGGCCAGGCTATTCCCTCTCCCGAAGACATTAATTTTTTTTCCCCAATCAATGATAGCCAAACCTTTTGGTTCAAGACTCCATATATATGCTCTTGAGTCTTGCCCACGATTGTAAGACACCAGGTACCAACGACTTTCCTCTAGCTTCTCATCATGGCCATGCCAATCGCACCGATGGCTGTGGTAATGGCGATGCTGCTGATGGTCACGTCGTCGGTGGCACACTACAACCATCACGTGCCGCCCCATGCTCCAGGCCTGCAACACCACGCTGCTGCACCGAAGCATCATCGTCATGCCCCAGCACCTGCGCCGGTGCCTATAGAGTCAGCAAGTTCTCCTAGCAATGGTGGTTCCGACCATGCACAGGCGCCAGGTCATCACGGCCACCACGGCAACCATGCATCAGCACTGGCGGCGCCAGGTCATCATGGCCGGGATGCATCAGCACCGACGCCAGGTCATCATGACCACCACGATCATCACAGTCATCATGCACCGGCACCACATCGTCATGGCCATCATGCCCAAGGGCCAGCGACGGGTCATCGTGGTCATCATGATC
The DNA here is from genome assembly GCA_904845875.1 of Miscanthus lutarioriparius. Taxonomy (NCBI): domain Eukaryota; kingdom Viridiplantae; phylum Streptophyta; class Magnoliopsida; order Poales; family Poaceae; genus Miscanthus; species Miscanthus lutarioriparius. The sequence continues at coordinate 37,878,017 of CAJGYO010000014.1, read as the reverse complement.
ACGGCCATCATGCTCCAGCACTGTCGCCGGTCCACGCCGACCAGCAAGCGCAAGCTCCAAGGCTGCACCAACCTCGGCATCATGCTCCAGCTCCGGTGCCTGCTCCTGTTCACGGCAGGCAAGCCGGTCTGAGCACCTAGTTGCAAATGGCTGTAACATGTGTGGTAAAAAATGAAAGATAATATTTCAGCTGGTCCGTTTTAACAAACCTACTACTCTATTGTTGTAAATCGGTTTTCTTCTCCTGCCAAGTTTGACCCCCTCCTTGCCCGATCCCACTTCCTCCCTGCCCGACCTCGTCTCTTCCATGTCCTATCCCACCGTGGGCGCCTCCTTTTTGCTCGACCTTGTCTTCTACCTGTCCGACGTCTCCTCCTCGTCCGATTCCTCTACGTCTAGCACCGCCTAACCCGGTTCCTCTCCGTGACTCTGCTTGATGATGCTGCCTCCTCCTCTCCTAGTCGAGCGTGTCACCGGTGCGCTGTTAGACACATCTGGACACTCCACTCCAGGTTCCTTCTGGTCAAGCCGCAACCAACCCCAAGGGCGGGCAGGCCTAGCGCAGCAAGCCAGTTTTCCTGTTGCCTCCGGTGTGGCCGCACTAGGCAAATCGGTCGTTCCCTTCTCCTTCGTCGATGCATAACAAAATGGATATATCAAAAAAATTAAAGCGGCTTATAATTTAGAACGAATGGAGTATGTATCTATAGATAGTTTATATTTAAATACATAGCAAAAATTATATCCGTGTCCCAACACAGTTCCAGCTCCCCACGAGAAACCACAGATCGCAAGAACAAACACACACAGAAAGCAACAGGTGATCGCATTCCCTGTCTGCACAGAAGGACAGTAACACATGCATCGACGAGCTCCTGTACGATGACTCGGGGATCAACTCAGCATGGTGTCACTACCCCAGCCGCTCACACAACACAACCAACGGCTGCGCATGTGGCTCGCGTGGCGAAACTGCTCAAGAAATTGACGAATTTCATTCGCGCCGGGGTTTTCTTGGGCAATTTGGTCTGACTCTCGCCTCACCCGCCGGCCCAGTTGGCAGTTTACGAAACGGAGCTCGGGTCGCCGTTGTACTATGTTGCGTCCGTGCGGCTGACGCTGACCTGAATTTTTTTGAGGGTGACTCTCCCTCTATAATAAACGTTCGATTTATACGTCGTGTTATATGAGCCTTCCGTCATGTGTGATCTTACTCTTTCTCTATAACAACCGTTTGATCTACACATCGCGTAATATGAGTCCTCCGTCATCCGTGATCTTACATGTAAGATATAAGACTCATATTCAATCTCAAATATATCTCACGATATGCAAGACTTTTTGAACTGGGACTCCTATTCCAAATATACTGATTTTTTTTTCTTTCCATATTTTTTTGAGAAACTTTTTCTTTCCGTGCATATACGGTCCGCTCGGCTTCCCGTGCAAATTAAAGGCGCCTCGGACAGAATCCTTCTCCGATCGAACGTCGCCCCTCCACGTCCTTACGTTTCTCCTTTACCTTCTTTTGGTTTCCGTCTAAACTTATTATTATGCGTATTTGAACCATTAAGCCTTTCATGATAAATAAACATTTTAATCACTAATTGTTGATATAAATTTAATTAGTAATAAAACTTATTATTATTGAAACCTGGATCAGCCGATGGTCTAACCATGCACTGAAATCTTAAACAGTTTGTCATCGAATCTAATCAAAATAAATGTATCAGTGCAATCATTGATAAATAATAATGAGGGCTGCCATGTGAAAATTGAGAGAGGTCTACTCCATCCGTCCCATAAAAAAAGTCGCTACGAGACTCGTGTTGGTCAAACTTTTTTAGGTTTAACTAGATTTGTTGAAAATATTAGCAATATTTGTATGTCCAAATAAGTTTATTTAAGAAAATAAATTTAAAGATCTATCCAATCATACTAATTAGGTACCATAAATATTAATATTTTGTTATATATATTTGGTCAAAGTTAAAGATAGTTGACTTCTCGAAAAAACGAGAATAACTCTTTTTTTAGGATGGAGGGAGTATGTCATAATCATCAACGGACAGATCAATCTTCGACAACTAACTCTTCATTGACTTTTATTTTTATATGGGTCCTCAAAGAAGTCCGAGAACTCAATATCTAACTCACCAACACATGGTTAGTATGAAAATAAAAGTTACGATATATTCGCAAGTAAATGTTTTTTTTGATGATATATTTATAATTATATACTCCTAGATCCGCCACTAATGATGGAACATACTACGTACAACGATGAACTCAGGGCCTATGACACGGCTACAACCAACTGGTCGCTCGTGTCTGTGCGTGCATATGCGATGTGTACTCTCGATCGATCGCTAAATCATCAAATTAATTACGCACCACTTGGTGAAGGTTAGGTATTTCCTTTTCTATTCTTATCCAATCTTCGTTATATTGCTAATTGGTTAGAGTTCTTTGCTCATATATATAGATACATATTTTTTATCCTAATTAAGCTTCTGGACACTATTAATTTCATTGTCGTCTTTACTGATATATGCATTAAGAAATAAGGAATGGAAATTCATGGAGTCTGAATCTCATTGAAGCTAATGATTTAGTCTTTCTAGCGTAATATTAATTGTGTAATGATGTTTTTGATAAACACGTGCGTTTGGAAAGGATGGAGTACATATTAATTTTATAATAGAGCGAGCCTAGCCATGCTTATTTGCATATGCAACCTTTGTCTGCTAGTTTTGAAACAAAGAAATATACATGTGCTTTAACTCTGAAATCATGATGTAATGGCTAGTAACTAGTATTTTGTTTGGTTACAATGCAGTCAAGATGGGCGGCTATGTTGTACTGATAAATTTTTTTAAAAAAATGCTAGTATACACCTCTATGACATGCAAGTTTTTGGGTATATATACTAGTTTTATTAAAAAAAGATTATCATAAACATAAACACGTAGGTCCCATATTTTTTTTGGAAAGTAATTATGCCACGTCTTTGGGTTGATATTTTCATTGTAAAGAATGCATTGATTCATTATTCAAAAAGTGAATGCATTGGTTGATGATTGTAATCAAAACAAAGAAGGTATTTTTCTGCGAGACAAAAGAAAGAAGGCATTGATGTAGCAAATAAATCGTATCTTCATCTCACGTTTGGCCAGGCTATTCCCTCGTGAAGACATTATTAATCTCTTTTTTTCCCAATCAATGATAGCCAAAACCTTTGGTTCAAGACTCCATATATACATACGCTCTTGCCCACAATTGCAAGACACCACACACACCACAGGTACCAACTTTCCTCTAGCTTCTCGCCATGTCCATGCCAATAGCACCGATGACTCACTACTACAGATTTAGACATCACTGTCGGCCTCATCACTGCCGGATTTGTAAGAACCGGCAGTGATGTACCTTCACTGCTGGTTCCGAGCTTGAAAATAAGAAAATGATTGGGGCTGGGTTAAAACCGACAGTGAAGGACCACATCACTATCGGTTTGTGGCTTGCACTGGCAGTGAGTTGGCGGCCACTTATCACTGCTGGTTCTAACCAAGAGCCGACAGTGATTTGGTGCTATCACTGTCGGTTCGAGCAAGAACCAACGGTGCTAAAATAGCAGTACAAAAAGCTGGCGCCGTCCTCTCCTTCCTCCTCTCTGCCATTCCGAGCACAGAGACGCGCGTTTGGGCCGCTCCCTCCATTGTTGCGGCTGCTCTTCACCGTGAAGCTAGCTCTTGGATTTGGAAGAATGGCTTGATCTTTTTTATTTAAGGTTAGTAACAAGCATCCACTCCTTTGATTTTGTTGCTTAATTAGCGTTATTTTGATGGTTACATTGCTTGATTCTCATTCTAGTTCTTTCTCCATTCTAGATAGCACTTTTCCAATTGGACTTTATGCAAGGCTTGCAAGCAAATTGTGGTGAATCAATCATCCAAAAGGTTGGTGTCTTTGAACATATTTAAAATCCTAGTTAATTACATGGTGGTCAAGGTCATTATTAGTATGTGATGCTATAATTAGTTCTTAATAAGAGTAGAGTAGATTCTTTTATAATTTTGGTAAGAAAATTAATCCATGTGTCACCTACCAACACATTGTTTAGAGCTATATTGTTGTTTATGGTCATGTCTCTGATTTTAGTCTTTTTAAAAAAATTAGTGTCTCCATTTTTATGTGGCATCAAGTAGAATAATTAGTCTTCATTATTGTGCAATAATTTTTTTATGGGGCTACGATTTTCAATTTATATGGGCAGGCCTACCAATTTTAATTTTCCAATAATTAGTGGACAATAATATTTTCTAAAAATGGGGTGACTAAATTAAATAAGTGTAGAATAAATGGTACTTTTGAGCTACAATTGTTGTTCATGAAGCTCGACTTCTTATTAATTTCTCTGTAATTACTGTCTCAATATTTTTTGTGTAGAGATGGATCGAGAGTAGATGCATCTGTCCTGAATGGACAAGCGGTACATGCATGGCGTCAGCTAGTTTATCATCAATGCCAAAGCCCATGCTAAAAATGGGAACCCTGTCTTCTGCCTATGCAAAGATTTCATGAATCAAAGAAAATGAGCTCAAATTGAGTCTGTACAAATGCACTTGATTACCAGGGGTTCATGCCAAACTATACGATATGGACTATGCATGGCGAGGTTGGTGTGAACATAACGCAGGAAAACAATGATGATGTGGCCATGCTTGATGAGCCATCCACGATGCTGACGAGAAACTCGGTGTCAACACGGAACCTATGGCCATAGTTAATGATGTGTTTAGGAACACGCTAGCTGACGACACAGACGATAACGATAGCATTTCTCAGCTTCTACGTAATGTAGAGACCGGATGTCTTAGTGAGAGATAGCTGAGAAAGCTAGAGAAAATGAGACAAGATGGCAAAACACCATTGTATAAGAATTGTCAAATGAGCAAATTGGAAGCCGACATCATGCTGTTAGAATTTAAATCAACAAACGGATAGAGCGATAAAGGCTTCGATCAGTTATTACATATAATAAGGAAAATGCTCCCAGAAAAAAAAACAAGTTACCAGAAAAGACATACCTGGCCAAGCAAATGATCTGCCCCATCGGTCTCGAGGTTGAAAAAATCTACGCGTGTTCCAAAGATTGCATATTGTACCGTGGAGACGAATACAAAGACTTGGATGCGTGCCCCAAGTGTGAAGCTCCACGGTACAAGAAAGGGCCTCAGATAAGGATACCAAGACCAGAGGAGGACCCATGAAGGTCGTTTGGTATTTCCCTATATCTCCCCAGGTGCATAGGCTGTTTGCATTTGCAAAGTCTGTCAAGCTATTACGCTGGCATGGCAAAGAGCGTAAGAAAGATACAATGATGAGGCACCTCGCTGATGGAAAGGACTGAAGGACAGTCAATACTGTGTTCTATAAGAACATCGGTGGAGAGGTAAGACACCTTTGGTTTGGTTTGAGCACAAATGGGATGAATCCTTTCGACTAGGTTAGAAGCAATCATAGCACCTGGCTAGTGATGTTCTATATATACAACCTTCCACCTTGTCTCTATATGAAGCGGTCGTACATCTAGATGCCACTACTGATCCAAGGGCCAAGACAACCTAGGAATGACATCGATGTATTTCTAGAACCAGTGATCGATGAACTAGTGGAGATGTTTAAAATGGGTGTGGAGGATGTTTAGGACGAGTACAAAAAGGAACATGTCACGATCAATGTAGTACTTATCGCTACAATCACCGACCTGCCAGGTCGAGGTTGCTTGTCCGAAGAGAAGACAAAAGGCTATACTGGATGTGTCGAGTGCTTGGACGACACCGATGCGGTACATCTGCTAAAGAACTCAAAGATAGTTTATATAGGACACTGTAGGTTCCTACCTAAGGATCACACTTATCACAGGAATAGAAAAGATTTTAATGGGACTATTGAGAAACGCTTACCTCCAAAATATCAAGACGGGCATGCGATACTTCGAGAAGTCAACAAACTGGAGGTTGTCCTTGGGAAGGGGCACAATGCAGTAGCAGAGCCTGATGGGAGCGTCTGGAAGAAAAAAATCAGTTTTCTGGAAACTACCTTACTAGCCAGTGCTGAGTGTATGCCACTGTCTTGATCCCATGCATATTACTAAAAACGTGTGTGATAACACGCTTAACACCTTGATGGATACCGAGAGGGCATCGAAGGATTCACTAGCCACACGCCTAGACATGCAACACTTGGGAATTAGGAAGAAGCTGCATCCTATGGCTCTAGAGGATGGCTAGTTCGAACTTTCAATTGCGTCGTGGACCTTGAAGAAGAAAGAAAAGTGTGCTTATTTCTTTCTTCAATGAACTCAAAGTCCTGACGGGCTACTGTGCGAATCCGAAGAGGCTAGTGAACATGAGAGAACTCAAGTTCAACTATGGCTGTATGAAGGCCCATGACTGTCATGTCATTATGACTCAGCTGCTCCCTGTTACCCTGCATGGTATCCTCCCCCCAAAGGTCGGTGCCCCAATCATAAAGCTATGCTCGTTCTTCAACACGATCTCAAAAAAGGTCGTTGATGTGTCCACGCTGGACCAGCTATAGCGAGACATAGCCAAAACTCTCGTTAGGCTTGAGATGCATTTCTTGCTGACTTATTTTGATATCTCAGTGCATCTGCTCGTTCATCTTGTTGACCAAATTAGAGTCCTTGGCCCAATGTACCTGCATCAGATGTTCCCTTTCGAAAGGTTGATGAAAGTTTTCAGGAGGTATGTTAGGAATAGATTTAGGCCAGAAGGGGGCATGGTTGAAGGATGGTCAACGAAGGAGGCCATTGAGTTCTGCACATATATCTGGCTTGCACGTGCCATGGGTAAAGGAACCACCAAGTTTAGGATTTTTTTGAGATGGTTTGGTACTTTATGCTATTTAATTGAATTTCCGCGCGCGTCACCGATTAATTAGAGGTTGAACTAAGCCTACCTAAAACGATCCGAAATGGTGCCAAACTTTTCCACATGGTCTTATGTGCCCTAGGGACCAATTTTTGGTCGAGGTGGATGCAAAATTCTAGTGTGCCCAACATGTAATTGAGCCTCTTTTGTCCCGTTTAGCACAAAGAAAAATATAATAATAAAGAAAATGATTAGAAAAACCAAAGATCTTGTGTGGGGTCATAATTTTGGTGCACATGCTTGCAAAAAACATTTCAAGCCATTGGGACATAGGCGGTGTATATCTGCTTCACAAACCTATAGAAGCCATCTTATGTTACAATAACTAAACACCTAGGTTCCCAATGTTTCTGTGGTTCATATGCATTCTGGTATCGTATTGGTCTTAAACTTTTTCTCAGGCTTGCACGTGCCACGGGTGAAGGAACCACCAAGTTTGGGACTTTTCTGAGATGATTTGGTGCTTTCTGCTGTTTAATTGAATTTCTGTGCGAAGTCACCGATTAATTAGAGGTTGAACTCAGCCTACCCAAAACGATCCGGAATTGTGCCAAACTTTTCTAAAGGGTCTTATGTGTCCTAGGGACTAATTTTTGTCGAGGTGGATGTAAAATTCTAGTGTGCCCAACATGTAATTGGGCCTCTTTTGTCCCGTTTAGCACAAACAAAAATATAATAATAAAGAAAATAATCAGAAAAACCTAAGATCTTGTATGGCGTCATAATTTGGGTGTACATGCTTGTAAAAAAAATCAAACCATTTGGACATAGGTGTAATAGGAATATAAATGCGTGAATTTATTCAGTTTTAAAAAGAAAAAATATACTTAATCATCACTATCGGTTTAAAAAAACGACAGTGATGGGCAGAAACCGATAGTGCATTTTGAAAACTGACAGTGATAGGTATATTTTAAAAAAAAATCAAAAAAATTATGCCCACCCTCAGGTTCGAGCGTGAGTCTCAAGGTCCAGAGTAGTGTGCCTTAACCGCTGTGCTATGATAGTAGTTGCATTAGGCTTAGTTTTTTATTTTCTTTTATTTTGTTATAGTGTAGTTAGTTTACATTCAAAAATAAAAGAAAATTAAAAGAATTTGGCCTGCCCGGGGTTCGAACCCGGCCGGGTCTCGAGCTACAGAGTGTAGTGCCTTAACCACTGCGCTAGGATAATAATTACGTTAGGTTTAGTCTTTTATTTTTCTTTATTTAGTTATAGTGTAGTTAGTTTATATTCATAAATAAAACAAAATTAAAAAAATTTGACCCGCGCAGGGATCGAACTCGGGTCTCGGGCTCTAGAGTGTAGTGCCTGAACCGTTAAGCTAGGATAGTAATTGTGTTAGGTTTAGTTTTTTATTTTCTTTTATTTAGTTATAATGTAGTTAGGTTATTAAAAATTAAAACAAAATTTTTTGGCCCGACTGAGCTATCCAGGGTTCGAACATGGGTCTCGGGGTCAAGAGTATGGTGCCTAACCACTGTGCTAGTTGTACGAGTTCGAAAGGAACTCAAAACTAAATCTACTTAACGGGTAGGTGGTACCGGCACTACTACAGCTCATCACTGCCGGTTCTAGGCTAGCACCGGAAGTGATGAGCCCTCATCACTGTCAGTTTGGCTTGGCCACCGGCAGTGATGCACCATCACTATATAAACTGAGCGTGCGTTGGTGAATTATTTGACCACTTTCGAACGCCCGCGCCGCTCTCTTCCTCCACGCCGGTGAAGCACCGCATCCACCTGTGCGCCCCCGTCCGCTACCCTCGAGCCCTCCTCTTCCCCACACCGGCGATCATGCTTCACGGTGCGCCCCGCCCTAGCAAGGAAGTCACCCGGCACCATCCCCCGCCCCCGCGGTCCACCATACCGTAGTGCTCAACATCGCGGGCCTCAACACCGGCGACCGTGCTCCACGCTGCCGTCCCCCATCCATTGGTTCCCCATGCCGCGGTCGTCCACGCTGGCCATTCAAGGAAATTAGGAGCACGCGGAAAGCGGCTTCTATATGCTACATGGTGCACGCCGCCCTCACTGCCCCTCCTCTGTTCGATGGAATGCCCGTGAGGATAACATCCACCTTCTTCGTGTAGCGTGGCCACTTCTCTCCGTCGCTGGCAGCGAGGAACGTCGTCGCCACCGTCCCTACCATGGCCGATGCCATCAGCCACGCCCGCACCCTTATCTTCCTCGACGCCACTGGAGCACCGCCACCACCTGTGCCCTTGTCTTCCTCGACGCCGCCGGAGCACCACCGGCACCCGCACCCTCGTCTTCCTTCTCCACCCCCACCACCATGCCTACATCTACCAATGCCGAGGCCCTCAAGAGCGCATGGAGAGCTGCTACCGTGCCCCCTCCACGGTGAGTGCATCCGGCACTACCCCTTAGGTGTTTGTTGAAATGCCCATGAGGATAACAGCAGCCTATTTATCCCTTTTCTCTAGATTTCATGTAGAAACACTTTAAATTTGCTTAGTAGCAAATGTTCTTTGATCTATGGCGAACAAATTAGCTTAAAATACCATGGTCATTTGTAGCACGGTTGAAGACATACTAGTGCTCAAAGTGGGATTGAAATGAGTTAGATGTTGAAATTCATGAGTTAGTTGTGTTGGAAATTGAAGTTTGGATATTTGAATATAGTCTACAACTTTGCCTACTCTATAACATGTTTGGATGACATGGCACTATCAAACTAATTTGGTTAAATGTGTAGGCAACCATGGCATGGTATGTAGTGCATGTTGGTCGGGTGCCTGGGATCTACCTTACCTGGGAAGATTGTTATGCTCAAGTCAATCGCTACCCAGGGAATTTGTACAAAAAATACAACATAGAAGCTGAAGCTTTGAGGGCGTACTATGGTGCAAGGAGTGCAAACCATGGCCATCAGCCGGCACTGGAGATTGAAGAGAAGCCACCCGCCGGAGATATGAAGATTAGGAGAATTGCTCCTTGGTCTTGGAAAGATGTCATGATTTTATTTATGGCTATGGTCATTACTTTTCTTATTTGGATGTTCATGTAGGCTTAGTTTCGTAGAACAGTAGGTGGACTTTGTTGTATACAGCCAATCAAACAATGAATTTGTTCTAGGTGAATAGTATTTGGACTTATTATTAGACTTTGCTTTAAATCTCTATTAGTTGGGTAATATATATATATGCTTTAAATCTCTATTAGTTGGGTAATATATATATATATATATATATATATATATATATATATATATGCACAAATGCTACTAGTAGTTGGACGCAGCCAAAACTGACCATGATCATGTCACAGCCATGACTCATCATTGCCCGTTAACCCGTCGCCCAAGAACTAATAGGCAACAAGAAGCGGCTGATATCAGTGGGACGGAAGAACAGCATGATCTGACAAACGGTGGCGGTAGCAATCAGGACGGTGAGAACGAGGTACCATGGACCCCTACCACTCTTCTTGAGCTAGATCAAGATGACCAAGATGACTAGGTAAATTAGGTATCATGTGACTAGGTAGCCACACACGCTAATTAATTGAGAGTCTATTAGCTTACTTGGTGTCTCCAGCAGGAGGTTCAGCTGACCGAGCAGCCAAATGGTTCAGGTAGCCGTAAGGCCAGAACCAAGCGAGGCGTGTCACAGCTTCCTATTGGTAGGAATGCACACTAGCACATCACTGAATTTGACCAAGTCGGTGAGCCACTCGCAAAACTTCCTCTTCTTGTTCGGGAGATGATTCCTTCTCTTCCTCGGGGAGTTCATTATGAATGCTAGTGCAGGGAGTCTTTCCACTAATTCTATTAAGCATAGCCCTTGCTTCACTAGCAAACAAATGAAGGAAAACTCCTCTAGAGGCTGCATCAAGGGTTTGCGTAGAATCCTTGCTAAGACCCATATAAAAATATTGAAGGAGCATTGGGCCTAGAATAGCAAGGGCTGGGCAAGTGATGATGAGTTCATTAAAATGATCCCATGATGTGATAAGAGATTCTTCTTCTAGTTGTCTAAAATTTAGAACCTCTTTCCGAAGACTAACCACTTTAGAGATGGGAAAAGAAACGTAAACAAAATTTAGGCCATAACATTTCCCAATCTCCTTACACACTTCCTACGGTTTGACTATACCATGTTTTAGCTTTTCTCGTCAAAGAGAACGGAAATAACTTCCATCTTAAGGTCTTGTCAGACATGCTAGTGATACGCAAGCATGCATAGATCTACTCAAACTCTCGTAGGTGTGAGTATGGGTTTTCATCGCCTTCTCTCGAGAAAGATTTATCCCGAATCAATTTTATTAAACACGGGCGTAGTTCATAACCAGGTGTTATGATAGGCTCTGAGAAATCTGGTGGCTTTAGGCTTGCGCTCATGGGTTTAGCATATTGATAGATAGGAGTGGAATCCATGCTAAAAGAAAAAATAAAACAAAAGAAAGAATAAAAGATAAAAGGTTAAGCTAGGCTTGTAGTTAATTCAGCAACCATTTCCCCGACAACGGCGCTAGAAAGCTTGTTGGTATATTTAACGCACATAAATAAATCCGCAAGTGCATGGATACCGCTGTAGCTTTCACCTGAAAGTATTCCAAGTATCGTATCCATAGGAAAACGTGTGAGACTAACTACGGTCTAACTTAATGAGGGGTAATGAATAGGTTAAGGTTTAATTTAATCTAGGAGTAGCAACAAGGTTAGGATAAACAGGAGCATAGAGGGGATAACTAAGGGTCTCTAGTTCTGACTTGGGTAAGCTTATGTCTTCTATTGTTCAACTAGGGACATTACTAGGGAAAGACACCAGCAGAGGATGCTTTCCTTCACAACCATGTCCTACGTGCGCCTACAGACGGGAGGTTGACTATAAAGGATTCAACGAGGCTATAAGAGTCACCCTCGCGAGCTACCACCAATCCGGAATGCAGGGTGCATCCACGATTACCCTAAGTCTAAGCACCACGCTTAAACTTACAATCAATACTTTACTCCCTCTAGTGCAGGAATAAAGCACTCAAAAGAATCATGAACCTGAAGAACAATATAAATAAGATACTTACTTGACTCAGAAGTTGATTACCAGAGAAATCTCAGAAGCAAGCTCAATTAGAACATGAATCCGCCAAGGTACAAGCCGTAGAGAGAGCATCGATAGGCCAGCATCTCCTCCAAACTCTTCCCTCACTCTCTATCTTACTATTTCTAATTATAAGACTAAATCTTATAGGACTAATCTTCTCTTGATAGCTAGCTCTGATCCTCATGAAGAGAATATGAATTAGGGTTTTAGGATCTGAGAATCTGATGAGGGAGGGGGTAGGGGCTGCTATATATAGGCTAGAGGTAGAGTAGCGGCCAAGGAATCGAGGTGGAGTAAGTGGCAAGGACTCTAGGAGGAGTAGGGGGCAAGGAATTGCCACATCATCGATCCGCGTCAACTCTCCCGACCACCATTGGATGAACCTACCTGAAACCGCCTTAAAATCAATGGTGTAGATCGTAGGAAGGAGTGCGCGGCGGCAGAGGGTGATGGGCCACCCCCATGGGCCGGGCGGCCTCCCTAGTGGGCTGGCTAGCCCACTATGGTGCCAGGAGGGCTCCTCCTTCTGGTGGCGAGGCTTGGGCTTCATCTTGAGTCGACTTTCGTAGGTGTCGCGGGTAGAATCACTTATTGTCGTCGGTTTGCTCGTTTGGAGTGTATGACTATGGTCCCAGGAGCAGTTTTCTGGATAAATCCTCTTGCAGTCATGAAATCACCAAAGCTCGTGGAATTCATTAGTTTAAACCCTTAGACCTTCATTGGTGATTACATTTATGCCATTATAGATGTTTAATTGACAGTTTATAATGGTTGTTAACTACCATCAACAGCGTGACTTGCATGATTATTATATGGCTCAAGCACTTGAGACGGGGCAGGCGGGTTTTGAATATATTATCCGCCCACCGCATGTTTTCCATTATCCTAATGAAGAGAAGCACTTTGTCAGTTGGGATCACTTGTTTTAGTTATTCTAGTAACGCGATCTCGATACACAAATGTTGACGCTATGGACTATGTAAGTACCCTACTCGCACGATATTATAATTAACTACTCTATCGAAACACAAATAGTTAATGACTATACATTCCCCATGAATTATGCAGGTGTGTAGCAAACCATTGCTTCAAAACAAAGTACGCTCATATGTCTTTCCTGGACCCCGAGCTACTCAACGAGAGAACATGCGGAGTCATGCATGGAAATAAAGTGGGAGATCTGACGGAGACACTGACTGCCATTTTAGAAAAATTCAAGATGAGTAATAAAACTGAAATACTTCTAGCCTACAACTGCAAGTATGTGTTCTCTGCTCTTATTTTTATGCTTGTTTTTTGTAGTTATGAGCATCCGTTAACTAGGGTTTTGTGATTGCAGCAACCATTTCATCTTCATTGTTGTCGATATTAAAAGAAATCGTATCAAGGTGTGGGACTCAAAGAAAAAGCCACTTTCTTTGCTTGATCCCCTAGTCGAAGTGCTTAATGCGTAAGCAAACCTAATAACATATTATTTTCTAATCGCACATAGCATATTCTAATGTTGCCCCTTTTTCACACTTTATAATGTGGCAAAGTGTCCAAGCAAGAATGGTTGGTGGGACGAAGGTCCCATTCTAGGTTGCACCAATGCATTGGAGACCATAGACCAGCCGACGGGAAACAATGAATGCAGGTTCTACGTAATGTGGGCAATGCTTCGCTACCTTGGTGTAAAATCGGAGGCGACAGATGTTTTGGTGTGTATAATCCCCATTTCATTTATATCTGTTAATTCAACAAAACAATCTACTTATTTCTCTAACATTTCTGCCTTTCGAAACCGGTTTTTTTGAATGACAGCGCAAGAAATTTAAACACAATAGGTTGTTAGAAATGGAGGTCATAGAACAGTCATTGGAGCTAGCAGCCTTCATCGTATCGGAGTGCTTGGAAAAAAAAGGAACATTCTCCATTGCACAAATCCAAGTGAAGTACAAGGCACAAGATATGGGCAGGCTGCTCGCTAGACTATTGTAATTTCTTTTTTTTTTTCAAGGGATCGAGAGCTTCATAAGTACATTTGTAATGTTTAATGTTGATGGACCATATGCGCTCACGTAGCGAATATAAAGCGAAACAAGATTCCACCAATAAAATAAAATAAATGAT